>JAXLNO010002202.1:0-204194 GCA_038087875.1 Malacoraja senta | reverse complement strand
GTCCACTCGTTCCCCGGGAAGTTGACGACGAGAGAAAAAACCTTGCCCACAAAAGATAAAATAAAAAACCGTTATACAAGAGGAGTGGATAGGACCACTTCTGACGCCATGTCAGAAGTGGTCGCGTATGCCTCTCGCACCATGACCGACATGGAGCAGCACTATGCGCAAATCGAAAAGGAACTGCTGGCGGTCGTCTTTGCCTGCTCCAAATTCCACGACTTTGTCTATGGCAACACGTTCATGGTTGAGACGGACCACGAACCACTGGTGACAATCTTGAACAAGCCTATCCACGCCGCCCCAGCTCGTTTTGCAGCGCATGATGATGCAGCTGCAGCGGTACGACTTCTCTATTACCTACACAAAGGGCAAGGACATGCATGTTGCGGACACACTCTCTCGTGCCCCTCGAACATCTTGCGAACAACACCCACACGAACGGGAGAATTTCACGGTTCTCGGTGTCGGTCTAGTCTCCAGCAAGCAACTGCGCACCCCGGCCGCGCACACTGCTAAGGATGATACGTTTCAAGCCCTCTCGTCCATCATCAAACAGACTGGCCAGACAAAGAATCCAACACGCCCACAGAGGTGCAGCCGTACTTCTTGGTCCGCGATGAACTGGTGGTTCAGGATGGTGTGGTCGTCAAGGGCCACAGAATGGCCACATACATCCGGGACCGCGTAGCCTCCTGCCCCACTTGCAACAATCTTGCACCTCATCAGCAGCGGCAACCCCTTCTGCAACAACCTCCACCAGCACTGTCATGGTCGTCGCTGGCTGCGGACATTTTCGAATGGTGCGGTAAGCACTACCTCGTTCTGGTCGACTCGTTCTCCAACTGGTTTGAACTTGACTAACTGACCTCCCTCACGTCGGAGATGGTCATCAGGAAGCTGAAAAGACATTTCGCAGACCGTGGCATTCCTGTTATTCTTTTTTATTTATTTTTTTTTTTTTTTTTTAATTTTTATTTATTAGAAGTACATTACATCACAGCCACATACATTAATACTCGTCATTTATATCTTCTTACAATTAATGTACTCCCTTTATTTATTTTTTTTTACACTAAAGAAAGAAAAGATTGAAAGAGAGAAGAAAGTGAAGGAAAAAGTGCAAGTGTAGAAAAGTGTAGAAAATGTAACAACAAAAAAAAAGGACGAGGACCCTATGAGAGCGAAATTAAAAACAAAAAGAAAAAGAGTTAAGAAATAGGCCCTAAGAAAAGAAAAGAGAGAGAGAAAAAAAGAAAAACAAATGTTTTTTTTTTGAGCATCACGTAAATAGGACATACCAACTCTTCAACTATCATCCCCCCTTACCCGACCTCAATTTTTTATTTTTTTAAAGTACTTTTGCACCCTATGTTTGTAATAATTCTATAAATGCAGACCACGTCAGGTGGAAGTGATCTGGTTTACCTGCTAGGAGGAGTCTTATCTCTTCAAGGTGTAGTGTTTCAAACATATTTGAAATCCACATATTTATAGTTGGTATTGGAGCCTTCTTCCAAAATTTTAGAATTAGCTTTTTTCCAGTTATTAACCCATAATCCATTAATTTCTTTTGAAACACATTTAGTTCTGGATCATCTTCCGTTATTCCGAAGATAATCCATTCTGCTTTGGGTATCAGTCTTGTTTTAAATAACTTTGTAAAGATTTCAAAAATTTCATTCCAAAATTTTTGAATTTTTGTACAGAAGACAAATGAGTGCGCTATAGTTGCTTCTTGGGATTGACATTTATCACAAATAGATGATACGTTTGGGAAAATTTTATGAATTTTAGTTTTCGAATAATATAATCTATGTAAAATTTTAAATTGTATTAAAGTGTGTCTTACATTAATCGAGCATTTATGTACTTTTAATAAGTATTCATTCCAACTTTCCTTTGAAATTTTAATAGCTAACTCTTGTTCCCAGTCTCTTCTGATACCCTCCGTAGATGGTATTTGTACATTTAAGATAATATTGTACAAATATGATATTAAGTTTGCTGATTCCGCTTTTGTCTGCATTGCCTCGTCCAGTACATCTGCTGGGTTATTATGATGATCTTTTATATATTTTTTCAAATAGTCGCATATTTGAAAGTATTTAAAATATTGATTATTTCCGAGTTTATATTTTATTTGTAATTGTTGAAATGAAAGTAATTTTCCAGTTTCATACAAGTCACCAAGCGTTTTAATTCCTAGTCTATCCCATTGTATATAAGCGTTATCTATAATAGAAGGACTAAACGAAGGGTTATTGACTATAGGTAATAAAAGTGATAAGTTTCTTAATTTTAAATTTTGTTTTATTTGTTTCCAAAATACGGATTGTACTATGAATAATTGGGTTCTTATTATAGTTTATGTTATTCAATTTCATTGGAGAGAGGAGGATCGCTCCAATGTTTCTAGAGGAGCAATCCTCTTTCTCCATTACAATCCAGTCTACTTGCTGGGCGGAGTTATCCATCAGTTGAATCATGTTTTTAATATTTACTGACCAATAATAATACATAAAATTGGGTAGTGCTAGACCCCCCAATACTTTAGATTTATTCAGATGGGTTTTTTGTATTCTATGTGATTTATAGTCCCATATAAAATTAGTGATATCTGAGTCGAGTTTTTTAAAAAACTTCTTAGGTAAGTATATAGGAATTGATTGAAATAGGTATAAAATTTGTGGTAAAAAGATCATTTTTATTGCGTTTATTCGGCCTATTAAAGACATCGGAAGCGTTTTCCAGAATTTAATTAATGTATTCAGTTTATTAAGTAGGGGGTCAAAATTTGCCCTGAGCATACCTTGATATGCTCTGGTAATTTCGATTCCCAAATATTTAAATTTTTCTGTAGCTATTTTAAAAGGGAATTTTAAAAGATGTGTTGAATCTTTCGGTTTTATTGACATAATTTCACTTTTATTCCAATTTATTCTATATCCAGAAAAAGATCCGATGTCTTCAATTAAATTTAATATATTTGGTATAGTGATTTGAGGTTTTGTAATATACAATAATATATCATCCGCGTATAAAGATATTTTATTATATGAGTCTTTAGTATTATATCCATGAATATCAGGGTGTATTCTAATTTTTTCTGCTAGCGGTTCAATAATGAGAGCAAACAGCTGTGGTGATAATGAGCATCCTTGTCTATTTCCCCTTGATAGTTGAAATTTCGAGGATAATATGTTATTAGTAAGTATTCTAGCTGTAGGTTTGTTATATAGTAACTTAATCCATAAAATAAAATTCTCTCCCAGTTGAAATTTTTGTAATACTTTATCCATATAATTCCATTCTACTTGATCAAATGCTTTTTCAGCATCCAGCGAAATAATTGATAATTCTTGATCTTCAGATTTGTGTGAGTGCATTATGTTGAGTAGACGTCTCATATTATTAGAAGAGTATCTCTTAGGGATAAACCCTGTCTGATCTGGGTTTATTAATTTACTAATGTATTTACTTAATCTTCTGGCTAATGTTTTCGCTAATATTTTTTGATCTGTGTTTAACAATGCTATAGCTCTATATGAGCCAGGATCTTCTAAATCCTTATTTTTCTTAGGTATTAATGTAATCGTTGATTCCGCTAATGTATCAGGTAGTATTCGTTTTTTAAAAGCGTATTGGTACATTTTTTGTAATCTTGGTATTATTTTATCATAAAAGTTTTTATAAAATTCATTAGTAAATCCATCAGGGCCTGGTGTTTTTCCATTTTTTAGTGAGTTTATTGTATCTTCTAATTCCTTAATTGAGATTTGTGCACCCAGTTCCTCTTGTTCCTTCAGCTCTAACTTTGGAAGATTACAGGTATCCAAGAACTTTGTGATATTATTGGAATCAATTATCGTTTTAGATGTATACAAATTCTCGTAAAATTGCGCAAATCTTTTATTAATATCCTTCGGTGTTGTTAATAATTCCCCTTTATCTGATTTGATCTTTGGTATAGTATGTTCCTTTTCTCGTTTTTTTAGCTGGCGAGCCAAAAGTTTATGCGGTTTATCCCCAAATTCAAAGTGCTCTTGTTTTGTAATTTGAAAAAGTCTTATAAGTTTGGCAGATAATAATTTATTTAATTTAAATTTTAAAATTATTATTTTATTATGTTTATCTATTGTTGGATCTTTAGCATTATCTATATCCATTTGTCTAATAAGTTCTTCTAACTGTCTTTGTTCATTCTTATTCTTTTTATTTTGAAAAGCTTGATATGAAATTATAATACCCCTAATGTATGCTTTAAAAGATTCCCAAAGTAAAGTAGGCGATATATCTGAAGTATCATTTGTTTGAAAAAAGACCTCCATTTGTTCTTTTAAATATATACTCGCTTGTGGATCTTTTAAAATTTGAGTTAAATCTCCAGAATGAATTATTCTTAGACAATCCTTCCAGTTTTAAAAAGAAAGTTAGTGGAGAATGGTCTGAAATTGAATTTGTATGATATATTGCATTAGATGTTTGGGGGATTAATTTTGTATCCAGCAGAAAGTAGTCTATACGTGAGTATGTCTTATGTAAGGACATGCATGTTGCGGACACACTCTCTCGTGCCCCTCGAACATCTTGCGAACAACACCCACACGAACGGGAGAATTTCACGGTTCTCGGTGTCGGTCTAGTCTCCAGCAAGCAACTGCGCACCCCGGCCGCGCACACTGCTAAGGATGATACGTTTCAAGCCCTCTCGTCCATCATCAAAACAGACTGGCCAGACAAAGAATCCAACACGCCCACAGAGGTGCAGCCGTACTTCTTGGTCCGCGATGAACTGGTGGTTCAGGATGGTGTGGTCGTCAAGGGCCACAGAATGGCCACATACATCCGGGACCGCGTAGCCTCCTGCCCCACTTGCAACAATCTTGCACCTCATCAGCAGCGGCAACCCCTTCTGCAACAACCTCCACCAGCACTGTCATGGTCGTCGCTGGCTGCGGACATTTTCGAATGGTGCGGTAAGCACTACCTCGTTCTGGTCGACTCGTTCTCCAACTGGTTTGAACTTGACTAACTGACCTCCCTCACGTCGGAGATGGTCATCAGGAAGCTGAAAAGACATTTCGCAGACCGTGGCATTCCTGTTATTCTGAGAACCGACAATGGTCCACAGTTCACCAGCCACTCGTTCAAGCTTTTCGCTGACCGATGGAACTTCCAGCACGTCACAAGAAGTCCCGAGTATCCACAGAGTAATGGACTCGCTGAACGCGCTGTCAGAAGCGCCAAGCACTTGCTGGAGGGAGCGCGCATTTCAAAGTCTGACGTCTATCTCGATCTACTGAATCTCAGAAACATCGCAAGAGACGGAATCTTGGGGTCACCAGCACAGCGGCAGCTGTCGAGGGCGACGAGGTCTCCGGTCCCCATCGCACAACAGCGGCTGGCTCCTCGGGTGTTGAAGCCCGCCACTATCCAGCAACGTCTCCAAGAGAAGCACGATATCCAGAAACGGTCATACGACAGTTCCAGCAGACAACTCCAGCCTCTACTGCCGGGCCAGGTCGTCCGTCTACGAACTCCAACTGGACATTCTCGTCTGGGCGTTGTTGTGCGCCCGACTGATGAGCCGCGATCGTACCTTGTGGACTGTGAGGGAGCGGTTTACCGGAGAAGTCGTCAACACCTGCTTGCTGTGAGGGAGCCCCGACCGCCGCCTGCCGATCCATATGCTCCGCCGCTCCAGTTCCAGCCACCTTCCGTGATCTCTCCCGCCCGTCCCCGCATGCCTGCCACTCCCCCACGTCTATCGGTCTCCAATAACCACGGGGTTTCACCCACCGCATGTTTCCCCCCTCGGTCACCACAATCCTCTCCCGTGCGGTTTTCACCATCAACCTCCCCGCCTCATCCTTCAGTTGAGGGAGGGGATGGTTGGGTCCGCACGCGTTCGGGCCGTGTTAGTAGACCACCAGACAGGTATGGCGAGTATGTTTAATATGCTTTTAATCTTTAGGGGAAAGAATGTAGATTGAGGATGCATGTGAATCAATCACACTTAGTTGGCATCACTAACTCCGCCCCATTATAACAATTATACTAACGCCCATTCCCAGCACCGTTAGTTGAAGCAGCCAGGATGAACTGACAACACCTAAACCTGTAATGCTGCTAAGTTAATGTGCTGAATAAAGATGTGTGTAAATCTTATATGCTTTGAAGTGATTTACACGACCCACTTGAAGTGCCAACCTGTCCGGGTCAGTCCCCGCGCAGGCATCTTCTGGGCTGCTTCTCTCCGCAGCCTGAACCTGCACCACCTCCTGCAGACAGACTGACAGAGACATTCACCTTCCAGACCGTTCTCAGGAGTCTCCGGGAGGTTTCATTCCATCCCGGGAGATTCCCGGACAGTCCGGGTTTGGGGGCGAACCTAATGTTGAAATGTAGAGTGGAATATCCAAACTTCACTGCAATTTACTGCCGTACAGAACATTGTATTTTATAAAGATCTGGTGAGTTTAGTGCGGCATTGATGAAAGATGTTACATTTGAAACTTGATCAGCTGAACAAAACACCACGAATGTTTATAAGAATACGGTTGAGAATCTCTGGATGGCACGGTAACTGTAATACCGAAAGGAGTTATCCTCTGTCTCTCTGATACAGATTTATATAGGAAGAGATACACAATTTACCGCTCCAGCACAGATCACAGTGAACTTCACCTGGTTTGTTCTGGGAGTTATGGTCGTAGCTATTCCAGTGCTGACTGGACCTGGACATCTCATCGCCTTCAACAGCCGAAAGTAATAGCATCTGCAGAACATTCTCAGCCCATCAATGTCAAAGGGACCGACTTCAGGAATCGACTGGTGACCTCAGGGAAACCGTTCGATGGCAAGGATTTCAGTGTGAGGATTGTCCCCGTTTTGTTTCAAGATGCCGGAGTTTACACATGTTTTCTGGAATTGAATCGATTTCCCACCATTGATCTAATCACAGTGAAAGGTAGGAGTCAGAATGTTGCCACTGAGTTTACTGATGAACTTATTGTTTAAAATGTAAACAACCTGCTTGTTTCCACAGTCACAGCTGAACCGTCTGATGCAGTGACTGAGGGAGACACCGTTACCCTGACTTGCTCTGTGTCTCACGTCACTGAGTCAATGAGACTGGTTTGGATAAATGACGATGGCAAAAGTGTTGGAGAAAAGACACTGACTGTGGAGGAGAAATCACAGGGTCTGGTTATTCAGAAAGCTGAGAGAGACAGAGGGAACTGGAGATGTGGTTTGTTTCATCAAGACCTGCCCCGGCTTTTTGTCCCGTACTATCTGGAACCCCGTGGTACGTGATAAGGGTTTGTTCTTCATACTTAGAGTCATGATCGAGTTTTGATCTCGCTTATTGAACCTGAAATTTGAGTGGAATATTTTCTTTCAGTTTGAGTGGTCTAACTATGTTATGAATACCGAATTCTCAAATTTCAAATAACACTTCCCGAACCCCACTTCTCGCCCCCTTCATTGTGCACGCATTTATCCCACCACCCAGTTATCCTATTCTTTTCCCTTCCTCCTTCAACTCATCTCCCACCCCTTCCAATTGCAGTTTTCCTTTTATGTTCTTGCTCCACTTCCACCCATATCCCTCCCTCTGTTACTGATCTGACTGTAGATCAGTCAGTATTAGTTGACCTGATCTATGTCATGTTTTACTGCATGCCGCTGTGTACTCAAACAGTCATCATATTATCTAGTCTGTTAGTTCAGCCTCTAGTTAGATTCGTTGCTGAGCTTGAGCTTACAACACCTAAGTATTTGAGCTCTGTATGTTTACTATAACAAACAACTTCTTCTTATGTATGGATCCTGTTATTACACATGTTTATACTGACAACTTTTGTCTCCATTTCACCCCTCCATTTTGTCATTATCTCCATCCATCTACTCATCACCATTCCCCACCTGTATCCACCTATCACTCACCATGCTTTGTCTCATGCCTACTTCCCTTCCCCAGTTGTCACTCTCCCATTCCATCAGCCTGAGAATGCATCCTGACATGAAATGTCATCAATCCATTCCCTCCACAGATGCTGCCTGAGTTCATCTCCATTGAGTTTCTCCAACACTTTGCGTTTGATCAACATTACACAATCTGCAGTTTCTTGTGTCTTCATGGAGACCCACTGGTCAGCGTGGACAGATTGTTGCAGAGGTCATGTTTCCATGCTGTTCCATGATGATGAATTATAACGTACAACTTAGTAAAGATTAATTCTCTGCAATATTGCTAATGACAAAGTCAGTGAAAAATTATTGTCCAACATTTACACATTTGTTCTCTTTTCCTACAGGAAGAGGACATTCTATTTGCCTTTTCCATCTGGAAGGCAACTTTGTATTGAAAGGACCAGACAGTCCTGGAAATGGCCCCATTGACTTGGAATGGAGGCCACACTCAGGGCAACAAACCACAAAGCGATTGGCCACTTTCCACAGAGAAGATCAGCAGTGGGCCGTACAATGGAGTGATGAGTACAATCAAATACCAGGCATCTCCCAGAGGATGCATGCGGACTGGGGTACCCTTAATCTGAGGATCAGAATGCCCACATTCAAACTTGCAGGGCTGTTCATCTGGAATCAGACACAACCCGCTGTGAATATCCTGAGACAGTGGGAACTATTTGGGATCAAAGGTAATAGAGTCATAGTCACACAGCACTGAAACAGGCCCTTTGGCCCAATTCATCCATACTGACCAACTACCCATCTAAACATCCAATTTGCCCTCATTTGGCCCATATCCCTTTAACCTTTTTTTCCATATACCTATTTAAATGCCCTTTAAATACTGTACCTGCATCAAACACTTCCTCTGCTCGATCTTTCCATAAAGTATGTTCATGTACCACATTTTTTGTCAAAAAACTGCCCCTAATATTAAGGGGTATATCAAATCTGACCCTCTCACCTTAAACATGTACAACTAGTTTTGATTCCCCAACCCTGGAAAATAGACCATGTGCGTTTACTATAGATATGCCTCATGATATTATTCACTCCCATATAATCTCAGTTAAAGACATCCAAGAAATATAATCAGTCTGAAGAAGGGTCTCAACCAGAAACGTCACCTATCTATGTTCTCTAGAGTTCAAAGGTCTTTTATTGTCACGTGTACCAATTAAGGGGCAGTGATATTCATATTACCAGACCTGCTGAATTACTCCTGCATTTTATGTCCTTTTATATATTAACCAGCATATGCAGTTCTGTGTTTCTACTATACTAAAAACATTCCTACCTGGAAGCGTTGATGTGGGAGACGAGGGGGCGAGGGGGACAGGTGGTCACTACCTGGAAGTGTTGATGTGGGAGACGAGGGGGCGAGGGGGACAGGTGGTCACTACCAGGAAGTGTTGATGCCATGACTGAGCACGGCAGCTCAACATTCAGCCGACTGTCTGTCTGCAGGAAAAAGACAATTCTGCCCACAGTAGTTCAGAAAGCTGTTGGTGAACTGAACCACATGTGTCTGATTCCACAGTTGAGGCCGGCTCACCGAGGCCAGTGATGGGCAGTGACATCACCCTCAGCTGTACCATCCCCAGACTCCCAGATACCATCAGTCTTCACTGGAAACCAAGAGGCTCATCTCAGCAGAACAGGAGGAACAACACTGATCAGATCCGTCTGAATAACGGCATCTATCTGATGGTCCAACACTTTGGAGCAGGAAATCCCAATCTGTACACATGGGAAGTGCAGGAAAATACCTCCATTGTTCTCACTGGAGACACCAATGTTGAAGTGGATCAGGGTAAGTCCAAAGCTGCCTTGCAGCAGGTATTAAATCGTTCTTGATATCAAACTGTTCCACATGTTGTATAGTGAGCACTGACTACACCCGTGGGCTTCCACACTGCAGGATGTGGACATCGCCTTTACCCTGGGACATGGTGTAAATATAAAATGGTGGCACTAAGATTGATGGAGCCACACAGGAGAACCAAGGGATTCATTTCAGTTCACCTGCATGAATCAAAGGGGATAATAACCAGTGATGGAAATAACATCTAGTTTTCAGTGTATAACAGAACAGGAAAATATGAACTAATTCAAGTATAAATGCAGAGGGAATATCTGAATCAGAATCAGAATCACATTTTATTGGCCACGTAATCATACACAAGGAACTTGACAGTGCTTTGTTCGCATATGGTAAAAACACGATATAAAACAGACAATTAAAAATAAAACACTATAATTTAAACAAGTGAAAATAAAGCACTGGAGTAAAAAGAGGCTACCGACTTTTGGCTGTTGAGTAGAGCTACGGCTCGTGGGAAGAAGTTGTTTTTATGTCTGGCTGTGGCAGCTTTGACGGTCAGGACTCACCTGCCAGAGGGAAGTGATTCAAAGAGTTTGTGACCAGGGTGAGAGGGGTCAGAGATGATCTTGCCCGCTCGCTTCCTGGCCGTTGCAGTGTACAGTTCATCAATGCAGGGAAGGATGCAGCCAATAACCTTCTCAGCTGATCGGACGATTCGCTGGAGCCCCCAGATGTCGTGCTTGGTGGCTGAGCCAAACCAGACCATGATGGAGAAGATGAGGACAGACTCTATGATGGCCGTGTAGAATTGTACCATCATTGCCTGTGGCAGATTGTGTTTCCTCAGCTGCCGCAGGAAGTACATCCTCTGTTGGGACTTTTTGACTGTGCAGTCGATGGTGGCCTCCCATTTAAGATCGCTGGAGATGATGATTCCGAAGAAATTAAATGACTCCACAGTTGTGACTGTGGTGTTGTTGAAGATGAGTGGGGGGGGGAGGGGGAGCTCTACAATCAGGAGGGGAGGATTGAGTCTACAATCAATTCCACTGTCTTAAGAGCACTGAGCTTCAGGTTGTTGCAATGTGAACAGGACACCAGCTTTATGATTAGGGTGACTTGGACATCGTGCTGAAGTAAGCATGCAGGTACAGCAGGCAATGGAGAAAGCAAATGGCATGTTGGCCTTCATAGCGAGATGATTTGAGTATAGGAGCAACGAGATCCTACTGCAGTTGTACGGGGCCCTGGTGAGACCACACCTGGAGTATTGTGTGCTGTTTTGGTCTCCTAGTTTGAGAAAGGACATTCTTGCTATCGAGGGAGTGCAGCATAGGTTCACCAGGTTAATTCCTGGAATGGCGGACTGACATATGATGAAAGAATGGATCGACTGGGTTTATATTCACTGGAATTTAGGATGAGAGGGGATCTTATAGAAACGTATAAAATTATTAAGGGATTGGGCAGGCTAGATGCAGGCAAAATGTTCCCCATGTTGGGCGAGTTCAGAACCAGGGTCCCAGCTGACATCCCAGAGCCGTGGGTTTGTCCCTGTGGAAACTCACAACATTGTATCTCAGCGTGTGTGGAAATCTAATTCTTGGTTCCCTGCCCCTCTCTTGCAGATTTACATAACAAGACGTACACAGTTTATCGCTCAGTCACAGATCACAGTGAACTCGACCTGATTTGTGAAGCTTCTCGTGAGCTCAGTGAAACGAAATGGACTTGGAGATCACCACGTTTCCAGAATCAAGAGAAGGAAATAGCTTCTTCTCACAGGTCTGAGCCGATTTATGTCGACAGGAGCTACTTTGGGAATCGACTGGAAACCACAGAGGAAAATGTGAATGGCAAGAATTTCCGTGTGAGGATTGTCCGCATGCAGTTTGCAGATGCCGGAGTTTACACATGTTCCACAGGATCAAATATATATGTGACCATTGACCTATTCACAGTTACAGGTAGGAGACTGGATGTTACTGCTTTCAAGAATTAAGTTACCGGTGTAGAGTTTCTAATCTGAGTACAAACTGCAATGTCAGCAGAAATTCCCAAGTTTGAAGAATTATTTTACCTCCACATCTTCCTCTTCAACTTATTTGTATTTTGCTGAACCCAAAATCTGACCTAAACCAACATTATTGGGAAGCACATCAAATGTTATTTTCATTTATTTTGCTGAAAACACATTGTTTTATACATAAGAGAGGGAATATGATGAAATGTGATTCACATATGTGCAAATGAGCTTCCATCGAAAATATTTTAAAATATCAATCAACTTCTCTTAATACATTACCCAAATTTCTTTGACCCCAAACGACCCATCCTAATTTTTGAAGGCTCACTGGAGGCTTACAACTGAGTGTATTTTGTGGAATTTATCGATTAATATTTACCTGGATGAGTGTTGTGGCCAAAACTGTGGCCAGAGACAATGATGTGGGCATTGGTTGCTCTTTTTATAATTAGTTCAAAACTGCTGTGAATGATTATGGAAAAGACACTTGGAGAGGTACATGGATGGGAAAGGTGCAGAGTGATATGGGCCAAATGTGGGAACACATTTTAGATGGAGCATCTTGGGCGGCATGGATGAGTTGGGCTGAATGGACCGAATTGTTTCATGCTGTATGACTATACCTCTAACTCTTGTTGTGTAATATAATTTTTCACACTTCGATCGCCATGTATTGGTGTCAAAGTACTGAGAAAAACACAATACAATCGAGACAAAATTCATTGTTTTACGATTTTCTTCTTTCCACAGTCACAACCGACGCAGTGACTGAGGGAAGAAACGTTACCCTGACCTGCTCTGTGTCTTGTGTCACTGAGTCAATGAGACTGGTTTGGATCAATGATGAAGGCAAAGTTGTTGAGGAGAAAAATCTCATGCAAACAAAGCAGGAGGACAATTCTTTGCAGCTGATTATTGCAATAGCTGATAGAGTAAGAAGGAAATGGACATGTGGTTTGTTTCATCAAAGTACAGCCAAGGTTTTCATTCCATATAATCTGCAGGTGAACAGTAAGTTTCTTAGCTTCTGCTCTTCGTTATCTCGACACCGAGTTCTTGTCACGTTGCTATTCTTTTTGGATAACTTTTAACATTCCATGTCTTACTGCAAGTAGAGCTCAATCATAGATATTTCCTTCAAACCTCTTGTCCATGCCTATAAGGTCACATCTATTGTAAGTAGTCCAGGTCTCTGAAACACATGGGAGCACATGGATCACTACTGCTGGCAGACCACAGACCAAGACCTGTGTTGGCCATCTCATTGAAGCTGATCGGGAATTTCATCATCAATGTCTGTCCTTATTGATAAGTGTCTCCAGAGGTATGAAAACTGGTCCAGTAGTACGAAAACCAGTGTGTCACTGTGAACCTTTTTGTCAGAGGTCAGTATAGTAAGGTGGGCAGCTTGGTGGAAGATCTTTGCCATAACACCAAAACTGTGCCACTTAAAGATCACAAAAGTAGTGAAAATCATCTTAGAAATAGTTGTACAAGTTTATTTCCCCTGTTCTAATGCTGTAAAACATTACAGTGGTTGAAGCATCCACAGTAACTTCACCAAAGGCTGCCATGCGAGAACAGAAGATGTGGGAGAGGGAATACTGATGTCTTCACCTTGTCTGACCATGGTGGCGCAGTGGTAGGGTTGCTGCCTTACAGCGCCAGGGACCCGGGTTCAATCCTGACTACAGGTGCTGTCTGTATGGAGTTTGTACCTTCATCCCGTGCCCTGCGTGGGTTTTCTCCAGGATTTCCGGTTTTCTCCCAAATTCCAAAGATGTACAAGTCTGTAGGTTAATAGGCTTGGTTTAATTGTATGTTGTCCCTGGTGTGTGTAGGATAGTGTTAGTCTGTGGGAATCGCTGGTTGGTGCGGACTCGGCGAGCCGAAGGGCCTGTTTCCGTGCTGTATCTCTAAACTAAACTAAACTAAACTAAACACGCCCTATCCTCCCAATCCCACCCATCCCTGCCCTTCATGTGGCCCCAAGCCTCGGTGAAAGACAGGTTGTACAATGCTGACAGAAGGCAAAGCACTGATCCCTAACAGAGGAAGATCCTGTAAACATCCAGGCACAAAGAAACAATCTCCACCACACTTAGATCAATGAAGAGTCAGTGAAGCACAAAGTGGAAAGTATCAATGTCCCAACAGGAACACTTTAATTCCTCACAGATAATGACATCATCCAATCATAGAATTGTGGAATGGTTGTAGCACAGAAGGTGGCCATTTGACCCATCATATCCATGCTAACTCTCATCCAGTGCAACTCGCTAATTCTACCCCCTCTCCTTTTGCCATTACATTGCAGCTTTTTCATCACTATATATTTGTCCAATTCTCTCTGGAAAGCCACGATAGAACCCAGCTCCCCAACTGACGCAGACAGTACACTTCAGACTCCAAATACCAGCTGCCCAAAAAGATTTTCCTCAAGTAATTCTAAATTGTTTTCCCCTTTATTTTAAACCTATAACTTTTTGTGCACAGCCTTTCCACTGAAGGGAGCATCCTTCCACAATCCATTCTGTTCAGACTGAATAAATGATGCATAAATGAGCAATGATGCCATTGATGTGATGAAAGAGCATTATTGACTCTTGTCTTCAAACTCTCTCTTCAGTGTGCAATGGTAATAACTGGACAGAGAACACCATAAAAAGAATCTCAATTATACCAACCATGTTTACTATTTAGTTTAGTTTAGAGATACAGTGCGGAAACAGGCCCTTCGGCCCACCAGGTCCACGCCAACCAGCGATCCCCGCATATTAACACTATCCTACACCCACTAGGGACAATTTTTACATTTACCAAGCCAATTAACCTACAAACCTGTACGTCTTTGGAGTGTGGAAGGATACCGTGGATCTTGGAGAAAATCCATGCAGGTCCCGGGGAGAAAGTACAAACTCCGTACAGACAGCACCCGTAGTTGGGATCGAACCCGGGTCTCTGGCGCTGCATTCACTGTAAGGCAGCAACTCTACCGCTGTGCCACCGTGCCGCATTCATTGTGTCATCTCTTTGTGACATGTTTACAGTTTGACTTGCCGATTCAACTGCTTCAATGCACCATCTGATGTGATTATTTGACTGAACACAGCAACCTGCTCCCTGATGGTCACTGTGTGCTATAGGTTGGTGTTATTAATCCTTACTCCTGGCGAGCAGCAGTCTCCCCCTGGGAGAGGACAACAGGGCTCTGACTATAGTCAGCTGAGAGTCCACTGAGGAATGAAGACTTTGGTTGTCCTCTGCCTGTGCCTCAGTGCCAGTAAAACCCTGCTCCGTCAGCCGCTGCACCAAGGGAGAGGCCACTCCCACCCACACCCACTCCCACGGTGGTGTCCCCACCTCCCGGATTGGAAATCTGTGCTCTCGGCTGAGCAGAAGCCTCCCCATGTACGCTCATCTAGCGCAGTCTCGCTATGGAGCAGAACTGAAGTTGAACTTTATTTTCCAAGGGTCGCGCACACCAGCCTCTCCATCCTTTGGCCTCATTGCAGACTGATGCTTTTGGGTGTTGAGCTGTCCTTAAAGGGCAGGAGATATCAATCAGTGAGTGAATAGATTAGTTGGTGTGTGGAATTAATGCATGGATCAACCATCTCCAATTTTACACTAAAAACACATGAAGATGTGTTCATTAGGATGGCAATAATAATGTGTTCAGCCTCATTGACATCAGTAGGCAATGGTTACATGCACAGTACAGTTTTAGTACTTGAAGACCAAAATTAATTTTAGGAGTTGAAAATGGGAATGAAAAATAATAATAATAATAATCAGCAGGACAGATAGGAACTGTGAAAGAGGAACAACTGTGAAAGATGAACAAAACCAAGGAACTGATTGTGGACTTTGGAAGGGGTAGGATGGGGACCCACAGTCCCGCTTATATCAACGGGTCGATGGTTGAAAGGGTCAAGAGCTTCAAATTCCTGGGCGTGCACATCTCTGAAGATCTCTCCTGGTCCGAGAACACTGATGCTATTATAAAGAGAGCACATCAGCGCCTCTAATTCCTGAGAAGATTACGGAGAGTCGGTATGTCAAGGAGGACTCTCTCTAACTTCTACAGGTGCACAGTAGAGAGCATGCTGACCGGTTGCATCGTAGCTTGGTTTGGCAACTTGAGCGCCCAGGAGCGAAAAAGACTACAAAAAGTTGTGACCACTGCCCAGTCCATCATTGGCTCTGACCTCCCTACCATAGAGGGGATCTATCGCAGTCGCTGCCCCAAAAAGGCTGGCAGCATCATCAAGGACCCACATCATCCTGGCCACACACTCATCTCCCCGCTACCTTCAGGTAGAAGGTACAGGAGCCTGAAGACTGCAACGTCCAGGTTCAGGAATAGCTACTTCCCCACAGCCATCAGGCTATGAAACTCAGCTCAAACAAAACTCTGAACATTAATAGCCCATTATCAGTTTATTTGCACTTTATCTGTTTTATTTATTCATGTGTGTATATATTTATACAATGGTATATGGACACACTGATCTGTTCTGTATTCATGCCTACTATATTCTGTTGTGCTGAAGCAAAGCAAGAATTTCATTGTCCTATCTGGGACACACGACAATAAACTCTCTTGAATCTTGAATCTTGAGTCCAGCCATGATCGCATTAAATGTAGGTGTTGGCTCGAGGGGCCGAATGGCCTACTGCTGCACCTATTGTCTATTGTCTAAGATCCTTTCTATGAATCTGACAACGTTTTTTTCATCATAAAACATGAACTCACTTCTTTCGCTTTCCACGGATACTGCTCAAACGGCTGAGTATTTCTAACGTTTACAGTTCTTGTGCTCCTGATCAGAGAGGATTGAAGCTGGAGGGCAATATCCACTCTGTGTCAGCTGTGCTCATTCAACCATTGTTCCAGGCTTAGACTATGATAGACATTTGTCCACTGTACAGTGGGAAGTATCACAGCTGAATCAGCTACTTTATCAACCAACCATCAGCTCCCATCTCCTGCCTGAGAAATATCAGCTGATTGTAACCAAGAAATAGAAACTTGTGTGAATGTTTACAGTCTATAACTGATGGCTACTGAGGCAAGTTGTGGCTCTCTGATCTTTCTGAGTAAGGTCAATTAATCTGGGGGAAAAAAGACACAATGTGCTGGAGTAACTCAACGGGTCAGGCGGAATCTCTGGAGAACATGGATAGGTGAGGTTTTGGGTCTTGACCCTACTTCAGACTAAAGGGCTGCGACCTGAAATGTCACCTGCCTAACCTGCTGAGTTTCTCCAACACTTTGTGTCTTTTATTGGTAAACTCTCATCTACAGTACCTTGTGTCTCAGTGAATCTGGATCACAAGTTAAACTCAAGACTTCTGATCTAAATTAGTCAGTGTGGTTAATGCCTGGTCTTTGGGGAGCTTTTGGATGATGCCCATTTATTCTACAAATGTGAACTCTGTGTTAATTATTTTGACAGGGAATCACGATTTAATATACATTATTGTTGGAATTATCGGGAGTCTGGCTCTTCTCATCGTCATTATACTGGCAGTGGTGTGGTGTCAAAGAAAGCGCAAGCCTACAGGTAAAGTACATGATAACATCCTTAATGCAGCACAGATTCCCCAAATTATCAATGACAATGTTATCTTTGTTACAAGGAGAAAAGAACAATATATTTTGGATAAGAAAAGGATCTGTTTGTGCTTATGTTGTTGAGAAATTGATTTCAGACTTTTTGTGGTCAATTAAAGCATTATATATGCAATGTGGATTGTCTACCTGTCTACCTGCGTTGCCATGGGGAGTCTGCTCTATGATTTCAGGTGCTGTTCTGCAATGATCTGACCACGTGGTGATTGTGTCACCATCCCCTGTGTAAACCATTATCAAATAAACATGCCAGAAGTTGTAGTATAGCTAGTGTAGTCATGTAGAAAATATGGTCTCCAATTTGCCCTCAATATGTTCCTATTTACTGAGGGATAAATATTGGCCAGGAAACCAGGAGACCAAGGTATCTCCACTGCACTTTGGTGGTTCAAACTTAAAGTGAAAACTTTGCCTTGTGTACCGTCCTAATATGGTCATAATTTAGGGAACACTGTGTTTCCATGGACTCTGATTTTATACACATGGTCTTATCCCACCATTAAATGTCTCTGACATACATCTGAAGCCATGTTCCTTGTCATTCTGGTGGATCTCATTATTAATGGGGTACAGTTTAAACACTGGATTGCTGCTTCTTTAAAATCAAGCCAGATTAAAGTCTTAATCAGAAATTAGTGTGACCCCAGAAATTCCAGAAATTTCTGTGACCCCCAGTACCTGAGATGAGCCGTGTTACTGAATATATGTCTGTGAGTAGGAAGACAAAGCAAGAAGGTAAATAGATGACTCAGTCAATGAATCTCTAGTTGTAGAGGTGTTGTATTTGATGAAGCAACCTATTTCACATTTCACAGTTTTGTAACAAGAATATGAGGAAGGGATCCTCAAGCACACAAACTAATTGATCAATTCAACAGTCTCTCTTGTGTCAATTCACTCCTCAGTCCCAATCTTCCTCATCCAACTGCAGGTCTTACTCTGCATTGGTCAATTGACTAATTTTCACTGGACTATCATGGTCAACCCATGAATGTTGAGACATCACCATGAACAACATATTCAAACTCCTAATTTATTGTTGATCCTGATTAACAGCTTGGTTAGTGGCTCTCTAAAGAATGGACAACACTTGCCCTTTCAAAAGTCACCATCCCTTTCACAAAATATCATCTAGCATTAAATGCCTCCAATTCACTTTGCCACTAGTTCAGATTTTATTCTAAAGTGAAAATAACAACAACATTTCAGAATGGTTTGAGCATCATTAATAGATGGCGGAGAGGTGATGTTTCGGATCGAGACCCTTCTTTTGAGTCTGAAGAAGGGTCACGACCCGAAACTTCACCTATACATGTCCTCCAGAGATGCTGCCTGACCTGCAGAAGTACTCCAGCACTTTGTGTCTCTTTGTGTATTAACCAGCATCTGCAGTTCTTTGTTTCTACCTTAGACAGAATCAGAATCAGAATCAGATTTTATTCGGCAAGTATGTTTTGCAACATACGAGGAATTTCACTGGCCAGGTCAGTCATACAATTAAAAAGCAACAGACTCAAAAACACATTTTAACATGAACATCCACCACAGTGACTCCTACACATTCCTCACTGTGATGGAAGGCGAAATAAAGTTCAAGTCCTTCACTTGTGTTCTTCCTCGGTCGGGGGCCTCGAGCCTCCGTTGACGGGATGATCTTGACTCCCGTAGCCGGCGGTGTTCGCGCCCTCCGCGTCGAGGCGTTCAGCTCCCGTATCGGGGGGATGTCAGCTCCCCCGCGCCGGGCGTTCAAACCTCGTGTCGGGGCTGGTTGAACCTTCTGCAGCGTTGGAGCTCCCGTTCTGCAGTGTTGGAGCTCCCGACTCAGCCTCTCCCGAGACTGCGAGCCCTTGATGGTAAGTCCGCAGGCCGTGGTGGGAGCGATCCCAGGCAAGGGATCCGCTCCGATGTTAAGTCCGCGCCCCGCGGTGGGGCTCACGGCAGTCCGGGGGGCTTCCAGCTCCATCGATGGTAGGCGGCAGAGCCCGAAGAATGTGATCCGAAAAATGATCACATCTCTGGGAAGGTGAGAAACTGAAAAAAAGTTTCCCCCGACCCCCCCCCCCTCCCCCACATAAAACAAACTGAAGTACATGAAATAAAACTTTTAACAAACACTAAAATAACAAAAAGATGAAAAAAGGAACAGACTGCCGGCAGGGCTGGCATCACCCTGGTGGTCAAATGGTGGACAGTATTGTTTTTGCCAGAATTTAGACCACATTTCTGATGAATCTGATGAACAACAGAGTAATCTTTCTTGAAAAATCTGAAGGAACCTTTCAATAAATCAGACATTGCTCATGTTTTACTGAGAAAAATATAAATTCCTTACCTTGTTCCACAGTGTGGATCAATTGTATTCCACTGTGTTCCACTGTAAAGGGATCGATTGTGTTCATATATTGTCTTTCTGCTGATGCAACAAAAGCTTTTCCCTGAACCTCGGCACACATGACAATAAACTAAACTGACCCTCAGCTGATCATATCTCCCCATATTCCTTGATCTTAGTCCACATATGACGTCTCTAGTTTGTGTTTTGCAGTCTTTTTTTCCACTAACCTGTGGTCTTTGTAATTTATGCTTCATTTATGTGTTGTGTTGCCTTAGTCAAAATGCCTCTGATGCTGCTGCAGGCAACATTTTCATTGTACCTGTACCTCGCCATTGTTGTGTATCTGTCAATAAATTCAACAACTCCTAAATGTACTGAATGATTTGGCTCCAGACAAATGTGTGGTAGAGAATGTAACCGATTCTTTGTTCTCCTCATCTTCATCCTTATTGTCTCTTGTCTTAAACCTTTACCCCTGGTCATGGTCAACAGGGAACATCTTCCTCCATCCAGACTGGTCTACCTGTTGGAATTTTCTATGTTTCCATGAGAACCATTGGCATTCTTCTAAACCCCACAAGCCAAATTAACTCAAATTCTCTTTGTAATTTCCACCATCCCAGGAAGAAGTAAAAACAAGGAGGTTAGGAGATGTGACTTTTCATGGAGGGGTTTTTCAAACTGCTGGAGGTACTCTATGGGTCGAGCAGCATCTATGGAGGGAAAGCGATGATCAATAGGCAATGGACAATAGACAATAGGTGCAGGAGTAGAGGCCATTTGGCCCTTCGAGCAAGCACCGCCATTCAATGTGATCATGGCTGATCATCCCCAGTACCCTGTTCCTGCCTTCTCCCATCCCCCGACTCTGCTATCTTTAAGAGCCTCATCTAGCTCTCTCTTGAAAGCATCCAGAGAACCAGCCTCCACCGCCCTCTGAGGCAGAGAATTCCACAGACTCACAACTCTCTGTGAGAAAAAGTGTTTCCTCGTCTCCGTTCTAAATGGCTTACTCCTTATTCTTAAACTGTGGCCCTGGTTCTGGTCTCCCCCAACAGCGGGAACATGTTTCCTGCCTCTAGCCTGTCCAGACCCTTAATAATCTTATATAATCTTCTAAACCCCAGAGTGTACAAGCCCAGCTGCTCCATTCTCTCAGCATATGACAGTCCGGCATCCCGGGAATTAACCATGTAAAGTTACGCTGCCCTCCCTCAATAGCAAGAATGTCCTTCCTCAAATTAGGGGACCAAAACTGCACACAATACTCCAGGTATGGTCTCACTAGAGCTCTGTACAACTGCAGAAGGATCAACGTTTCGTATTATTGACTTAAATCATCCTTTTTGAAATACAAATAAATTCTTTGTTTCCAACTTATTTCCACAGATACAGAGGAAGGTATTCATTATGGATCCATCTCCTTCCAGCCAAAAGCAACTGGTGGTAAAATGACTTTATTTAAATATGTTTTAATCTTTTATCACAGTGAGGATTATTGGCACTGAGTAGTCTGAAACCCTGCTGTCTTTGGCCACTTTACAACAGCATCAGGCATTCCTGGAATAAAGTCCCTCACTCTGTCCGTGGAAATGAGGTGGGACAGTCAGCTGAGGCTCAGTTAGGAGCCCAACCTTCTGTGGGTGGGTTCAGCCTCCCCAGCCTTCTCCGAGTGTGTTCTTGTTCCCTAAACTACAGGGAGTGTGGTCTGGTCCCCTAACCTACTCTAAGTGGGTTCTGGTCCCCTAGCCTACTCTGAATGGGTACAATAGCCACTCCAGAGATCCAACCAGTGCCATCCAGGCTGCTGTTACAACACTGTTGTGCATTGTCGTTGGTGATGAGAAGTGAAACCAAGACACCATTTATGTCCATCTGAAGAACATTCTTCTGCACAACTCCTGAATGAGCTACAAGTGATCAGCACAATCTTCCTTGAATTACAAATTTTTGATATTGATTAGTAGGACTGGATGTTACAATCCCTAAGTTTCTTCACCACAACTGACATCCGATATTCTTGGGGGTGATCACTGGTGATTTTGTTACCAATCAGACACATCTTCAGTTGTGTACCTCAAAGTCACTGGGTGTTTCGGCCTTTTATCACAAGACACCCTCAGTCAAGGCAGGCCCACCGCAGGGTGATCAGCCCTGGGTGTGTGTCCGTTGGTGGGACAGTACTTGGTTGAGCTTCACCTGGGGTGCTGATACACTGTGGACTGTGGTGGTTAACCTGCCACTGGGCTTCACTCCACTGATTTGGCCTACCTCTTAGATGGGAATGGTCAATGCGAGGCCCCTCACCAAGATCTCCCAGGCACTTTTCTCTGCCCTGGTGGATCTTGAGACACTTCTCTGATGTTATCTTTTCCCAGCCACAGATGCAGCTTCGTAGCTTATGCCCTGCCAGGGCTGCTGCTATGTCAATTGCTGTGCTAGTTCTCTTATTCATAGTCGATTCCTTCCATAGCAATATAAGGGTGTCTTGTTCATGCTGACCATTCCTGCAGCTCACTGTAAATGCAGAGGTATGAGCATACAGATGACAGATGGGTTTTCTGGAATTCAATGTCTTGTTGATCTACTGTCAGCAAGAGCAAAATGTAGTAAGCTTTAGACTTTTATATTCCATTTGTCGTTTCCTTTGTCAACATAATCCACCAGTGTCATTTTTAATTGTGATGTTTGCATTTCTTACAGGCAACAGCGATAATACACTGTCCTCCAATCAAGCATCAGGCACTGTAAGTATATTGATTCTTGTTGATGAAATCCCAGATCGTACAAGTATGAATTAAAGCTGTAATCTGTTTACTGATCTAAACAG
Source organism: Malacoraja senta (assembly GCA_038087875.1). Classification (NCBI taxonomy): domain Eukaryota; kingdom Metazoa; phylum Chordata; class Chondrichthyes; order Rajiformes; family Rajidae; genus Malacoraja; species Malacoraja senta. The sequence continues at coordinate 181,560 of JAXLNO010002202.1, read as the reverse complement.
CGACAACAGCAACGGTCTTAAATACAATTGGTATTTCTTTCTCTTTCAGAACCTTGTTTCTTCAAAGGAAGATGAGTCATCTGTCATCTATGCTGAAACAGTAAAAACATAAACATGAATACTGTGAAGAGAGTGGAAAGTAAAGGCTTCGACTTTGACAAGTGCAACGTTGCAATTTTTGGAATTGAATTTTTTACTTTATCTATATTACTAGAACTAAGATCTTGACCACTTTCTGACTTTCTGTTTCGTGATTTCTGAAAGAACGCCGCCACTTACGGCCGTTAATTTTGGCCACCTCGCTCAGAGTCCCCCTCCGCTGAGCTGGACCAGAGGCTTTTTCCCATCGTTGAAAAATCAGAGTTATTAATGTTTTTTTTTAATGTCGCCATTCTCACAGCTGCCCCCGCTGGCGGCAGGATTGAGGGACTATAAAACCCGGAAGTGTCGTGCCTCACTCAGTCGCTGCGAGACGGAGGAAGCGAGAGGGTAACGGCTCTCTGAGCTGCGAATAACACTGAACGCTCTACGATGAGTCCCCTCGATGTGGTTGTAAAGTGTTTGCACATTTGTTTCTCTTAGCTTTTAAAAAAATGTTTTCAGAAAATGTATTGGTTGTAAAGTGTTCGCAAATTTGTTTGTCTTGGCTTTTAAAATGGTTGCAACAGTTTTCGGATGGATAAAGCGTGAATATACATTTTATTAGATCAGGACTGTGTTTAATTGCAAAATTGGCGCTCATTTCGTGACTTCTGCTTAGTGGCAAGATGTCGCCATTTGAATCATTCGGTTTACACACTATGTTTACGACGTTCTGAAGTTACTTGGCATTTTAGTATTGGTTGTGTGTGTGTGAGTCAGTGTGTGTGTGTGTGACTGTGTGTGTGTGTGTGTGTGTGTGTGACTGTGTGTGTGTGTGACTGTGTGTGTGTATGTGTGTGACTGTGTGTGTCTGTGTCAATGAGTCTGTGCAAGTGTGTCTGTGTGTGTGTGTGTGTGAGTGAGTCTGTGTGTGTGAGTGAGTCTGTGTGTGTGTGGGCGTGAGAGTGTGTGCGTGCAAACCAAATTTCGTTTGAACTTCATTTGAGGTCCAAATGATAATAAACGGTATTGTATTGTGAGAGTGTGTGCGTGAGAGTGTGTGCGTGAGAGTGTGCGTGAGTGTGTGCGTGAATGAGTGAGTGAGAGTGCGTGCGTGTCTGAGAGTGTGTGCGTGTCTGAGAGTGTGTGCGTGTCTGAGAGTGTGTGTGTGTGTGTCTGAGAGTGTGTGTGTGTCTGAGAGTGTGTGTGTGTGTGTCTGAGAGTGTGTGTGTGTGTCTGAGTGTGTGTGTGTATAGGGGGGTTGCACGCAAGGTCACCGGGTCAAAGGGCTTGACGCACGGAGTCACTCAATCCATCTGGAGCACATCGCAGCTTCCGGTATATGTTGTTAATACACGAAACGCGTACTTTCCTGCCTGTTAAGAACCGCCAAAATGGTGAATTTTTGCGCTGTAAATAATTGTGGAAGTCGGGGTAACCGTGAGAGACATCTATCCTACTTCAGAATTCTAGAAGTGAAGAGGAATGAAGGTAAAGAGAAGCGAGAGCTGAAGGGACAACAACAGCTAAAGTGCTTGGCGAACATTGGCCGTGCAGATACATAGATACATAGAAAATAGGTGCAGGAGTAGGCCATTCGGCCCTTCGAGCCTGCACCGCCATTCAATATGATCATGGCTGATCATCCAACTCAGTATCCCGTTCCTGCCTTCTCTCCATACCCCCTGATCCCTTTAGCCACAAGGGCCACATCTAACTCCCTCTTAAATATAGCCAATGAACTGGCGTCAACTACCCTCTGTGGCAGAGAGTTCCAGAGATTCACCACTCTCTGTGTGAAAAAGTTTTTCCTCATCTCGGTCTTAAAGGATTTCCCCCTTATCCTTAAGCTGTGACCCCTTGTCCTGGACGTCCCCAACATCGGGAACAATCTTCCTGCATCTAGCCTGTCCAACCCCATAAGAATTTTGTACGTTTCAATAAGATCCCCTCTCAATCTCCTAAATTCTAGCGAGTATAAGCCAAGTCTATCCAGTCTTTCTTCATATGAAAGTCCTGACATCCCAGGAATCAGTCTGGTGAACCTTCTCTGCACTCCCTCTATGGCTATAATGTCCTTCCTCAGATTTGGAGACCAAAACTGTACGCAATACTCCAGGTGTGGTCTCACCAAGACCCTGTACAACTGCAGTAGAACCTCCCTGCTCCTATACTCAAATCCTCTTGCTATGAAGGCCAACATACCATTCGCTTTCTTCACTGCCTGCTGCACCTGCATGCCTACTTTCAATGACTGGTGTACCATGACACCCAGGTCTCGCTGCACCTCCCCATTTCCTAATCGGCCACCATTTAGATAATAGTCTGCCTTCCCGTTTTTGCCACCAAAGTGGATAACCTCACATTTATACACATTATACTGCATCTGCCAAACATTTGCCCACTCCCCCAGCCTATCCAAGTCACCTTGCAGTCTCCTAGCATCCTCCTCACAGCTAACACTGCCCCCCAGCTTAGTGTCATCCGCAAACTTGGAGATGATGCTTTCAATTCCCTCGTCCAGATCATTAATATAAATTGTAAATAGCTGGGGTCCCAGCACTGAGCCTTGCGGTACCCCACTAGTCACTGCCTGCCATTGTGAAAAGGACCCGTTTACTCCTACTCTTTGCTTCCTGTTTGCCAGCCAGTTCTCTATCCACATCAATACTGAACCCCCAATACCGTGTGATTTAAGCTTGTATCCTAATCTCTTATGTGGTACCTTGTCGAAAGCCTTCTGAAAGTCCAGATACAACACATCCACTGGTTCTCCCCTATCCACTCTACTAGTTACATCCTCGAAAAATTCTATAAGATTCGTCAGACACGATTTACCTTTCGTAAATCCATGCTGACTTTGTCCAATGATTTCACCACTTTCCAAATGTGCTGCTATCCCATCTTTAATAACTGACTCTAGCAGTTTCCCCACTACCGATGTTAGACTAACTGGTCTGTAATTCCCCGTTTTTTCTCTCCCTCCCTTCTTAAAAAGTGGGGTTACGTTTGCTACCCTCCAATCCTGAGGAACTACTCCAGAATCTAAAGAATTTTGAAAAATTATCACTAATGCATCCACTATTTCTGGAGCTACTTCCTTAAGTACTCTGGGATGCAGCCTATCTGGCCCTGGTGATTTATCGGCCTTTAATCCATTCAATTTACCCAACACCACTTCCCGACTAACCTGGATTTCACTCAGTTCCTCCATCTCCTTTGACCCGCGGCCCCCTGCTATTTCCGGCAGATTATTTATGTCTTCCTTAGTGAAGACGGAACCAAAGTAGTTATTCAATTGGTCCGCCATATCCTTGTTCCCCATGATCAATTCACCTGTTTCTGACTGCAAGGGACCTACATTTGTTTTAACTAATCTCTTTCTCTTCACATATCTATAAAAACTTTTGCAGTCAGTTTTTATGTTCACTGCCAGTTTCCTTTCATAATCTATTTTCCCTTTCCTAATTAAGCCCTTTGTCCTCCTCTGCTGGTCTCTGAATTTCTCCCAGTCCTCTGGTATGCTGCTTTTTCTGGCTAATTTGTACGCAACATCTTTTGCTTTGATACTATCCCTGATTTCTCTTGTTATCCACGGATGCACTACCTTCCCTGATTTATTCTTTTGCCAAACTGGGATGAACATTTTTTGTAGTTCATCCATGCAGTCTTTAAATGCCTTCCATTGCATATCCACCGTCAACCCTTTTAGAACTAATTGCCAGTCAATCTTGGCCAATTCACGTCTCATATCCTCAAAGTTACCTTTCTTTAAGTTCAGAACCGTTGTTTCTGAATTAACAATGTCACTCTCCATCCTAATGAAGAACTCAACCATATTATGGTCACTCTTGCCCAAGGGGGCAGGCACAACAAGTCTGCTAACTAACCCTTCCTCATTACTCAATACCCAGTCTAGAATAGCCTGCTCTCTCGTTGGTTCCTCTACATGTTGGTTTAGATAACTATCCCTCATACATTCCAAGAAATCCTCTTCCTCAGCACCCCTGCCAATTTGATTCACCCAATCTATATGTAGATTGAAGTCACCCATTATAACTCTTTTGCCTTTGTTGCACGCATTTCTAATTTCCTGTTTGATGCCATCCCCAACTTCACTACTACTGCTAGGTGGCCTGTACACAACACCCACCAGCGTTTTCTGCCCCTTAGTATTTCGTAGCTCTACCCATACCGATTCCACATCCTCCAAGCTAATGTCCTTCCTTTCCACTGCGTTAATCTCCTCTCTAACCAGCAACGCTACCCCACCTCCTTTTCCTTTCTCTCTATCCCTCCTGAATATTGAATATCCCTGGATGTTCAGCTCCCAGCCTTGGTCACCCTGGAGCCATGTCTCCGTGATCCCAACTATATCATAATCATTAATTGCTATCTGCACGTTCAACTCATCGACCTTATTACGAATGCTCCTTGCATTGAGACACAAAGCCTTCAGGCTTGTTTTTACAACGCTCTTACCCCTTATACCATTATGTTGGAACGTGGCTCTTTTTGATTTTTGCCCTGGATTTGTCTGCCTGCCACTTTTACTTTTCACCTTGCTACCTATTGCTTCCGCCCGCATTTTGCACCCCTCTGTTTCTCTGCTCACCCATTTAAGAACCCCACCACCTCTTATTCTCTGTTTATTATTGTTTTCTTCTTTCCCCCCTACATGTTGGGTCTGAGTGCTTTCCTTCTCTGCCTCCTGCCTCACACACTGTCCAATAGCATTCTCTATTTGAGTCCCTCCCCCCAACCATTCTAGTTTAAAGTCTCCCCAGTAGCCTTTGCAGATCTCCCCGCCAGGATATCGGTCCCCCTCAGGTTCAAGTGCAACCCATCCTTTTTGTACAGGTCGTACCTTCCACAAAAGAGGTCCCAATGATCCAGAAATTTGAATCCCTGCCTTCTGCACCAGTCCTTCAGCCACGCATTTATCCTCCACCTCGCTCCATTCCTACTCTCACTGTCGCGTGGCACAGGCAGTAATCCCGAGATTGTTACCTTCGCTGTCCTTCTCTTTAACTCCCCTCCTAACTCCCTAAATTCTCCTTTCAGGACCTCTTCTCTTTTTTTACCTATGTCATTGGTACCTATATGTATCACGACTTCGGGCTACATATAGGTACCAATCGAGATTGAAAATATTTAGAATTATTACGTTTGCTCACTGCATTTAATCAACAGTAAGGCATTATTTGTGTTTTTTCTTGATTCCTTTGGCATCTAAAAAGTTTCAGAAGTGTTAAATCTGGCTGTAAAATTTTAAAATCGCCCATGATTCTGAAGTGGGTTTGTACATGCAAAAAGAAAACACCTCTGAAGCTAAATTTATCATTTAAAAAAATCTCCAGACTTACGAGTGGTGGAAAAATACGTTTTCTATCATTATGGTATTGAGATGTATATTTTGGCAAATAATAAAATGTCCTGACAGCTTAAACACCCACTGTCTTTCAACAGGATATTGTCAATTTGCTGAGGTTGATTATGTCCAATTAACAGCTAACAAAGGTGCCATTCCTTGGCTTGCATCTGAATAAAATGTAATTCGGGTGATCAGAGAGGAAGGGGACTTAACTTTTTGATGCCGTGGACAGTGGAAAATTATGATTCTGTTGTGGGGGGACGTTCATGTTGAATTCTATAATGTGTTGTGTCATTTTTTCTTATTTTTAATTTTTTCTATGCATGTACGGAAACCTAATTATTTCTTTTATGTAAAGCACTTTGGTTTCAACACGTGCTATATAAATACAATGTACTTACTTACTTACTTACTTACGTATGGTTTGTGATTTTTTTTTACCCTCACCCACCCGAAACCACCTTCACCCACCCGAAACCACCCTCACCCACCCGAAAACACCCTCACCCACACAAAACCAGCCGAAACCACCCTCACCCACCCGAAACCACATGAAATCACCCTCACCCACCCTCACCCACTAAAATTACCCAAAACCACCCTCACCCACCCGAAACCACCCTCACCCACCCGAAATCATCCACCCACACCTACCCGAAACCACCCTCCCCCACCCAAAACCACCCTCACCCACCCGAAACCACCCACACCCACCCTCTCACCGAAACCACCCTCCCCCACCCAAAACCACCCTCACCCACCCGAAACCACCCACACCCACCCTCTCACCCGAAACCACCCTCACCCACCCGAAACCACATGAAACCACCCTCACCCACCTAAACCACCCTCACCCACCCGAAACCACCCATACGAAACCACCTGAAACCACCCACACCCACATTTACAGCCTCTCTCTCTCTTCTTCTTCTTTGGTGTGGCGTGCACAGCCTAAAGTTGTTGGACAACTTGTTCTATTTGATCTCTCTCCATCCCTCTCTCTCCATCTTTCTGTCACCAGGGTCCGGGGTCTCGGCGCCGGTTTCATCTTCATCTTGTTCCCGCCCAAAGCTCCAACCGCCAACCGCCGACCTCACCTGCCCTCACCAAGATGGCCGCCGGCTGCCGACCTTTTACCTGCCCTCACCACGATGGCCGCCGGCTGCCGAACTCACTTGCCCTCACCAAGATGGCCGCCCGCCCGCCGGTCCCACCCCCCCCCCCCCTCCCGGGGCCGAGTCTCCCCGTCGACCGCATGAAAATGGCGGCGGGCGGGCCGGCGGGCGGAGAAGCGTCAGTTGGTGACGGACCTGAGGTAAATAAATAACTAACTGATGATCAGCGGCTGCAGCGGATTGTGCGGGATCGGGTCACGTGGGGGAGAAGTGAGTGGGTGAGTGAGTGAGGTCAATGACCACATACAGTACAGTACAGTACAGTACAGGCCGGTACAGTCACGTGTGTGGACATGTGTGTGGGGGGGAGAGAGAGAGAGCTGAGGGCAATCTCCACATAAACCACGTCTGGGGGAATCAAACTGGGCTCAATTATATAAACTCACCGTCTGGAGCAGCGTCCTGAGATAAAACACCTTATAAATAAACATCTCCCTCTCTCTGGCTCCCAACCCCCCCTCTCTGTAAATAATCAATAAATCACCACATAAACTGCACGTCTGGGGGAATAAACCTGGTAAATCTGGGGTAAATAATGTTATAAACACACAGGGGAGTGGAATAAACCCAGTAAAACTGGGGTAAATAATGTTATAAACACACGGGGGAGTGGAATAAACCTGGTAAAACGGGTAAATAATGTTATAAACACACAGGGGAGCGGAATAAACCCGGTAAAACTGGGGTAAATAATGTTATAAACACACAGGGGAGCGGAATAAACCCGGTAAAACTGGGGTAAATAATGTTATAAACACACAGGGGAGCGGAATAAACCCGGTAAAACTGGGGTGAATAATGTTATAAACACACAGGGGAGCGGAATAAACCCCATAAATCCGGGGTAAATAATGTTATAAACACACAGGTGAGCGGAATAAACCCGTTAAATCTGGGGTAAATAATGTTATAAACACACAGGGGAGCTGAATAAACCCGGTACAACTGAGGTATAGTAAGTAAGTTTATTGGCCAAGTATTCACATACAAGGAATTTGCCTTGGTGCTCCGCCCACAAGTAACAACATGACATACAGTTGTTCCAACATGACATACGGGTCTTCCAGTCCCACCTCAAGACCCATCTCTTCACCTCTGCATACCCTTAGTCCCATGTTCCCCTCCCCTACGTCTTACTGGTCTATTTTGTTTTGTTTATTCCTGACTCTCAATTGTAAAGCGACTTTGAGTCCTGAAAAGCGCTATATAAATAAAATCTATTATTATTATTATTATACAGTGACAGTTAATAATGTTATAATACAGTAAATAATATTTAAAACACACAGGGGAGCGGAATAAACCCGGTCTGGGGTAAAACTGGGGTAAATAATGTTATAAACACACAGGGGAACAAAATACACAAACAGCCTCACAGCCATCAGGATATTGAACTCAACTCAAACAAAACTCTGAACAATAATAGCCCATTATCAGTTTATTTGCACTTTATCTGTTTTATTTATACATGTGTGTATATATTTATACAATGGTATATGGACACACTGATCTGTACTGTATTCATGCCGTCTATATTCTTTTGTGCTGAAGCAAAGCAAGAATTTCATTGTCCTATCTGGGACACACGACAATAAACTCTTGAATCTTGAATAAACCCGGTGAAAAAGGTTACTTATTATACCAACTAAACAGGTTCGCTTCTTAATAAACAGACAACACACAAACGTTTGGTAGACCAGTTCAAAACTTTACTTATTATCGGCCGATAGAAGGAAGCGAGAACTCTAGTCAAGTGAGCAATGCAGACACTTCACAGTCCTCATCCCCTTCTACGAACAACCGAATTACATCGTATTATATAGTGTTTCTTTGTCACCTTAGCACACTCCACAAACATTAGTCATGGTCAGAGATACAGAGAACAATACTTCAGGATGAGCCCGAGTGGTCTCATCACATCAAAGGCATCTTGTCATATGGTACAAGGACATTTCATCTCAAAGGCCTCGGACATTTGTTATTGCCCCTTAATGAATCTAGTTTCCTCTCTCATCACTTTCTCCCTCATAAACATCGGACATTTGGTACAAGGCATGTTACATATCAAATAACTCAGCCATTTGTCAAAATCCCTTGGATCAAACTAGTTCCCTCTCTCGTCACCTCCTCCCTCATAAACATCGGACATTGGTACAAGGCATTTACATATCAAATAGATCAAACTAGCTTCTTCTCTGCTTCCTCTCACATCATTTGGGAGACAAATGTTATACTATTCATTATCTCAATACCCTGCAACCTGAGGCAACTTAACTTGCCTTTCTGTATTATTCTACTGGAGAAAAGCCTAATTTGAGACTAAATATAAGCTGTAAGCTAGCCCAGGAACCAATTTAATATCATCTTATATTTGTAACTTAATTCAGCCTTATCATTCCATCCTTTTATCAACATTTTGATAACAACTACAGTCCTTGCCGAGTACATACGAAAGACCATAAGCATCTCATCAGACAAATTAATAGTACAACTAGTAATACAATCAATCCATAGTGGACAATCGTTCCCCAAGTCCCTCCAAACATATTAAATGGCCACCAACCTCCCCCGAAGCTATAATCATGGAATAAGGAATACCTTCCTTATTTTAGCTACTTCCATTCTGATATGGGCAGCCAAGTTGGTAAAGTTGGAGGAAGCATCGGGAATAAAAGTGCAACATTCTCGACCTATTATTGCACATGTCCCTCCTTTTTCTGCTAGGATAAAATCTAAGGCCATTCTGTTTTGTAATACTACGGTCCTCATAGCTACCATCTCAGCTGTCACCCCTTCTAGCTCCCCCTGGCTTGCTAATGCCACTGCCGTCTCCTTGAGTGCAAGTGTCTCTAAAGCGGAGGCCATAGTAATTAGTTCTCGTGACACTACTATACTACCATAGGACGGGAAGAGGATCATAAAAAATTGCTCAGCCTTCGTTAGGCTTCGCTTGGAAATCCCCATGTGCTGGTGCAACTGGCTCATGCTTCTCATACGTGGGACCACATATGCAACATAACAACACCCTGTCCAGTGATGGGGTCCTTTTAGTCGTTCCCAAGCTGCCCCGTCAGCCGGCGGCATTCCTGGTAACCATAGGTAGGCCCAGGATCCACATACAAAATATGTGCCATTAACTGGTCGGGGTGGGCCAATAATGGTGGCTGCCTGAGTTGGCATACAAGTACTGTTTCCCAAGAATACACCTGTGCGTTGGTGGTGGCAAAAACAGGTAGTATTAACTGGCCTGTGCGAATCTCTTACTATCTGTAGTCGGGGTATATCTGCTGCATTTGTCACGTTCACTTTCCAATCTAAAGGGAGTTCACTTTCCAATCTTAAATCCCGTTTAAAGGGAGGGGTGTACCATCCTTCAAAGTTATTGTATTTCGGCCCTCCATAGGTGATGTTTATTGTTTCATTTTTGGTATTTGTTATCCGTATCATTTTTAGACAGGACGTTTTTTTACGCCTTTTACAGAAGCACCTCATCGCTAGTCTCTCGGTAAGGTTTAATGGAATGGGGACCAAGGGAATTCCTTCCTTACTGCTAGTCGGAACACCGGTGCATACCCAACATTCAGTCCCATGTGCCCGTACGGCAAACTCATGGCTCATAGCCAGATAGGTATTAGTCCATGTTACCCTGGCCATGGTTAGGACCGTCAGTAGAGTGAGCATCACTCGTGCCATCCTTGTATCCAATCTTTTTGCAGTCGGAGAGATGTATCCAACGTGGATGGTTTTCAACTTTCACTGCTGTTGGTGTACTCAGCAGCACCTGGTATGGTCCGTTCCAACGGGGGTCGAGTTTCTTGCGGTCCCAATTTCTGATAAGTACGTAGTCCCCTGGTTGGACTATTTCGCGCTGGTCAGCATCAGGTAGCGGCCTCTGGGACTCCTTTACCTGTAAATGCAATGCTGACAGAATATGGGTGAGTCATTGAACATAGGTAATTATTTCATCATTTAATGCGTGTAAATCTAAGGTTCCTTCATGAGTAATGCTTGCTCCCCAGGGGGTTCGTAGAGGTTTACCGTAGATAATTTCTGCTCGGGATAACTTTGTGACACTGTGGGGAGTTACCCTCATTTCAAATAATGCTAAGGGTAATACTTTAATCCATGTCTGTCCCATTTCTCCCATCAGCTTGGTAATTTTGTTTTTTAATGCCCCATTGGCTCTTTCCACCATACCGGATGCCTGTGGGTGGTGTACACAGTGAAATTGCTGCCGGATCATAAAATGTGCATTATAGTTCCTTATTAATAGTGGCAATAAAATGAGGACCATTGTCCGAGCTTATGACAGTAGGTAGGCCAAACCTGGGAATAACTTCTCTTAACAACAATGTTACTGTAGTCTCAGCAGTATTATTAGTGGTTGGTAGAGCTTCAATCCACCTGCTAAATAAATCTAAAATTACTAAGCAATATTTATAACACTGGGCCCTTGGCATTTCAATAAAATCAATCTGTATGCATTCAAACGGTAGTGATGGCATTGGCATCACCCCTGAGGGTATCTTAATTAGTTTGCCTGGATTACTTTGTTGGCAAACTTTACATTCAGAGGCCTGCTTCAGTGGCTCTTGCCGAATTTTCGGGTGCCACCACGTTTCATTATCATTCCCTCCTTACCAGCAGAGAGTGAATATATGTTAGTCAGACGGGTAAAAATGCATCGTATACACCAACTAGTCCAAGCGGGGTGAGCCGAATCAATGGCACAGCTCTCTTGTTTCCATAGTTATTTTTATATATGAGAGGCATACCTCTGTAATGTACATACCTGCCTCATGTTTGGCAGGACCGTTCTATTTGCTAGTATCTGTTTACCTGCTGTCACTAAGCATTTGGATTTACAGGCTGCTTGTTTGGATACACTATCGGCAAACTCATTGCCTTTTGTTATAGGGTCCCCAGCACCAGTGTGTGCAGCACATTTAATAATGGCCAGTTGTTCTGGTATCATCAATGCCTTAAGCAAATAACGCACAGAAAGCCATTCCCGTGCTCCCAATCCTGGGGAGCTTTGTAAGGTCAGAACTTCAAGGTATAGGGATATTACTGACGGAGCTGCCACAGGTAAGGATGCCATCGCTACTGGTAGGACGTAGGGAGGTGGACATCTCCCAAGATTATCTAACTCCTCATCTTCACTAACAAACAGGGTCGTCGTGCCAGACATGAAGTCTCCTCCAGAGGATTTACCAGTACTGGGTTTATTTTTACTAACCATCACCTGTTTCTCACCTCCTGCCTGTCTCTTAATTATTTTCTCTTGTTCCTCTGCCCACTGGCATTCTAGTTGCAATACTTCCCATCCTTTCCTAGTGCCATCCTTATTTCTTAACTCTATCCCTTTCTTACATGCAACTTCGATCTCTACTCTCCTCATGCTTCTTCTCTGCTTCCGCTTTCCATGCTTTAATTCCTTTCTTCCATTTCTTTCCTGCCTTCCTTTCCCATATCAACATCTCTGCTTTTTTAATTGTCTGTACATTCCATGTGCCCCCCTCCGGCCAGGCTTCATCCCCTAACCGTTTGGTCAACTTGTAACTGAACATTCTAAATTTCTTATTATACTTAGGATTCAAATAACACATATGTTGGACTGTTATCCAGCGCATTCCCCATAGATAGATAGAGAGAGAGAGATAAAGAGAAAGATAGAAAGGGAAAGAGAGAAAGCAGAATTCTCAATTCTTAACCGTTCCAAATATATCAACCAGGCAGACCCGCTAATCGAGACCCCAGTTTCTCAACTTGGCAGGCTTCTTAACTCTTTAAAAAACAACGCCCAAGTATTTCAACCAAGCAGACCCGCTAATCGAGACCCCAGTTTCTCAACTTGGCAGACTCCTTATCCCTTAAAAATAAGTGTCCCAGGTATCTCAACTAAGCAGAACCGCTAATCGAGACCCCAGTTTCTCAACCTGGCAGACTTCTTAACTCTTATTAAAAAAACAGAGCCACTTATTTCTCAACACGACAACTGTTCGGATGTCTCAACAAGCCAGGCGCACACCTCGTCCCCTGTATCTCAACCCGTCAAATTACGGATGTCTCTACAAGGCCGACGAGCCCTTTGTAGAGAGAGAGAAAAAAAGAGAAAACAAGGAGAGAGATAGACAGAAAGAGAGAGAGAGCGAGAGAGAGAGAGAAAAAAAATAGAGATAGAAAAAGGGAGAGAAACTGCTCAATTCTTTCTTAAAGATATACACAAACCCTTCTTAAAAATACATACATCAGCCCTTCTTAAAAATACATACACAATCCCTTCTTAAAAAATACATACACAAAGCCCAAATGGTCTTACTTTTGTCTGTTTCTAAGAACCTCGGCAGGGAACCAATTCAACGTCTGATGAAGGATCACAGATGTTCCCGGGAGTTTCTAGGGGAGTCGGTCATACAAGGGGGCCGATAGAGCTCATTTATCTCCATTCCAATCCCGGCAACCTCTGCAACCTCTTGCATAGTCAGCTGTTGATGGGGTCCCAGCGAGGCCTGCATAACTACCCCAATGAAAAAAAATACTTATTATACAAACTAAACAGGTTTGCTTCTTAATAAACAAACAACACACAAACGTTTGGTAGACCAGTTCAAAACTTTACTTATTATCGGCCGATAGAAGGAAGCGAGAACTCTAGTCAAGTGAGCAATGCAGACACTTCACAGTCCTCATCCCCTTCTACGAACAACCGAATTACATCGTATTATATAGTGTTTCTTTGTCACCTTAGCACACTCCACAAACATTAGTCATGGTCAGAGATACAGAGAACAATACTTCAGGATGAGCCCGAGTGGTCTCATCACATCAAAGGCATCTTGTCATATGGTACAAGGACATTTCATCACAAAGGCCTCGGACATTTGTTATTGCCCCTTAATGAATCTAGTTTCCTCTCTCATCACTTTCTCCCTCATAAACATCGGACATTTGGTACAAGGCATGTTACATATCAAATAACTCAGCCATTTGTCAAAATCCCTTGGATCAAACTAGTTCCCTCTCTCGTCACCTCCTCCCTCATAAACATCGGACATTGGTACAAGGCATTTACATATCAAATAGATCAAACTAGCTTCTTCTCTGCTTCCTCTCACATCATTTGGGAGACAAATGTTATACTATTCATTATCTCAATACCCTGCAACCTGAGGCAACTTAACTTGCCTTTCTGTATTATTCTACTGGAGAAAAGCCTAATTTGAGACTAAATATAAGCTGTAAGCTAGCCCAGGAACCAATTTAATATCATCTTATATTTGTAACTTAATTCAGCCTTATCATTCCATCCTTTTATCAACATTTTGATAACAACTACAGTCCTTGCCGAGTACATACGAAAGACCATAAGCATCTCATCAGACAAATTAATAGTACAACTAGTAATACAATCAATCCATAGTGGACAATCGTTCCCCAAGTCCCTCCAAACATATTAAATGGCCACCAACCTCCCCCGAAGCTATAATCATGGAATAAGGAATACCTTCCTTATTTTAGCTACTTCCATTCTGATATGGGCAGCCAAGTTGGTAAAGTTGGAGGAAGCATCGGGAATAAAAGTGCAACATTCTCGACCTATTATTGCACATGTCCCTCCTTTTTCTGCTAGGATAAAATCTAAGGCCATTCTGTTTTGTAATACTACGGTCCTCATAGCTACCATCTCAGCTGTCACCCCTTCTAGCTCCCCCTGGCTTGCTAATGCCACTGCCGTCTCCTTGAGTGCAAGTGTCTCTAAAGCGGAGGCCATAGTAATTAGTTCTCGTGACACTACTATACTACCATAGGACGGGAAGAGGATCATAAAAAATTGCTCAGCCTTCGTTAGGCTTCGCTTGGAAATCCCCATGTGCTGGTGCAACTGGCTCATGCTTCTCATACGTGGGACCACATATGCAACATAACAACACCCTGTCCAGTGATGGGGTCCTTTTAGTCGTTCCCAAGCTGCCCCGTCAGCCGGCGGCATTCCTGGTAACCATAGGTAGGCCCAGGATCCACATACAAAATATGTGCCATTAACTGGTCGGGGTGGGCCAATAATGGTGGCTGCCTGAGTTGGCATACAAGTACTGTTTCCCAAGAATACACCTGTGCGTTGGTGGTGGCAAAAACAGGTAGTATTAACTGGCCTGTGCGAATCTCTTACTATCTGTAGTCGGGGTATATCTGCTGCATTTGTCACGTTCACTTTCCAATCTAAAGGGAGTTCACTTTCCAATCTTAAATCCCGTTTAAAGGGAGGGGTGTACCATCCTTCAAAGTTATTGTATTTCGGCCCTCCATAGGTGATGTTTATTGTTTCATTTTTGGTATTTGTTATCCGTATCATTTTTAGACAGGACGTTTTTTTACGCCTTTTACAGAAGCACCTCATCGCTAGTCTCTCGGTAAGGTTTAATGGAATGGGGACCAAGGGAATTCCTTCCTTACTGCTAGTCGGAACACCGGTGCATACCCAACATTCAGTCCCATGTGCCCGTATGGCAAACTCATGGCTCATAGCCAGATAGGTATTAGTCCATGTTACCCTGGCCATGGTTAGGACTGTCAGTAGAGTGAGCATCACTCGTGCCATCCTTGTATCCAATCTTTTTGCAGTCGGAGAGATGTATCCAACGTGGATGGTGTTCAACTTTCACTGCTGTTGGTGTACTCAGCAGCACCTGGTATGGTCCGTTCCAACGGGGGTCGAGTTTCTTGCTGTCCCAATTTCTGATAAGTACGTAGTCCCCTGGTTGGACTATTTCGCGCTGGTCAGCATCAGGTAGCGGCCTCTGGGACTCCTTTACCTGTAAATGCAATGCTGACAGAATATGGGTGAGTCATTGAACATAGGTAATTATTTCATCATTTAATGCGTGTAAATCTAAGGTTCCTTCATGAGTAATGCTTGCTCCCCAGGGGGTTCGTAGAGGTTTACCGTAGATAATTTCTGCTCGGGATAACTTTGTGACACTGTGGGGAGTTACCCTCATTTCAAATAATGCTAAGGGTAATACTTTAATCCATGTCTGTCCCATTTCTCCCATCAGCTTGGTAATTTTGTTTTTTAATGCCCCATTGGCTCTTTCCACCATACCGGATGCCTGTGGGTGGTGTACACAGTGAAATTGCTGCCGGATCATAAAATGTGCATTATAGTTCCTTATTAATAGTGGCAATAAAATGAGGACCATTGTCCGAGCTTATGACAGTAGGTAGGCCAAACCTGGGAATAACTTCTCTTAACAACAATGTTACTGTAGTCTCAGCAGTATTATTAGTGGTTGGTAGAGCTTCAATCCACCTGCTAAATAAATCTAAAATTACTAAGCAATATTTATAACACTGGGCCCTTGGCATTTCAATAAAATCGATCTGTATGCATTCAAACGGTAGTGATGGCATTGGCATCACCCCTGAGGGTATCTTAATTAGTTTGCATGGATTACTTTGTTGGCAAACTTTACATTCAGAGGCCTGCTTCAGTGGCTCTTGCCGAATTTTCGGGTGCCACCACGTTTCATTATCATTCCCTCCTTACCAGCAGAGAGTGAATATATGTTAGTCAGACGGGTAAAAATGCATCGTATACACCAACTAGTCCAAGCGGGGTGAGCCGAATCAATGGCACAGCTCTCTTGTTTCCATAGTTATTTTTATATATGAGAGGCATACCTCTGTAATGTACATACCTGCCTCATGTTTGGCAGGACCGTTCTATTTGCTAGTATCTGTTTACCTGCTGTCACTAAGCATTTGGATTTACAGGCTGCTTGTTTGGATACACTATCGGCAAACTCATTGCCTTTTGTTATAGGGTCCCCAGCACCAGTGTGTGCAGCACATTTAATAATGGCCAGTTGTTCTGGTATCATCAATGCCTTAAGCAAATAACGCACAGAAAGCCATTCCCGTGCTCCCAATCCTGGGGAGCTTTGTAAGGTCAGAACTTCAAGGTATAGGGATATTACTGACGGAGCTGCCACAGGTAAGGATGCCATCGCTACTGGTAGGACGTAGGGAGGTGGACATCTCCCAAGATTATCTAACTCCTCATCTTCACTAACAAACAGGGTCGTCGTGCCAGACATGAAGTCTCCTCCAGAGGATTTACCAGTACTGGGTTTATTTTTACTAACCATCACCTGTTTCTCACCTCCTGCCTGTCTCTTAATTATTTTCTCTTGTTCCTCTGCCCACTGGCATTCTAGTTGCAATACTTCCCATCCTTTCCTAGTGCCATCCTTATTTCTTAACTCTATCCCTTTCTTACATGCAACTTCGATCTCTACTCTCCTCATGCTTCTTCTCTGCTTCCGCTTTCCATGCTTTAATTCCTTTCTTCCATTTCTTTCCTGCCTTCCTTTCCCATATCAACATCTCTGCTTTTTTAATTGTCTGTACATTCCATGTGCCCCCCTCCGGCCAGGCTTCATCCCCTAACCGTTTGGTCAACTTGTAACTGAACATTCTAAATTTCTTATTATACTTAGGATTCAAATAACACATATGTTGGACTGTTATCCAGAGCATTCCCCATAGATAGATAGAGAGAGAGAGAGATAAAGAGAAAGATAGAAAGGGAAAGAGAGAAAGCAGACTTCTCAATTCTTAACCGTTCCAAATATATCAACCAGGCAGACCCGCTAATCGAGACCCCAGTTTCTCAACTTGGCAGGCTTCTTAACTCTTTAAAAAACAACGCCCAAGTATTTCAACCAAGCAGACCCGCTAATCGAGACCCCAGTTTCTCAACTTAGCAGACTCCTTATCCCTTAAAAATAAGTGTCTCAGGTATCTCAACTAAGCAGAACTGCTAATCGAGACCCCAGTTTCTCAACCTGGCAGACTTCTTAACTCTTATTAAAAAAACAGAGCCACTTATTTCTCAACACGACAACTGTTCGGATGTCTCAACAAGCCAGGCGCACACCTCGTCCCCTGTATCTCAACCCGTCAAATTACGGATGTCTCTACAAGGCCGACGAGCCCTTTGTAGAGAGAGAGAAAAAAAGAGAAAACAAGGAGAGAGATAGACAGAAAGAGAGAGAGAGAGAGAGAGAGAGAAAAAAAAAATAGAGATAGAAAAAGGGAGAGAAACTGCTCAATTCTTTCTTAAAGATATACACAAACCCTTCTTAAAAATACATACATCAGCCCTTCTTAAAAATACATACACAATCCCTTCTTAAAAAATACATACACAAAGCCCAATTGGTCTTACTTTTGTCTGTTTCTAAGAACCTCGGCAGGGAACCAATTCAACGTCTGATGAAGGATCACAGATGTTCCCGGGAGTTTCTAGGGGAGTCGGTCATACAAGGGGGCCGATAGAGCTCATTTATCTCCATTCCAATCCCGGCAACCTCTGCAACCTCTTGCATAGTCAGCTGTTGATGGGGTCCCAGCGAGGCCTGCACAGCTACCCCAATGAAAAAAAATACTTATTATACAAACTAAACAGGTTTGCTTCTTAATAAACAAACAACACACAAACGTTTGGTAGACCAGTTCAAAACTTTACTTATTAGCGGCCGATGGAAGGAAGCGAGAACTCTAGTCAAGTGAGCAATGCAGACACTTCACAGTCCTCATCCCCTTCACGAACAACAGAATTACATCGTATTATATAGTGTTTCTTTGTCACCTTAGCACATTCCACAAACATTAGTCATGGTCAGAGATACAGAGATACAGAGAACAATACTTCAGGATGAGTCCGAGTGGTCTCGTCACATCAAAGGCGTCTTGTCATATGGTACAAGGACATTTCATCTCAACGGCCTTGGACATTTGTTATTGCCCCTTAATGAATCTAGTTTCCTCTCTCATCACTTCCTCCCTCATAAACATCGGACATTTGATACAAGGCATGTTACATATCAAATAACTCAGCCATTTGTCAAAATCCCTTGGATCAAACTAGTTCCCTCTCTCGTCACCTCCTCCCTCATAAACATCGGACATTGGTACAAGGCATTTACATATCAAATAGATCCAACTAGCTTCTTCTCTGCTTCCTCTCTCGTCACTTGGGAGACAAATGTTATAGTATTCATTATCTCAATACCCCGCAACCTGAGGCAACTTAACTTGCCTTTCTGTATTATTCTACTGGAGAAAAGCCTAATTTGAGACTAAATATAAGCTGTAAGCTAGCCCAGGAACCAATTTAATATCGTCTTATATTTTTAACTTAATTCAGCCTTATCACAGGTCTGACGTAAAACTGAGGTAAATAATGTTATAAACACACAGGGGAGCAGAATAAACCCAGTCTGGGGTAAAACTGAGGGAAAGTAAGTATGTTTATTGGCCAAGTATTCACATACAAGGAATTTGCCTTAGTGCTCCGCCCACAAGTAACAACATGACATACAGTGACAGTAAATAATGTTATAATACAGTATAAAACAGTAAATAATGTTAGAAACACACAGGGAAGCGGAATAAACCCGGTCTGGGGTAAAACTGGGGTAAATAATGTTATAAACACACAGGGGAACAAAATACACAAACAGCCTCACAGCCATCAGGATATTGAACTCAACTCAAACAAAACTCTGAACAATAATAGCCCATTATCTGTTTATTTGCACTTTATCTGTTTTATTTATACATGTGTGTATATATTTGTACAATGGTATATGGACACACTGATCTGTTCTGTATTCATGCCGTCTATATTCTTTTGTGCTGAAGCAAAGCAAGAATTTCATTGTCCTATCTGGGACACACGACAATAAACTCTCTTGAATCTTGAATAAACCCGGTCTGGGGTAAAACTGAGGTAAATAATGTTCTAAACACACAGGGGAGCGGAATAAACCCGGTCATTCGATTCTTGGTCAGGATGTGGCATTTACATCAGAAATAAGACAGGTCTCTTACAGGTCTGTCACCCAGCCTGGTACTGCCCCAGTCCCACTATGGCCATTACCCCCACTCTCCCCACTATGGCAGTCAGTGGGGTTCAGTAAACGGGGGAACCCAGAGGATCTGTCCTGACCCTTTAATTAGGCAGGTTCGTGAGCCCTTAAAACCTGGGACCTCTGCTGCAGTCTCATTAAATATCCTATTAAAGCGACTGGAAGATGCCTTGCAGGACTGTCCCCCAGCCTGGAACTGCCCCAGTCCCACTATGACCGTGACCCCCACTCTGCACACTGGCAGTCAGTGGGGTTCAGTAAAGGGAGGAACTCACAAGAACTGCCCTCACCCATTAATTAGGCTGGTTCAGGAGCAGGACCTCTACGACAGTGTCATTAAAAAACACTCACAATTATATTCATCATATTATTTTTTATATAATATAATTATACTTAATTATATATGATTACAGTCATATTTACAAGTCATATATATATGGCTTACTTCCCCGATTTCATTTTCTAATTAGTTTAATTAATTAATGTGCAACCTTTGGCACTAATGAGTTATGACATCCTTCTCAATTATATTTCATCTAAATCTGTGGAAAATTTCATGTAGCTCCGTGACGTGGGTCACGAAAATGGATTTCTAGACACATTTTTGATGCTCGGTCCACAGCCTATGGGTGGAATTCTCAGTGATAAAGTATGCGATGAATTACTTTGTGATACTGAACTGACACTTGCCCGAGCTGAACATGCTTGTCGTATTAATGAGATCATGACCTCTCACACCAGGTCATTGGGACCCGGACCGCATTCCTCATACCATGTCGATGCTATCGACACTTCCTACCGTAACCAGCGCTCACAACCCCACACATCATCTCGACAATCTCAAAGATTATTGGAAAGTGTTCTAACTGTAGCGGCTCCCACCCTGCAGATCGCAAACTTTGCTTTGCTCTCGGAAAAATATGCCATTTTTGCAAAAGAAGAAATAATTTCTCAAAATGTTGCAGTACTCGTGGAATCCGATCACTCCCAAGGCAGTCCGTACACTGGTTAAAACATGAAGCTGCTGATAGCAATAACCAAGATTTAGCAGCACTACCTCCAGCTCTACTCCCTGAGCATGAAGATAGCAGCCATAACATAAACTCCCTGGTTGCTTCCACTAACGAGCAACTCAACCCTGAAGTTTCACTTCATGTCAACAACACCATTACTGTTGCAAAGATCGACACTGGAGCCAAATGGAACGTCATGTCATCTGAATTTAAACGGATCAGAAATGCCGAATGTATTGTAAACACTTCGACTACTTTGTTATCCTACAATAGACAATAGGTGCAGGAGTAGGCCATTCGGCCCTTCGAGCCAGCACCGCCATTAAATGTGATCATGGCTGATCATTCCCAATCAGTACCCCGTTCCTGCCTTCTGCCCATATCCCCTGACTCCGCTATCTTTAAGAGTCCTATCTAGCTCTCTCTTGAAAGCATCCAGAGAACCTGCCTCCACCGCCCTCTGAGGCAGAGAATTCCACAGACTCACAACTCTCTGTGAGAAAAAGTGTTTCATCGACTACGTTCTAAATGGCTTACACCTTATTCTTAAACATTGGGCCCTGGTTCTGGACTCACCCAACATCGGTGTAGCGGCAGATTTTTTTATCTTTCGAGAAACGAATTCTCTAGCCGCTATTTGGATGAGAATGGATAAGGGGAATATCTTCGATACGCATGCAAGCTTCCTCAGAGACCTTCAGAGCTTCTTCACTCATAAAGCTTCAACACGCAGTCCTTTGTTGAATAAATGCTTTATTGTTGATGGTAAACAGCAAGATACATCCAAGTTTCTTCTGACTCGTTACTGCAATCTTCCTTCAATTCCAACTTGCAACTTTAAACATTACAAAACTCCTCGTGTCTCCGTAACATTGACATGGTCGAAGGATTGACCTTCTCCATCGTCTCTCCAAACTAATCTAAAAACTAGACTTCTGCGCAAGCATCTAAGCTCGAAACACGCCCTAAAACACGTCATAAATCCCACCCACAATACAACGGGCAGTCTAAAATTTAAAGACACGTGCCATCATCAATGACATGCAAAACAGGCCAAATGGCCACTACATACCGGCTCCTAATTGTTCCGAGTATCTAACGAGGCAATTACTAATAAACATTTAAAAAGTGGCCATAAAGGCTTAACATATATCAAAAGCAAAAGGTCAGGGAATAAAACCCTGTGGCTCCTCGTCGGGAAATTGAACCCCGGGCTAACGCGTGACAGGCAGGGATACTAAACACGATACTAACGAGGAACAAATAGCATGCACTATATATCCGTAATCATGGCTCTTCATCGACTCTTCCATCTTCACCTTCGCCTTCTAGAAGCAAACACAACTTGGTTATTGGTCTTATTAAAACATAGTTTTTTGTTTTAAGACGTACCATACGCACCAAACCCCGAACGTCAGGCATGATTTCTAGTATTCTTCCCATCAACCAAGAACCTCGTGATGCTGCAGAGTCAGCCTTGATAACCCAATAGTTTTTACTAAGTTGGGATAACATATAATTTCTTCCTCCATGTCCAACTTGTTCATGAATATGTCGTAATAATAATGTTATGTGAAAGTCCTTTGAGAGAATGATAGGACGTTTATTTTTACGGGCATTGCCAATTTGTTTAGGCGACCACCCATCCGCAGAAGACCTTCCTCCCAGACTGGGTCGAGCTTGTACAATTGACTGTTTCTTTTTACCCCCTGTCCTCCAGCTTCCAATGTTAATATTTCTTCTTTGTATTTCTGTCTTTGACAGAAAGAGATGATCGCATTTTCCGCCTTGAGGACATCATCAAGACGTAAATCCTGTACGCCATATGAAGCTTCAAAAACTTGCATCTGGCCTTCAATCTCTCCTTTCCGTTTATCAGGATTCTCTCCCAGGGTACTCTCTGTAATCTGTCTCCTTTCCCGAGCCGCCAGCAATAATCTTGTTTTTATTTTAAGAAACCAGGCTACCGAAGTTATCAATTTATTCCATGAGGAAAAGTGGGTAATTAAATTGTTCACGGTGTCATATAAGTCTTTAGCAATCACATTCACCGAAATGTTCTGTTTAATTTCCGGATCATTTACAGAGATTTCAAATCCGACTTCAAGCTTTGGCCATTCTCTGCTTGGTTCACAAAGAAACTTGGGCCCATTGATCCATCTCCTGTTGTTTAGTAAGCAATTTGCTGTTAGTCCTCTAGAGGCTTTGTCCGCAGGATTTTCTTTTGTGCTAACATATCTCCATCGAGAAACATTAGTAGCTCCCAATACAAAGGAGACTCTATTTGCTACAAATGTCATAAAGCGTTTGTTTTCATTATTGAAGTATTTCAGAACCGTAGTGCTATCGGTCCAGAAGATAGATTCTTCCAGTTGAAATTGTAGTTCCTTTTGCAGCATTATGTCAATTTTAACAGCTAAGACTGCTGCTGTAAGTTCCATTCTGGGAATCGTCATTTGGTTCTGTGGTGGCACACTGGATTTTCCCATTAAGAATGCAACATGCACTCTTTTGTTAACATTTTGCAGTCTTAAATATGAAACAGTCCCCTAACCACTTTCACTGGCATCCGAAAAATGAAGCAATTGTGCACTTCTGATCTTACCAAAGCTTTTAGGCTTTATGCACCGATCCACCTTAAATTTTGAAATTTAATGGAGCTCCGTTAACCATTCTGGCCAACGGTGCGAGGATGTTTGAGTTATACTCTCATCCCATCCAAGTTTTTCCTTACAAAGATTTTGGAAAATTAACTTGGCTGGCGAGATGGTGCAAGAAATCCAAAAGGGTCGTATACTGAGCCAATCACAGAAAGGATACCCCTTCTTGTACATGGTCGCTCCTGAATCGACAATTTAAACTTAAACACATCCGTTTCCACGCACCAGTGCAGTCCCAGTGCTCTTTCCATTGGCAAATTGTCTTTAACTAAATCCAACTCCTTGGTTTCTTCAGCTCTGTCATCTGGTGGAATGCTTTCCAATACAACACGATTGTTGCTGATCCACTTGAAAAGTACAAATCCTCCCTTATTGCAGAGAGAGGTCAGGTGTTTTACCATTTGAATTGCTTTCTGCTCAGTAGATATGGATTTTAGGCAATCGTCCATGTAGAAATTATTTGTCAAAGTGGAAATTACCTCCTCTGGGAAATAATCTTTATTATTCTCTGCGGTCTTCCTTAAAGCGAAGTTCGCACAACTTGGAGATGACACTGCTCCAAAGAGATGTACTTTCATCCGGTAATCAACAAGATCTTGCTGCACATCCCCTTCAGGCCACCATAAGAATCGCAGGTAATCAATATGTTCACCAGCTACTTTCACTTGATGAAACACTTGCCTAAATTTGATGAGAACTCGAATGAGTGAGTTGGTAAGGTCTGGACCTTGCAGTAGTTCACTGTTAAGCGATGTACCTTTAAAAACTGCAGCACAGTCAAAGACCACCCTCAATGTCCCTTTCTAGTATTTAACCCCCCTGCCGGAGGTTCCCTTCGATTTAATCTTCTGTCCCAATCTCTGGGACTAGTATTTAACCCCCCTGCCGGAGGTTCCCTTCGATTTAATCTTCTGTCCCACTCTCTGGGACTAGTATTTAACCCCCCTGCCGGAGGTTCCGTTCGACTTATTGTAACGGCAGATTTTTCTTATCTTTCGAGAAACGAGTTCTCTAGCCGCTATTTGGATGAGAATGGATAAGGGGAATATCTTCGATACGCATGCAAGCTTCCTCAGAGACCTTCAGAGCTTCTTCACTCATAAAGCTTCAACACACAGTCTTTTGTTGAATAAATGCTTTATTGTTGATGGTAAACAGCAAGATACATCCAAGTTTCTTACGACTCGTTGCTGCAATCTTCCTTCAATTCCAATTTGCAACTTTAAACATTACAAAACTCCTCGTGTCTCCATAACATTGACATGATCGAAGGATTGACCTTCTCCGTCGTCTCTCCAAACTAATCTAAAAACTAGACTTCTGTGCGTATCTAAGCTCCAAACACGCCTAAAAACATGCCATAAATCCCACCCACAATACAACGGGCAGTCTAAAATTTAAAGGCAGGTGCCATCATCAATGAAATGCAAAACAGGCCAAATGGCCACTACACCTGCCATCTGCTGAATTTCTTCAAGGTTGCCTTAAAGTTGAGATTCACTTTCTGTGTTTCTTTTTGATGGTGGAGCTGTCTGTCTTTGATTGCCCAAACCTGTTCAGAGACAGGGCACAATTTAAATTGTTTTCACCTTTTATAAAGTCAAAGATTCATAGAGTCATACAGCACAGAACCATGTCCTTTGGCTCAACTAGTCTATACCATCCAAGTTGCCCCATCCAAGCTAGTCCCATGTGCCTGCAATTCACCCATTTTAGCGGATGCAGAAACGACGACTACGTTTTCTGAACGGTTTTTATTGAACACCCGCTCCTTAGCAAACAGGTCTCTGCATACACGTCTGATCACAACGGTGGTCAGCAAAACAACTGTGGCGCCAAAACGAAACCGCACGAAAACAGCAGCCCCTCCCGAGTCACGTGACCGCGGCTTCCCAACGCTGGGTTCGATATCTACGTGCGCCAGCAGTTTCCGCTACACCATGAGCTTAACCTTTCTTCTCCAAAGATTCAAATGTATTTTATTGTCATGTGCACCAATTAAGGTGCAATTAAACTCAATTTATCATCGTCATACCAGAAAAAGCAACAAGACACACAACTACAGAAAAGTTAATATAAACATCCACCACAGTGGATTCTCCACATTCCTCACTGTGACGGAAGGTAATAAAGTCTAATCTTCTTAACTCTTTATTCTCCCGCAGTCGGGGCAGTCGAACCATTCGCAGTCGGGGTGATAGAAGCTCCCGCAGCTGACGATTGAAGCCCCCAGGTCAGGGCGGTCGAAGCTCCTGCGGCTTGGAGCTCCCGTAGTCGATCCCTAACCAACGTGAAAAAGCTGCCACTCAGGTTGATCTCAACAAACCTATGTCTTCTAGTTTTTGATTACTTTATACTGGGTCAAAGACTCTGCACACTCACCCTATCTATTCCCATCATGATTTTACACAATTTAATTTCACACATTGAACAAAACACAATAGAGATTCCATTAACTCCGTTTTCCACAAATATGATAAACACAATATGTAATTAATTTTTCCCAACATTACCAGATTCAGAATTGGTGATGTGTTTCTCTCCAACTTACTTTCAAATGTGTTGTGCTGACTCTTGTTAATGGGTACATTATTTAGTTTGCTTATTTTGATGTATTTTTGGATTGTCATAGGTCAACTGGATATTAATCCAAGACTCTTTGAGATTAATAGTCCAGAAGCAGAGGTTTAAATCCTATTTGATAATCCGAGAATTTGGATTCAGTTCAGGAAAAATATTGTGAATAAAATGGTGGTGCAATGATGGGAATGAGTGACAGAAGTCAAATTACATGGATAGATCATGTGTTACATGGACAGGATGCCCAAGAAGATGGTGATGGAGAATATGAGGCACAGGATGAGCATGAATTTGAGTTACGGTATGGATTCCACGATAGAGCCATTGCTGGACAGAACATGGGTGGGAAGGTCACAGGAGACCATGAATGAGGTAAGGCCAACATGTGGAGGTATCTAGCAGAGTTGAAAATATCTGGAGAATGGACAAATGCATCTTTGCACTGCAGAGTTTTCACAAGTCAAGATGACAAGTAAAGGAGCAACTAAATTTATAAATGTACATACAGTTAATATATTCAATGTGTAATTTTATATTTCTAATGATGTTATTGGAATGGTTTATTTTTTAATGGAAAAAAGGTGATTTATATAAATATAAGGGAAGCTTTAAGAACTGAGTATTCCATGTGTCAGTGACCTTGATGAACTGTTGTACTAGCCCGATACCCGTCTGATCAGTTTGTTCAACAACACAGAATAAACCCTCAGGCACAACCCCAAATTTGAACACACAGTTGAGCCTAACACTCTGTTGCCATGTGGGATTGCTGCAGCATTGGCCTCACCAGATTAACGATTATTTGTTAAACTGAGGCCCCTTCTGGCCTCTTGGGACACAATAGATTTTGGAACGTGAATCACCAAAGTGAAGTGGAGATACCTTGGTCTCCTGGTTTCCTGCCCAATATTCATCCCTCAATAAATAGGAACATGTTGAGGGCAAACTGGAGACCATATTTTCTACATGACTACACTAGCTATACTTCAACTTCTGGCATGTTTATTTGATAATGGTTTACACAGGCGATGGTGACACAATCACCACGTGGTCAGATCATTGCAGAACAGCACCTGAAATCATACAGCAGACTCCTCGTGGCAACGCAGGTAGACAGGACAATCCACATTGCATAAATAATGCTTTAATTGACCACAAAAAGTCTGAAATCAATTTCTCAACAACATAAGCACAAACGGATACTTTTCTTATCCAAAATATATTGTTCTTTTCTCCTTGTAACAAAGATAACACTGTCATTGATAATTTGGGGAATCTGTGCTGCATTAAGGATGTATTCAAGTACTTTACCTGTAGGCTTGCGCTTTCTTTGACAGAACACCACTGCCAGTATAATGACGATGAGAACAGCCAGACCTCCGATAATTACAACAAATCTGATTATAAAAGTATAATTCCCTGTCAAAATAATAAACACAGAGTTCACATTTGTAGAATAAATGGACATCATTCAAAAGCTCCCCCAAAGACCAGGCATTAACCACACGGACTAATTTAGATCAGAAGTCTTGAGTTTAACTTGTGATCCAGATTCACTGAGACACAAGGTACTGCAGATGAGAGTTTACCAATAAAAGACACAAAGTGTTGGAGAAACTCAGCAGGTTAGGCAGGTGACATTTCAGGTCGCAGCCCTTTAGTCTGAAGTAGGGTCAAGACCCAAAACCTCACCTATCCATGTTCTCCAGAGATTCCGCCTGACCCGTCGAGTTACTCCAGCACATTGTGCCTTTTTTCCCCCAGATTAATTGACCTTACTCAGAAAGATCAGAGAGCCACAACTTGCCTCAGTAGCCATCAGTTAGAGACTGTAAACATTCACACAAGTTTCTATTTCTTGGTTACAATCAGCTGACATTTCTCAGACAGGAGGTGGGAGCTGATGGTTGGTTAATAAAGTAGCTGATTCAGACATGGAATGTTTAAAGTTATCCAAAAAGAATAGCAACCTGACAAGAACTCTGTGTCGAGATAATGAAGAGCAGAAGCTAAGAAACTTACTGTTCACCTGCAGATTATATGGAATGAAAACGTTGGCTGTGCTTTGATGAAACAAACCACATGTCCATTTCCTTCTTACTCCATCAGCTATTGCAATAATCAGCTGCAAAGAATTGTTCTGCTTTGTTTGCATGAGATTTTTCTCCTCAACAACTTTGCCTTCATCATTGATCCAAACCAGTCTCATTGAATCAGTGACATGAGACACAGAGCAGGTCAGGGTAACGTTTCGTCCCTCAGTCACTGCGCCAGATGGTTCAGTTGTGACTGTGGAAAGAAGGAATTCGTAAAACAATGAATTTTGTCTGGATTGTGTTGTGTTTTTCTCAGTACTTTGACACCAGTATCTGGCGTTCGAAGTGTGGAAAATTATATTACACAACAAGAGTTAGAGGCATAGTCATACAGCATGAAACAATTCGGTCCATTCAGCCCAACTCATCCATGCTGACCAAGATGCTCCATCTAAAATATGTTCCCACATTTGGCCCATATCCCTCTGCACCTTTCCCATCCATGTACCTCTCCAAGTGTCTTTTCCATAATCATTCACAACAGTTTTGAACTAATTATACAAAGAGCAACAAATGCCCACATCATTGTCTCTTGCCACAGTTTTGGCCACAACACTCATCCAGGTAAATATTAATCGATAAATTCCACAAAATACACTCAGTTTTAAGCCACCAGTGAGCCTTCAAAAATTAGGATGGGTCGTTTGGGGTCAAAGAAACTTGGGGAATGTGTTAAGAGAAGTTGAATGATTTTTAAAATATTTTCGATAGAAGCTCATTTGCACCTTTGTGAATCACATTTCATCATATTCCCGCCCTTATGTATAAAACAATGTGTTTTCAGCCAAATAAATGAAAATAACATTTGATGTGCTCCCAATAATGTTGGTTTAAGGGCAGATTTTGGGTTCAGCAAAATACAAATAAGTTGAAGAGGAAGCTCTGCAGGTAAAATAATTCTTCAAACTTGGGAATTTCTGCTGACATTGCAGTCTGTACTCAGATTAGAAACTCTACACCAGTAACTTAATTCTTGAAAGTAGTAACATCCAGTCTCCTACCTGTAACTGTGATTAGGTCAATGTTCACATATATATTTGATCCCGTGGAACATGTGTAAACTCCAGCATCTGCAAACTGCACGGGGACAATCCTCACATGGAAATTCTTGCCATTCACATTTCCCTCTGTGGTTTCCAGTCGATTCCCAAAGTAGCTCCTGTTGACATGTATCGGCTCAGACCTGTGAGAAGAAGCTATTTCCTTCTCTTGATTCTGGAAACGTGGTGATCTCCAAGTCCATTTGGTTTCACTGAGCTCAGGAGAAGCTTCACAAATCAGGTCGAGTTCACTGTGATCTGTGACTGAGCGATAAACTGTGTACGTCTTGTTATGTAAACCTGCAAGAGAGGGACAGGGAACAAAGAATTAGATTTCCACACACGCCGAGATATAATGTTGTGAGTTTCCACAGGGACAAACCCACGGCTCTGGGATGTCAGTTGGGACCCCTGGTTCTGGACTCGCCCAACATGGGGAACATTTTCCTGCATCTAGCCTGCCCAATCCCTTAATAATTTTATACGTTTCTATAAGATCCCCTCTCATCCTAAATTTCAGTGAATATAAACCCAGTCGATCCATTCGTTCATCATATGTCAGTCCGCCATTCCAGGAATTAACCTGGTGAACCTATGCTGCACTCCCTCGATAGCAAGAATGTCCTTTCTCAAACTAGGGGACCAAAACTGCACACAATACTCCAGGTGCGGTCTCACCAGGGCCCCGTACAACTGCAGTAGGATCTCTTTGCTCCTATACTCAAATCATCTCGCTATGAAGGCCAACATGCCATTTGCTTTCTCCATTGCCTGCTGTACCTGCATGCTTACTTCAGCACGATGTCCAAGTCACCCTAATCATAAAGCTGGTGTCCTGTTCACATCGCAACAACCTGAAGCTCAGTGCTCATAAGACAGTGGAATTGATTGTAGACTCAATCCTCCCCTGATTGTAGAGCTCCCCCTCACCTCCCCCCACTCATCTTCAACAACACCACAATCACAACTGTGGAGTCATTTAATTTCTTCGGAATCATCATTGGACAAAGTCAGCATGGATTTACGAAAGGTAAATCGTGTCTGACGAATCTTATAGAATTTTTCGAGGATGTAACTAGTAGAGTGGATAGGGGAGAACCAGTGGATGTGTTGTATCTGGACTTTCAGAAGGCTTTCGACAAGGTACCACATAAGAGATTAGGATACAAACTTAAATCACACGGTATTGGGGGTTCAGTATTGATGTGGATAGAGAACTGGCTGGCAAACAGGAAGCAAAGAGTAGGAGTAAACGGGTCCTTTTCACAATGGCAGGCAGTGACTAGTGGGGTACCGCAAGGGTCAGTGCTGGGACCCCAGCTATTTACAATTTATATTAATGATCTGGACGAGGGAATTGAAAGCAACATCTCCAAGTTTGCGGATGACACTAAGCTGGGGGGCAGTGTTAGCTCTGAGGAGGATGCTAGGAGACTGCAAGGTGACTTGGATAGGCTGGGGGAGTGGGCAAATGTTTGGCAGATGCAGTATAATGTGGATAAATGTGAGGTTATCCACTTTGGTGGCAAAAACGGGAAGGCAGACTATTATCTAAATGGTGGCCGATTAGGAAATGGGGAGATGCAACGAGACCTGGGTGTCATGCTACACCAGTCATTGAAAGTAGGCATGCAGGTGCAGCAGGCAGTGAAGAAAGCGAATGGTATGTTGGCCTTCATAGCAAGAGGATTTGAGTATAGGAGCAGGGAGGTTCTACTGCAGTTGTACAGGGTCTTGGTGAGACCACACCTGGAGTATTGCGTACAGTTTTGGTCTCCAAATCTGAGGAAGGACATTATAGCCATACAGGGAGTGCAGAGAAGGTTCACCAGACTGATTCCTGGGATGTCAGGACTTTCATATGAAGAAAGACTGGATAGACTTGGCTTATACTCGCTAGAATTTAGGAGATTGAGAGGGGATCTTATAGAAACGTACAAAATTCTTATGGGGTTGGACAGGCTAGATGCAGGAAGATTGTTCCCGATGTTGGGGAAGTCCAGGACAAGGGGTCACAGCTTAAGGATAAGGGGGAAATCCTTTAAGACCGAGATGAGGAAAAACTTTTTCACACAGAGAGTGGTGAATCTCTGGAATTCTCTGCCACAGAGGGTAGTTGAGGCCAGTTCATTGGCTATATTTAAGAGGGATTTAGATGTGGCCCTTGTGCCTAAAGGGATCAGGGGTATGGAGAGAAGGCAGGTACGGGATACTGAGTTGGATGATCAGCCATGATCATATTGAATGGCGGTGCAGGCTCGAAGGGCCGAATGGCCTACTCCTGCACCTATTTTCTATGTATCTATGTATCTATGTATCATCTCCAGCGCCTTAACTGGGAGGCCACCATCGACTCCACAGTCAAAAAGTCCCAACAGAGGATGTACTTCCTGCGGCAGCTGAGGAAACACAACCTGCCACAGGCAATGATGGTCCAATTCTACACGGCCATCATAGAGTCGGTCCTCACCTTCTCCATCATGGTCTGGTTTGGCTCAGCCACCAAGCACGACACCTGGAGTCTGCAGCGAATCGTCCGATCAGCAGAGAAGGTTATTGGCTGCAACCTTCCCTCCATTGATGAACTGTACACTACAAGGGCCAGGAAGCGAGCGGGCAAGATCATCTCTGAGCCCTCTCACCCTGGCCACAAACTCTTTGAATCACTTCCCTCTGGAAGGCGACTCCGGGTTGTCAAAGCTGCCACAGCCAGACATAAAAACAGCTTCTTCCCACGAGCCGTAGCTCTACTCAACAGCCAAAAGTCGGTAGCCTCTTTTTACTCCGGTACTTTATTTTCACATGTTTAAATTATAATGTTTTATTTTTAATTGTCTGCTGTATATCGTGTTTTTACCTTATGCGAGCAAAGCACGGTCAAATTCCTTGTGTATGATTACGTGGCCAATAAAATGTGATTCTGATTCTGATTCTGATTCTGATATTCCCCTCTGCATTTATACTTGAATTAGTTCATATTTTCCTGTTCTGTTATACACTGAAAACTAGATGTTGTTTCCATCACTGGATATTATTCTCTTTGATTCATGCAGGTGAACTGAAATGAACCCCTTGGTTCTCCTGTGTTGCTCCATCAATCTTAGTGCCACCATTTTATATTTACACCATGTCCCAGGGTAAAGGCAATGTCCACATCCTGCAGTGTGGAAGCCCACGGGTGGAGTCAGTGCTCACTATACAACATGTTGAACAGTTTGATATCAAGAACTATTTAATACCTGCTGCAAGGCAGCTTTGGACTCACCCTGATCCACTTCAACATTGGTGTCTCCAGTGAGAAGAATGGAGGTATTTTCCTGCACTTCCCATGTGTACAGATTGGGATTTCCTGCTCCAATGTGTTGGATCATCAGATAGACGGCGTTATTCAGACGGATCTGATCAGTGTTGTTCCTCCTATTCTGCTGAGACGAGCCTCTTGGTTTCCAGTGAAGACTGATGGTATCTGGGAGTCTGGAGATGGTACAGCTGAGGGTGATGTCACTGCCCATTACTGGCCTCGGTGAGTCGGCCTCAACTGTGGAAACAGACACATGTGGTTCAGTTCACCAGCAGCTTTCTGAACTACTGTGGGCAGAATTGTCTTTTTCTTGCAGACAGACAGTCGGCTGAGTGTTGAGCTGCCGTGCTCAGTGATGTCATCAACACTTCCTGGTAGTGACCACCCCTCGCCCCCTCGTCTCCCACATCAACACTTCCTGGTAGTGACCACCTGTCCCCCTCGCCCCCTCGTCTCCCACATCAACACTTCCAGGTAGGGATGTTTTTAGTATAGTCGAATATATAAAAGGACATATATAAAAGGACATAAAGTGCAGGAGTAATTCAGCAGGTCTGGTAATTAATTGGTACACTTAATTGGTACACGTGACAATAAAGGACCTTTGAACTCTAGAGAACATAGATAGGTGACGTTTCAGGTTGAGACACTTCTTCAGACTGATTATATTTCTTGGATGTCTTTAACAGAGATTATATGGGAGTGAATAAAATCATGAGAGGCATATCTATAGTAAACGCACATGGTCTTTTTTCCAGGGTTGGGGAATCAAAAACTAGATAGTACATGTTTAAGGTGAGAGGGGCAGATTTGATATACCCCTTAATATTAGGGACAGTTTTTTGACAAAGAGTGTGGTACATGAACATACTTTATGGAAAGATCGAGCAGAGGAAGTGTTTGATGTAGGTACAGTATTTAAAGGGCATTTAAACAGGTATATGGGAAAAAAGGTTAAAGGGATAAGGGCCAAATGAGGGCAAATGGGATGTTTAGATGGGTAGTTGGTCAGTATGGATGAATTGGGCCAAAGGGCCTGTTTCAGTGCTGTGTGACACTATGACTCTATTACCTTTGATCCCAAATACTTCCCACTGTCTCAGGATTTTCCCAGCGGGCTGTGTCTGATTCCAGCTGAACAGTTCTGCAAGTTTGAATGTGGGCATCCTGATCCTCAGATTAAGGGTACCCCAGTCCGCATACATCCTCTGGGAGATGCCTGGTATTTGATTGTACTCATCACTCCATTGTACGGCCCATTGCTGATCTTCTCTGTGGAAAGTGGCCAATCGCTTTGTGGTTTGTTGCCCTGAGTGTGGTCTCCATTCCAAGTCAATGGGGCCATTTCCAGGACTGTCTGGTCTTTTCAATACAAAGTTGCCTTCCTGATGGAAAAAGTACATGTAATGTCCACTTCCTGTAGGAAAAGAGAACAAATGTGTAAATGTTGGACAATAATTTCTCACTGACCTTGTCATTAGCAATATTGCAGAGAATTAATCTTTACTAAGTTGTACGTTATAATTCATCATTATGGAACAGCATGGAAACAGGCCCTCTGCAGCAATCTGTCCACGCTGACCAGTGGGTCTCCATGGAGACACAAGAAACTGCAGATTGTGGAATGTTGATCAAACGCAAAGTGTTGGAGAAACTCAATGGGTCAGGCAGCATCTGTGGAGGGAATGGATTGATGACGTTTCATGTCAGGATGCATTCTCAGACAGATGGAATGGAAGAGTGACAACTGGGGAAGGGAAGTAGGCATGAGATAAAGCATGGTGAGTGATAGGTGGATACAGGTGGGGAATGGTGATGAGTAGATGGATGGAGATAATGACAAAATGGAGGGGTGAAATGGAGACAAAAGGTTGTCAGTATAAACATGTGTAATAACAGGATCCATACATAAGAAGAAGTTGTTTGTTGTAGTGAACACACAGCGCTCAAATACTTAGGTGTTGTAAGCTCAAGCTCAGCAACGAATCTAACTAGAGGCTGGACTAACAGACTAGATAATATGATGACTGTTTGAGTACACAGCGGCATGCAGTAAAACATGACATAGATCAGGTCAACTAATACTGACTGATCTACAGTCAGATCAGTAACAGAGGGAGGGATATGGGTGGAAGTGGAGCAAGAACATAAAATGAAAACTCTGCAATTGGAAGGGGTGGGAAATGAGTTGAAAGAGGAAGGAAAGAGAATAGGATAACTGGGTGGTGGGATAAATGCGTGCACAATGAAGGGGGGGAGAAGTGGGGTTCGGGAAGTGTTATTTGAAATTTGAGAATTCGGTATTCATAACAGAGTTAGACCACTCAAACTGGAAGAAAACATTCCACTCAAATTTCAGGATCAATAAGCGACATCAAAACTCAATCATGACTCTAAGTATGAAGAAGAAACCCTTATCACTTACCACGGGGCTCCAGATAGTACGGGACAAAAAGCCGGGGCAGGTCTTGATGAAACAAACCACATCTCCAGTTCCCTCTGCCTCTCTCAGCTTCCTGAATAACCAGACTCTGTGCTTTCTCTTCCACAGTCAGTGTCTTTTCTCCAACACTTTTGCCATCGCCATTGATCCAAACCAGTCTCATTGACCCAATGACGTGAGACACAGAGCAGGTCAGGGTAACGGTGTCTCCCTCAGTCACTGCATCAGACGGTTCAGCTGTGACTGTGGAAACAAGCAGGTTGTTTACATTTTAAACAATAAGTTCATCAGTAAACTCAGTGGCAACATTCTGTCTCCTACCTTTCACTGTGATTAGATCAATGGTGCGAAATCGATTTGATTCCAGAAAACATGTATAAACTCCGGCATCTTGAAACAAAACGGGGTGAATCCTCACACTGAAATCCTTGCCATCGAAGGGTTTCCCTGAGGTCACCAGTCGATTCCCGAAGTCTGTCCCTTTGACATTGATGGGCTGAGAACGGTCTGCAGATGCTATTACTTTCCACGGTTGAAGGTGATGAGGTGTCCAGAACCACTGAGCACGGGAATAGCTACCACTCACAGAACAAACCAGGTGAAGTTCACTGTGATCTGTGCTGGAGCGGTAAAGTGTGTATCTCCCATTAGATAAATCTGTATCAGAGAGACAGAGGATAACTCCTTTCAGTATTACAGTTACCGTGCCATACAGAGATTCTCAACCGTATTCTTATAAACATTCGTGGTGTTTTGTTCAGCTGATCAAGTTTCAAATGTAACATCTTTCATGAATGCCGCACTAAACTCATTAGATCTTTATAAAATACAATGTCCTGTACGGCAGTAAATTGCAGTGAAGTTTGGATATTCCACTCTACATTTCAACATTAGGTTCGCCCCCACACCCGGACTGTCCGGGAATCTCCCGGGATGGAATGAAACCTCCCGGAGACTCCCGAGAGCGGTCTGGGAGGTGAATGTCTCTGTCAGTCTGTCTGCAGGAGGTGGTGCAGGTTCAGGCTGCGGACAGAAGCAGCCCAGAGGATGCCTGCGTGGGGACTGACCCGGACAGGTTGGCACTTCAAGTGGGTCGGGTCTTCCCGTCCCTTCATTCCCATTATTCCCACCATCCCTCTCCCATTCACACCCATTGATTCCCTGTCCTTCCCTGTTC
The DNA here is from genome assembly GCA_038087875.1 of Malacoraja senta. NCBI lineage: Eukaryota > Metazoa > Chordata > Chondrichthyes > Rajiformes > Rajidae > Malacoraja > Malacoraja senta. The sequence continues at coordinate 145,682 of JAXLNO010002202.1, read as the reverse complement.
CCGGGTCATGCTCCCAGCTGAATGCTGATCCCAAGCCCGAGCCTGCAGCAGCTGGAATCACTTCAAGCAACACCAGACTCGGAGAGAAGGGTCAGTGAGGGGAGAGGGGATGGATTGTTGTTCAGTGCTGATGTGTGGGCCGGGACCCCCAGTGTGAGTGTGAGCAGCAAGTGCTGGTGGTTGTCATGGTGACTACACTTTCTATCTGACACTTTGACGTGAGTCCTGTATCAGTATCTCAGTCTCAGATACTGGAGCATTGATGGCAAGATAAACTGACAAAATACTTTACTGAAGAATGGTTACAGAAATACACCCCCCTCCTGTGCTGTGTGTCTGTCACACAGAGACAAGCAGGCAGCTGCTCCACAGAGAGAGAGAGACTTTCTGTAAACTTCTCCCTGATCATTGCAGCATTTTATACTGGAGAGCAGTTGGTCACTGCCACAGTTCTTCACAGGGTACACATAATATTACAAGAAGCACCGTGATACAAGTGTCTACTTGATATCCAATGGGAGGTGTTTACACTCACAGTTGTCTACAGTAAAATCTCCATTACTTGTGTGAACAATGTTTCCGTTTTCCTGCACATCACACACATACTTCCCATCCTCCACTGTAACGTGTTGAACCATCAGATAGACCGTGTTATCCAGGCGGATCTGATCAGTGTTGTTCCTGTTCTGCTGGGATGAGTCCATGGGTCTCCAGTGAAGACTGACTGTATCTGAGAGTCTGGAGATGGTGCAGCTGAGTGTGACGTCACTGCCCAGCAGATGCCTCTGTGGACTTGCCTCAACTGTGAAAAACAGATCAATGAGATTCAGAGTGAGTAGTGGTTTGTACAAGTCCAATGACTGGGCTCAATCTCACCTCAACTGAAAACCTAGACCCGCCCCTCATTCTTCTAAACTCCAGCTAGTCCAAGCCCAGAGCCACAAACACTCATCATCCCCTGGGGCATTTTCATAAACGTTAGTTTTATGTTGCATTACTTCAGACTGCACTGCAATCTCTGCACCATTCAGCTGTATTGTTTTTGTTGCATTTTTTTGATGTACCTTTAATTATAATTTACTTTATCTGAACAATGAATGTGTTTTACCCAAATGTATATGACAATGAACTAATATGAATCTAGATCTGAATTTGATATTGTCCAGACTACACAGACATAGTGTTATTGTTCCTCACTTTGACAGTGTTCACACATTTTGTGTACATAACACTCTTGACACTCATGCTGCATCCTGAGATGATACCAATTCAAGTGTTTCAGAGGTTTGTACATTAGATTTAGCTCGGCGGGGACTGGTGACAGAAGGTCTATGGACTGTAGTTCTATTCCACAATGCCTTTGCTTTGTCTGCACTGATCTTCAGTGTGTCCCTCAGCACGTACTCCTGCAGCATAGAATATTCTGCAATGGAGATTTCGCTGGGGAAAACATGAAGATCAAAGTAGTTGGATCCAACCTCATTCACTGTATCTCGGCAAACGTTAGAGCAATGAACAAATCCCAATCCCTTTACACCTGTGGAGAATTATCTACAGGAGGCAAAGGCCTTGTTCATCCTCTGCTAAAGCTCCCAAGCTGTTGGAATGGTTCTGAGTGGCACCAACTTTTAGAAGTAAACAAATTTATTAATATTGAATATTTCATTTATTTTATCATGAAAGAGTCTTATTCTACAATAACGATTAGTTTTGATTCCTGAAGAGTCTCCACCCCTGCAGGCACCGGATCCGGGAGCAGTTTTCCCAGTGCCAGTGTCCGGGAATATCAGCATATTCCTGCTCCAGTCCTGGTCTCCATGTGGAGAAGTGAAGGGGAGCGCTGGCAGATTCACCGCAAGAACTGTCAGCAAGTTGTGGAATTCCTCGTTGTGAAACGCATGGGTGGAAGTCCTGAAGCTGTTTATATTCACACAGGTAAATGCCGGCTGTTCACCGTGACACTGCTGGTGCAACCGGCAACACTCTGACCAGTGAATGCAAACAACGTTTAGATGTAACTGGATTGATACCTTTGTCCATTTGTCCCTGTCATGTCTCCCCCGACCGCCCTCAAGGTGGGAACTCTCCCACCAGTGTAAGTTCCACAGATGAAGGACTTCCTCTGGGATCTCAACCAAGTGAGGCATGGACCTGGTTCACTGGGTAACATTGAGCAGCAGTGTCACTCGACAATCTCACCCCAGGCCCACAGAATCAATGAAGACAAATCTTTCCTCCAATTGTTTCATTGGGAGATTCATCGGGTGGAAGAAGTCTCACAATTCCCGCCATATTTCATCATTACACGTGACATTATTTACAGAGAAACATATTGTTGATCCGTGTCGCGCCCACTCACCTTTGATCCCATATATTTCATATCGTTTCAGGATCTGGTTCCTCGGATGTGTTTCGGTCAAAGTGAACAATCCTGACCATTTAAATCTGGGGTTTTTTATTGTCAGATTAACAGTACGGAGATCCACATCCACCTCCTGGTTCTTGTCTATGTTTTCCCAGCCATTGCCCCACTGTCTGCTCCACGTGCCCTTGTTCCCAGCGTGGAGAGTTACCACTGTCTGTTTTCCTGGCCCTGAGTGTGGTTCCCATTCCCAGACAACAGTTTTACTCCCAGGATTGTCCGGTCCTTTTAACACAATGTCGCCTCCATTATCCAAGAAATAAATCTGATTTCTGATTTCTGTTGGAAATAGGAAAAATGTAGGAATTAACATTTTAAGCACATTTCCTCCACTCCATGTCTGTAATTATTAATTTTGAATTTCATTTATTTCCACAATGTTTTGATCTCCCACAGAACCTCCAGTGAGACGGACACAGTTTGTGAATAGATGGCTGGCTGGAATAACCTGGCCTGATGCAGGGATACTTCATGACATGAGAAGAGTGAGTAGGAGAAAGACGGAGGTGGAAGGGCGTTTGTGTCGGGTCTCCAGCCGGTGTTCCCTGTGACGGGGTTTCCTGATGTGGGTGGAGATCAGGCCGATCCTGTACACACCGCATCCCCGGCCCTTGTCGGACAGACCTGGAACAGAATAAACATGCTCATGCCTCCCTGCCTGCTCCTCATTCCACAATGATTTACAACATAGAACAGTTCAGAACAGGAACAAGCCCCTCGGCCCACAAGGTCTATGTCGAGCATAATGCCACGACCAACTCTTATCTGCCTACACATAATCCATATCTCTCCAATCCCTGCATGTCCATGTGCCTATCCAAAAGTCTCTTAGATCCCATTCACACATCTCCCTCCATCACCACCAGCAGCATGTTCCAGCCACTCACCACTGTAAAATACTTGTCCTTCACATCTCCTTCACACTTTGCCTCTCTCACCTAAAAGCCCCCCATGCCCTCTTGTATTTGATATTTCCATCCTGGGGAAAAGATTCTGACTGTCTACATTGACCTTGCCGCTCATAATTTGGTAGAATTCTATCAAGCCTCACTTCAATGTCAAAAATTCCAGAGAAAACAATCCAAGTCTATTCAACCTCTCCCTGTAGCTAATATCCAGTAACACAGGCATCATTCTTGTAAACCTTCTCAGCCCTGTCTCCAAAGCCTCTGCATCTTTTTGGGGCATCCAGAACTGCATGTAATGCTTGAAATCCAGCCTAACCAAAGTCTGACAAAGCTGCATCACATCCCGAATTCCTGAATCTTATACCCAATGATCCAACCAAAGGCACGCCATCTGCCTTCTTTGTCACTCTATCTACCTGAATTACCATTTTCAGAGAGTTCGGGACTTGGATCCCAAGGTCCCTCTGTACATCAATGCTGTTAAGGGCCTTGCCGTTAATTGTATATCTTCCCCTTATATTCAACCTCCCAAAGTGCAACACCTCACAGATGCTTGGATTAAACTTGATCTGTCATTTGTCCACCCATTTCTGTAGCTGGTCTATGTCCCATTCATTACTTTACAACATACTTTGATACTTTGACAGCGTTGTTCACAGTGCAGCAATCTTGTTCTCATCTGCAAATGTACTAACCAACCCATCTACATTTAAATTCATTGTATAAATCATGACTGACAGTGGTCCTGGCAGAGATCCATATAGAACTCCACTGGTCACATATTTCCTGATGAATATTGCCTTTTACTCTGTTTTCTAGTCTGCCCATTCTGAATCCTGACAAACAATTCAATGTTAATCCCATGCTTATTAATCTTCAGCATCAGTCTATCATGGGGAACTTTACCAAGTACCTTACTAAAATCACTGTAGACAATGCCACGTAAAAGTCATGCCTACTGTCTTTAATCCCCTCATCTATTTTGTTCCAAATGGGAGTCAATTCTATCCCAAAGAATCGTTTCCAATAGTTTCATACCGTTGTCATGTGACTCACAGTTCTTTAATTCGCTGAATTCTCTCTCGAAACAAATAAACCATTTAAACTCCCATTCCCAAACTGATCTTTCTGTCCTTGGCCTCCTCCATTGCCAGTGAGGCCACATGCAAACTGAAGAAATCTCACTTCATATTTCTCTTGGGTATCTGACAACTTAATGGTATGAACATTGAATTCTTGACTTTCAGGCAACAAATCCCCAAACAATCCACCCCACCTTTTTACTGACATATTTTATTTTATTTCATTTTTTTCCCCTTTTCCCTTGCTCCTCTCATCCCTGGAGTTATCTGACACCTCACCTGCATCCCCTAACTCCAGTTTCAGTTTCCTTCATTTATCCTTGTTTACCTTCTCCTTGTCTACCATCTTGATTTTAATGTAAGTATAAGAAGCCTTGGAACTTTCTTTACTCCAAATCGCCACAGCCATTTTGTGGCCTATTTTCTCCCTTCTAATCGCCCGCTTGAGTTCTTTCCTCCTTGCTTTATATTCCTCAATGGCCCTCTCTGCTATCATATTCTTGAACCTTGCATGTGTTTCCTTTCTATTTTTGACCAAATTTACAAATGTATTTGGTCATCTCAGGTTTCCTTACTTTGCCAGTCTTATCTCTCCTCCTCACTGGAACTTGCCGGTCTTGAGTTTGGATCAACTGACCTTCAGACAATTGTCAATCTCAGACTTGGAGTAAGTTAATAACAACTGCTCTGAGTGTACCTTACCAAGGTCCTACCTAATAATGGTGTCATTTGCCTTACACAAATTACTGTCTTGTCGCACAGAACAGACTTATCCCTATTGAAACCAATCTTAAAACTTATGGAGTTGTATTCACTGTCTCCAAAATACTCTTTCACTAAAACATCAGTCACCTGGCCAGACTCATTTCCCAACACAGGGTCCATTTTGGATTCCTTTCTCACGTTGCACTATTCACAACTGTTACAAAACATCCTATTGGATATACCATTAGTCACCCACCAAGACATCCATTTGTGTAATCTTTCAGTAATCTGTGTCCACATCTGTTCCTCTATTTCCTGCTCACTCTTGGGGGACCTCTCATACAATTCCGTTGAATTGCTTGCACCTTTCTTATTTTCACATGCCTCTACCCATATCACCTCAATGGACAAACCATCCAGAGTCTCCACTCTGAATGCCAACAAGATAGTTTCCCTGATTAATAGGGAAATTCCCCCATCTTTTTCCCATAGAAACACGGAACATTGAGCTGCTAGTTATGTCCCTGTCACAACCATATTTCCACAATGACCACAACATCATAGTCCCCAACAGCGATCTGGGCTCTAAGTTCATCTACTTTGCCCACAATACTCCTTGCATTGGAATGAACATACCTCCACCCATCAGTTTCACTATATAACTTCACCTCCCTCTGTCTGTCCTTCCTTTGAGACTTACTTATCTTCATCTCCACCTTCCCATCACCCTCCCATGCCTCTCCAGTTTAGCCCTCTTCGTAACACTAGTGCACCTCCCTGCAAACATATTGGTCCCCTCCATTTCAGATACAAACTATCCCTCTTGTAGAGGTGACGTCTGCCCCAGAAGAGATGCCAATGGCCGACAGATCTGAATCTGAATCTCTGCCCCCTGCACCAAGTCCTGAGCCATACATTCATCTGTCCTTTCTTCCTATTCCTACCTTCACTAACACATGGCACCAGGAGGAATCTGGAGATGACGAGCCCAGCGAGCCTTGATAAAGATCTGTGTGTGTTCTCTGGCCACAGGTGAGTTTGTGGAAGGGTTGGAGAGTTGTTAATGTAGTGAGACTCGTGTCAGGGGTAGGGAAATGATCAGACCTCATCCCTTTTCCTACCCATCCCATTTGTGCCAAAGTGCCCAACGCCTTCTGGCTTTTCACATTTGTCCTTGAGAATGTCCCACAGCTGCTGGGAGACATCCTGGACCCTGGCACCAGGGAGGCAACACACCATCCTGGAGTTTGGTTTGCTGCCACTGAATCACCAGTCTGACCCCCAAATATTCTGGGATTTGAATGGAATGGAATTGCTGGAGCAAGGGGTAGTGGTGGGACTGAAGACAACGGCTTTGGGATTCAAAGTGTTCAGTTGGGGGGGAATTCTGCTCATCCTGTCCTGGATGTCCCACGTGTAGTCTGGGAATGTGGAGACTATGGAGGGGTCGAGGGAGGTGCTAGCGAGGTCAAGCTGGTGTCCACAGTCAACTTGTGGAAGCAACGGTGAAACTTCAGCAGATATCACCGAAGGGCAGCTTGAGGATGAGAAGTAGGAGGGGTCCATGGTAGATTGTCGGAGGGTGCCCGAGGGAACTGTGCCGGAGTGTGAAGTGAAGACATTGCGGGTAGTTCTCGGGCTGCGACTGGATCGATAAGTCAAGGGCAGTTCCACCCACCTGGACTGTGATGGGGAGATGTTGGACAACCATGTCACATTACTCACCGGGGGCCATTTCTGACTTTGAAAAGGACCATGTTGGTGCAGGGGAAGGGGAGGGAGGGAGCTAATGGGAGAGGCTCAGAAATGGAGCTCCAGCAAGGATGGGGTGGTTTTGTGGGACGTGGAGAGGAAAGTGAGATTGACAATGGGGTGTGGGTTTACACGGACAATGATAAAGTAACGCATCGTGATTGTGACCGGTGAAGAGAAAGCACTTACTCTGTGTGGAAACAGGTCGAAGCAGGAAAACAAAGACACCGAACATCAAACCAGCTGGCAAACTGCTGCAGAAAAACCTCGGCCTCATTTTGTGGATTCCCTGTGGGAAAAAACATAGAATTTTAGACTGAGCCAGTTTGAGACACATATCTTCACTGCATTTGGAGTCCACGTTGATAGCTCACGGAAAGTGGCAGCACAAGTAGTTAGGGTAGTGAAGAAGGCGTATGGTATGCTTGCCTTCAATGCTAAGGCCATTGAATGTAAGATTGAGGAAGTGTCTCTTTTGTTTCTAAAGATAAAACTTCAATTGCAATACTTCCGTTCTGGTGCTGCTCACTGTGGGTCAAAGGCTGGATTATAAGGACAGGAACATTGCCCCATCTCCCACATACTGTTACTGTGCTGAGGAATGAAGCAACGATATGTCAAAGTGTGGTCCATCAGGGAATGTTGCCACTTGACCCACTCCAGACTGCAGGAAAACGTGCTGAGGGACGCACTGAAGCTTGGTACAACCAACATACAAACTCTGTGGGGGAGGACCACAGTCTAGGGACCTTCTCCTGCTGGACATTGTGGGATGAGTCTGGTGGGAACACCCCTCATACAAGGGAAGGGATATCACCACAGGGGGCCACATGAGTGTTAAGGGTGTTTATTGTAAAGATTAATGCTAATGCTGTCGACTATGACACTATTGAATGGAGAGACACTGAAAGTGTCTGAAGATGTTTTTATGTTTTAGATTTGTATAAAACAAGGAACTGCAGATTCTGGTTAACCGAGGAAAGACACAAAATAATGGAGTCTCAGCAGGTCAGGCAGCATCCCAGGAGAACATGGCTAGGTGATGTTTTGGGTCAGGACCGTTTTCTTCAAAAATAGTTTTGTAAATTGTTTTTATTCTGCTAAAGTTTATTTTTAAAATTTAAAGGAAATGTGGGGTTAGAAGGGCACAGGGTGTAATTATTGTCTTTTCCAAGCTCATTCAGAAGATCAAATAGATCTGACAGATCCCAAGAACAATGAGGGATTCTGCGTTTCCCCATATCACATTCAGGACCTGAAGCAAAATTCAGAGCAATGGTTAAGGCTGCATTAAGAGCTTTTATGCAATTCAACCACAATGATTAGTCTATTTTGAGCTCTGGGCTGTTTTACTTCCTGATTTTTTCTCAACTAAGGGAAGTGGGAGGCAACCGTGGCTGACAAGTGAAGTTAGGGATAGAATAAAACTAAAAGAAAAGATGTATAACACAGCAAAGAGTAGCCGGAAGACAGAGGATTGGGAAACTATCATAGGACAACAGAAGGAAACAAAAAGGGCAATACGGGCTGAAAAGATGAAGTACAAAGGGAAGCTGGCCAGGAATATAAAGAAGGACAGTAAAAGCTTCTTTAGATATGTTAAGGGAAAAAGAATAACAAAGTCAAATGTGGGTCCCTTGAAGGCAGACACGGGTGAAATTATTATGGGTAACAAGGAAATGGCAGAAGAGTTGAACAAGTACTTCCGATCTGTCTTCACTAAGGAAGACACAAACAATCTCCCAGATGTACTGGAGGACAGAGGGTCTAATGGGGTAGAGGAACTGAAAGAAATTTTCATTTGGCGAGAAATAGTATTGGGTAGGCTAATGGGACTGAAGGATGATAAATCCCCTGGGCCTGATGGTCTGCATCCCAGGGTCCTCAGGGAGGTGGCTCTAGAAATAGTGGACGCATTGGTGATCATTTTCCAATGTCCAATAGATTCAGGATCAGTTCCTGTGAATTGGAGGATAGCTAATGTTATCCCACTTTTCAAGAAAGGAGCGAGAGTAAACGGGGAATTACAGACCAGTTAGCCTGACATCGGTGGTGGGAAAGATGCTGGAGTCAATTATTAAAGATGTAATAATGGGGCATTTGGAGAGCAGTAAAAGGATTAGTCCAAGTCATCATGGATTTATGAAAGGGAAATCATGCTTGACTAATCTTCTGGAATTGTTTGAGGATGTGACAAGTAAAATGGATGAAGGGGAGCCAGTGGATGTAGTGTATCTAGACTTTCAAAAAGCCTTTGATAAGGTCCCGCACGGGAGACTGGTGACTAAAATTAGAGCGCATTGTATTGGGGGTAGGGTGTTGACATGGATAGAAAATTGGTTGGCAGACAGGAAGCAAAGAGTAGGAGTGAACGGGTCCTTTTCAGAATGGCAGGCAGTGGCGAGTGGAGTGCCGCAAGGCTCGGTGTTGGGGGCCGCAACTGTTTACCATATATATTAATGATTTGGAAGAGGGAATTAGGAGCAACCCTATTAAGCTTGCGGATCACACAAAGCTGGGTGGCAGTGTGAACGGCGATGATGATCTCAGAAGGTTGCAGGGTTACCTGGACAGGTTGAGTGAGTGGGTAGATGCGTGGCAGATGCAGTATAATATAGATAAATGTGAGGTTATCCACTTTGGCGGCAAACACAAGGGGGCAGATTGTTATCTCAATGGGGTTAGATTAAGTAAGGGGGAGGTGCAGCGAGACCTGGGTGTCCTTGTACACCAGTCACTGAAAGTTGGCGTGCAGAAACAGCAGGCAGTGAAGAATAATGGAATATGGCCTTCATAACAAGAGGATTTCAGTATAGGTTCTTCTGCAGTTCTATAGGGCTCTGGTGAGACCACATCTGGAGTATTGTGTACAGTTTTGGTCTCCTAATTTGAGGAAGGACATCCTTGTGATTGAGGCAGTGCAGCGTAGGTTCACGAGATTTGTCCCTGGGATGGCGGGACTGTCATATGTGGAAAGATTGAAAAGACTAGGCTTGTATTCACTGGAGTTTAGAAGGATGAGGGGGATCTTATAGCAACATATAAAATTATAAAAGGACTGGACAAGCTAGATGCAGGAAAAATGTTCCCAATTTTGGGCAAGTCCAGAACCAGGGGCCATTCTTAGAATAAAGGGGAAGCCATTTAAGACTGAGGTGAGAAAAAACGTTTTCACCCAGAGAGTTGTGAATTTGTAGAATTCCCTGCCACAGAGGGCAGTGGAGGCCAAATCACTGGATGGATTTAAGAGAGAGTTAGATAGAGCTCTAGGGGCTAGTGGTATCAAGGGATATGGGGAGAAGGCAGGCACGGGTTTTGATTGGGGACGATCAGCCATGATCACAATTAATGGCAGTGCTGGCTCAAAGGGCCGAATGGCCTCCTGCACCTATTTTCTATGTTTCTATGTTTCTAAATTTCACAACGTGTCAATAGGCAGCAGAGGTGTGAAGGGCAACAAAAAGATCAACCCATCACAAAACCTTATTGTATGAAAAGACTGGACCATTTCCCACCCCAACCAACACTTCACACACACTCACAGCCTGACCTCAGTCTGCAAAGACTGGGCCCTTCTACACCCACCCTCCTCCAATCACCACTTCACACCCAATTACTCACACCCTCCTTGCTGAACAACATCACATCATCAACAATAAAAATACAGGAGGTGGAGAGGCTTTTCAGAAGACAGAAAAGCTGGAAATCTCCAGGACCTGACAATGTTTCCCCCTCTACTCTCAAGCACTGTGCCAAACATATACAGACATGCCAAACATATACAGACATGTTGTGAATGTGCAGATAGCTATGAATGTGCAGATAGCTATGAATGTGCAGATAGCTATGAATGTGCAGATAGCTATTGATGAATATGATATAGTTGGGATCACGGAGACATGGCTCCAGGGTAACCAAGGCTGGGAGGTGAACATCCAGGGATATTCAATATTCAGGAGGGATAGACAGAAAGGGAAAGGAAGTGGGGTAGCGTTGCTGGTTAGAGAGCAGATTAACGCAATAGAAAGGAAGGACATTAGCTTAGAGGATGTGGAACCGATATGGGTAGAGCTGCGAAACACTAAGGGGCAGTGGGAGTTGTGTACAGGCCACCTAACAGTAGTAGTGGAGTTGGGGATGGCATCAAACAGGAAATTAGAAATGCGTGCAACAAAGGTAAAACAGTTATAATGGGTGACTTCAATCTACATATAGATTGGGTGAATCAAATTGGCAAGGGTGCTGAGGAAGAGGATTTCTTGGAATGTATGCGGGATAGTTTTCTAAACCAACATGTAGAGGAACCAACGAGAGAGCAGGCTATTCTAGATTGGGTATTGAGTAATGAGGAAGGGTTAGTTAGCAGACTTGTTGTGCGTGGCCCTTTGGGCAAGAGTGACCATAATATGGTTGAGTTCTTCATTTGGATGGAGAGTGACATGGTTAATTCAGAAACAAGGGTCCTGAACTTAAAGAAAGGTAACTTTGAGGGTATGAGAAGTGAATTGGCCAACATAGACTGGCAATTCATTCTTAATGGGTTGACGGTAGATATGCAATGGAAGGCATTTAAAGACTGCATGGATGAACTACAACAATTGTTCATCCCAGTTTGGCAAAAAAATCAATCAGGGAAGGTAGTGCATCCGTGCATAACAAGGAAAATCAGGGATAGTATCAAAACAAAAGATGAAGCGTACAAATTAGCTAGTAAAAGCAGCCTACCAGAGGACTGGGAGAAATTCATAGTCCAGCAGAGGAGGACAAAGGGCTTAATTAGGAAAGGGGTAATAGATTATGAAAGAAAACAGGCAAGGGAACATAAACACTGACTGCAAAAGCTTTTATAGATATGTGAAGAGAAAAAGATTAGTTAAAACAAATGTAGGTCCCTTGCAGTCAGAAACAGGTGAATTGATCATGGGGAACAAGGACATGGCAGACCAATTGAATAACTACTTTGGTCCTGTCTTCACTAAGGAAGACATAAATAATCTGCCTGAAATAGTAGGGGACCGGGGGTCAAATGAGATGGAGGAACTGAGTGAAAACCAGGTTAGCCGGGAAGTGGTGTTAGGTAAACTGAATGGATTAAAGGCCGATAAATCCGCAGGGCCAGACAGGCTGCATCCTAGAGTACTTAAGGAAGTAGCCCCAGAAATAGTGGATGCACCAGTGATAATTTTTCAAAACTCTTCAGATTCTGGAGTACTTCCTGAGTATTGGAGGGTAGCTAATGTAACCCCACTTTTTAAAAAGGGAGGCAGAGAAAAAACGGGGAATTACAGACCAGTTAGTCTAACGTCGGTAGTGGGGAAACTGCTAGAATCAGTTATTAAAGATGGGATAGCAGCACATTTGGAAAGTGGTGAAATCATTGGACAAAGTAAGCATGGATTTATGAAAGGGAAATCATGTCTGACGAATCTTATAGAATTTTTCGAGGATGTAACTAGTACAGTGGATAAGGGAGAACCAGTGGATGTGTTATATCTGGAATTTCAGAAGGCTTTCGACAAGGTCCCACATAAGAGATTAGTATGCATACTTAAATCACACGGTATTGGGGGTTCAGTATTGATGTGGATAGAGAACTGGCTGGCAGACAGGAAGCAAAGAGTAGGAGTAAACGGGTCCTTTTCACAATGGCAGGCAGTGACTAGTGGGGTACCGCAAGGCTCAGTGCTGGGACCCCAGCTATTTACGATATATATTAATGATTTGGACGAGGGAATTGAATGCAACATCTCCAAATTTGCGGATGAAACGAAGCTGGGGGGGCAGTGTTAGCTGTGAGGAGGATGCTCGGAGGCTGCAAGGTGACTTGGATAGGCTGGGTGAGTGGGCAAATGCATGGCAGATGCAGTATAATGTGGATAAATGTGAGGTTATCCACTTTGGTGGCAAAAACAGGAAAGTAGACTATTATCTGAATGGTGGCCGATTAGGAAAAGGGGAGATGCAACGAGACCTGGGTGTCATGGTACACCAGTCATTAAAAGTAGGCATGCAGGTGCAGCAGGCAGTGAAGAAGGCGAATGGTATGTTAGCACTCATAGCAAAAGGATTTGATTATAGGAGCAGGGAGGTTCTACTGCAGTTGTACAGGGTCTTGGTGAGACCACACCTGGAGTATTGCGTACAGTTTTGGTCTCCTAATCTGAGGAAAGACATTCTTGCCACAGAGGGAGTACAGAGAAGGTTCACCAAACTGATTCCAGAGATATCAGGACTTTCATATGAAGAAAGGCTGGATAGACTCGGTTTGTACTCGCTAGAATTTAGAAGATTGATGGGGGATCTTATAGAAACGTACAAAATTCTTAAGGGGTTGGACAGTCTAGATGCAGGAAGATTGTTCCCGATGTTGGGGAAGTCCAGAACAAGGGGTCGCAGTTTAAGGATAAGGGGGAAATCTTTTAGGACCGAGATGAGGAAAATAGTTTTCACACAGAGAGTGGTGAATCTCTGGAATTCTCTGCCACAGAAGGTAGTTGAGGCCAGTTCATTGGCTATATTTAAGAGGGAGTTAGATGTGGCCCTTGCGACTAAAGGGATCAGGGGGTATGGAGATAAAGCAGGTACAGGATACTGAGTTGGATGATCAGCCATGATCATATTGAATGGTATTGCAGGCTCGAAGGGCCGAATGGCCTACTCCTGCACCTATTTTCTATGTTTCTATGTTTCTATGTTTCTAACCAGTCCCTACAAACATGTACTGTCCCTGCCTGCTTCAAAGACTCCACTATTGTCCCTTTACCCAAAAAGGTAAGGATTACTTGTCTTAATGACTGACCTCTGTAGTCATGAAGACCCTTGAAAGGCTTGTGCTGGCCAAGCTGAAAAATATCACAAACTGGACCCTCTACAGTTTGCATATCGGGCCAATTGATCTGTGGATGATGCAGTCAACCTGGGCCTGCACTTCATCCTACAGCACCTAGACCGCCAGGGGACCTATGCGAGGATCCTGTTTGTTGATTTTAGCTCTGCATTCAACACCATTGTGCCAGAGCTACTACACTCCAAACTTTCCGAGTTGACTGTGCCTGAACCCCTCTGTTGGTGAATCACCAGCTTCCTCACACACAGGAAGCAGCATGTGAGGCTGGGAAAGCACATCTCGGACCCGCAAACGCTCAGTATAGGAGCACCGCAAGGCTGCGTACTATCCCAGGGTATTTAAGGAAGTGGCTCCAGAAATTGTGGATGCATTGGTGATAATTTTCCAATGTTCTATAGACTCAGGATCAGTTCCTGTGGATTGGAGGGCAGCTAATGTTATCCCACTTTTTAAGAAAGGCGGGAGAGAGAAAACAGGAAATTATAGACCAGCCAGCCTGACATCGGTGGTGGGGAAGATGCTGGAGTCAATTATAAAAGAAGAAATAGACGAACATTTGGATAGCAGTAACAGGATCGGTCCGAGTCAGCGTGGATATATGAAGGGGAAATCATGCTTGACTAATCTTCTGGAATTTTTTGAAGATGTAACTGGGAAAATGGACAAGGGAGAGCCAGTGGATATAGTGTACCTGGACTTTCAGAAAGCATTTGATAAGGTCCCACATAGGAGATTAGTGGGCAAAATTAGGGCACATGGTATTGGGGGTAGAGTGCTGACATGGATAGAGAAGTGGTTGGCAGACAGGAAACAAAGAGTAGGGATTAACTCTTTCAGAATGGCAGGCAGTAACTAGTTGGGTACTGCAAGGCTCGGTGCTGGGACCGCAGATATTTACAAAATACATCAATGATTTGGATGAAGGGATTCAAAGTAACATTAGCAAATTTGCAGATGACACAAAACTGGGTGGCAGTGTGAACTGTGAGGAGGATGCTATGAGAATGCAGGGTGACTTGGACTGGTTGGGGGAGTGGGCAGATGCACTAGGGTGGACTAGGAGGAGGAGGAGGACTGGACATTTTGGTGCCTTCCCTCACAGTGGAGAGTGTAGATTCTACTGTGGGGGGATGTTTGTGTTGAATTTCTTATAGTGTGTTGTGTCATTTTCTACCTCTTTTTATTATTTGTATGGATAGTATTCCCTGTAAAGCACTTTGGCTTTTGATTGAAATCGAATGAAAAGTGCCATATAAATAAATTTACTTTACTTTACTTTACTTTACAGATGACGTTTAATGGGGATAAATGTGAGGTTATCCACTTTGGTAGCAAAACCAGGAAGGCAGATTACTATCTAAATGGCGTCAAGTTGGGATAAGGGGAAGTACAACGAGATCTGGGGGTCCTTGTTCGTCAGTCTATGAAAGTAAGCATGCAGGTACAGCAGGCAGTGAAGAAAATGAATGGCATGGTGGCCTTTATAACAAGAGGTATCGAATATAGTAGCAAAGAGGTACTTCTGCAGTTGTACAGAGCCCTAGTGAGACCACACTTGGAGTATTGTGTGCAGTTTTGGTCCCCTAATTTGAGGAAGGACATTCTTGTTATTGAGGGAGCCCAGCGTAGGTTCAGCAGGTTAATTCCCGGGATGGCGCGACTGTCATATGCTGGGAGAATGGAGCAGCTGGGCTTGTACACTCTGGAGTTTAGAAGGATGAAAGGGGATCTCATTGAAACATATAAGATGGTTGAGGGTTTGGACACGCTAGAGGTAGGAAACATGTTCCCGATGTTGGGGGAGTCCAGAACCAGGGGCCACAGTTTAAGAATAAAAAGTAAGACATTTAGAACGGAGACGAGGAAACACTTTTTCTCACAGTGGCGAGTTTGTGGAATTCTCTGCCTCAGAGGGCGGTGGAGGCAGGTTCTCTGGATGCTTTCAAGAGAGAGCTAGATAGGGCTCTTAAAAATAGTGGAGTCAGGGGATATGGGGAGAAGGCAGGAACGGGGTACTGATTGGGGATGATCAGCCATGATCACATTGAATGGCGGTGCTGGCTCGAAGGGCCGAATGGCCTACTCCTGCACCTATTGTCTATTGACTGAGAACACCTGGAAATCTCTTTGTATCCTCTTTGCTTCTCTTAATTACTCTCCTAGTTTCATGTCATCAAACCTAGAAATATTAAATTTACTTCATTGTCAAAATCACTAATGTACATTGAAAATAACAGGTTCAAGCAATGGTTTCAATGATGGCTCATTAGTCACCATGTGCCACCCAAAAGAAGTCTCCGTTCCGAGCCTGCTAATGAATTTTCAATCCATCCCAGTTGAACATTGCCAAATCCACATATTTTAATATTCCTTGTTGATCTTTTATGCATGGTTTTATCAAAGACCTTCTGAAAATTCAACACATCCACTTCTTCTCTCTGAAGCAAAAAAAAAACAAAACAAATTCCTCGAGGAACTCAGCGGCTCAGGCAGCATCTGTGGAGGAAAATGATTCATCCAACAATTTCTTTTTTTTAAAGATCAAAACATTGTTTTGGTAAACAGAAACAACAAACAAGGTTATATATTGAAATCTTTTCATACAGCAGGTAGGAAACAGGAAATTTGAAATGTGGGAAAGAATAAAGTTCATTTGAATAGTCAAGAGAAACACCGCTATTTTAGATTTTAATCAGTCGGATGTAGCAAAAATAATGAAATTTGTTCCCTTTTTAGTGAAGACACCATCATTGTAATAGGAGAACACATTTCACAATAACATTTGAAGAAGTACATCAGTTTTGCAAACTACTTTACAATCATTTAATCCCGTTCACTTAATCCACTATTACCAATGAAGAATAATGTCTGAAGTTTACTGATCTTCTGCAGAGGAACTTGTGTGGAATTCTGGAGAAGCAGCAACGTGGCTTTGAGCCCAGCACAGGACAAGCTGAGGTTCCCTCACACTGCACAGTAACTGACACTGCCTCTTGTCAAACTAAATGACACCCCCCCTCCAGCTCAGGGTTCCGGCACCATTGGTGTTGATACAAATGGGTTCAGATATAGAATTATACCAGAAATAAAGATTCCATCTGGAATCGAACTTGCACCTTTGCGATTTTGAACATTTCGAATGGATCTCAAATGGGAGAGCTCCAAGTGCTTTGCTGCATCCTGCTGGGCCTGATGTTCCACGAGAGAGTACATGCAATCCAGGGAGGTCCTGCCATTTCATGATGAAAAAACTTCCATAGAGGGTTGTGTTCATTAAACATGCCGGCAATTCCATTGCACCCATTAGGATAAACTGAACCATTCCCGGAGAGAGGATTGGACCTGGTGAAAGAACATACTGTTTCCTCACTTGCCTCTTCATGGGAAGGAGCCCACAGATTTCACCATGGGAAGCTTTCACTGTCCTAATGAATGCCCACCTTTATTGGTCAGCTGGGCAAAATCTCGAATGACATTAAAAGAAGCAAGAGTACTGAGTGTACATTGGGTGTGGACCTCAGCATCCATCATTGGGAGTGGCTTGGTCACACGACCACTCACTGAGATGGCCGAACCCTGAAGGATGTGTCTACCAGGCTCTTTCTACAGCAGGTAGAGAATGAGCCAACACAAGGGACTGACCTACTTGACCTCCTCCTCTCTTGTCCACCTGCAACAGGTTAATCTGTTGACCATGGCTTTGGCAGAAATCAGAAGACCATTGCATAGTTCTCATTGAGGACAATGTTTTGTCATTATACCAAAGTCATCCCATATTGCTCTGACTGGCACAACCGTTTTTGATGTCATCTTCCCAAAGGAGCTGCAGAGGCTGAGACATTGACTATGTTCAAGGTAGAGGATGATTGACTATAAACTCAACAGAAGTCAGGAGATGTGGGGAAAGTGGGAAGATGGTGTTGAGCCCAATATTGGATCAGCTGCATGGGCCTGAAAAATTGTGCTCCCTCAGACTTTATTCCTTGGAGTGCAAGAGGCTGAGATAGTTGAATTATTGAGGGGAATAGATAGGCTGAATGAACAGAGCCTTTTACCCAGTGTGGGGGTATAAAGAACCAGAGGACACGGGTGTGAGGTGAGATGATAAGGTTTAATATGAACACGAAGGGCATCCTTTACATTCAAAGGATAAAGGATTCAAACAAGAGGAGTTGAGTATAGGAGCAAAGAGGTCCTTCTGCAGTTGTACAGAGCCCTAGTGAGACCACACCTGGAGTATTGTGTGCAGTTTTGGTCCCCTAATTTGAGGAAGGACATTCTTGCTATTGAGGGAGTGCAGCGTAGGTTTACAAGGTTAATTCCCGGGATGACGGGACTGTCATATGCTGAGAGAATGGAGCGGCTGGGCTTGTATACTTTGGAGTTCAGAAGGATGAGAGGGTATCTTATTGAAACATATAAGATTATTAAGTGTTTGGACATGCTAGAGGCAGGAAACATGTTCCTGATGTGGGGAGAGTCCAGAACCAGGGATCACAGTTTAAGAATAAGGGGCAAGCCATTTAGAACGGAGATGAGGAAAAACGTTTTTACACAGATGGTTGTGAATATGTAGAATTCTCTGCCTCAGATGGTGGTGCAGGCCAGTTCGCTGGATGCTTTCAAGAGAGAGCTAGATAGGGCTCTTGAAGATAGTAGAGTCAGGGGATATGGGGAGAAGGCAGGAACGGGGTACTGATTGGGGATGATCAGCCATGATCACATTGAATGGCGGTGCTGGCTTGAAGGGCCAAATGGCCTACTCCTGCACCTATTGTCTATAAAGGGTAGTAGGTATATGTGATGAGCTGCCAGAGGAGGTAGTTGAAGCAAGTACAAACATTTCAATTAAAAGACACTTGAACAGGTTCATGGAAAGGAAAGGTTTCGAGGGATATGGGGCAAATGGAACTAAGTTTGAAGAGGAAACTAGGTCAGCATGGACATAGATACATAGATACATAGAAAATAGGTGCAGGAGTAGGCCATTCGGCCCTTCGAGCCTGCACCGCCATTCAATATGATCATGGCTGATCATCCAACTCAGTATCCCGTACCTGCCTTCTCTCCATACCCCCTGATCCCTTTAGCCACAAGGGCCACATCTAACTCCCTCTTAAATATAGCCAATGAACTGGCGTCAACTACCCTCTGTGGCAGAGAGTTCCAGAGATTCACCACTCTCTGTGTGAAAAAGTTTTTCCTCATCTCGGTCTTAAAGGATTTCCCCCTTATCCTTAAGCTGTGACCCCTTGTCCTGGACTTCCCCAACATCGGGAACAATCTTCCTGCATCTAGCCTGTCCAACCCCATAAGAATTTTGTACGTTTCTATAAGATCCCCTCTCAATCTCCTAAATTCTAGCGAGTATAAGCCAAGTCTATCCAGTCTTTCTTCATATGAAAGTCCTGACATCCCAGGAATCAGTCTGGTGAACCTTCTCTGCACTCCCTCTATGGCTATAATGTCCTTCCTCAGATTTGGAGACCAAAACTGTACGCAATACTCCAGGTGTGGTCTCACCAAGACCCTGTACAACTGCAGTAGAACCTCCCTGCTCCTATACTCAAATCCTCTTGCTATGAAGGCCAACATACCATTCGCTTTCTTCACTGCCTGCTGCACCTGCATGCCTACTTTCAATGACTGGTGTACCATGACACCCAGGTCTCGCTGCACCTCCCCATTTCCTAATCGGCCACCATTTAGATAATAGTCTGCCTTCCCGTTTTTGCCACCAAAGTGGATAACCTCACATTTATCCACATTATACTGCATCTGCCAAACATTTGCCCACTCACCCAGCCTATCCAAGTCACCTTGCAGTCTCCTAGCATCCTCATCACAGCTAACACTGCCCCCCAGCTTAGTGTCATCCGCAAACTTGGAGATGTTGCTTTCAATTCCCTCGTCCAGATCATTAATATAAATTGTAAATAGCTGGGGTCCCAGCACTGAGCCTTGCGGTACCCCACTAGTCACTGCCTGCCATTGTGAAAAGGACCCGTTTACTCCTACTCTTTGCTTCCTGTTTGCCAGCCAGTTCTCTATCCACATCAATACTGAACCCCCAATACCGTGTGATTTAAGTTTGTATCCTAATCTCTTATGTGGTACCTTGTCGAAAGCCTTCTGAAAGTCCAGATACAACACATCCACTGGTTCTCCCCTATCCACTCTACTATTTACATCCTCGAAAAATTCTATAAGATTCGTCAGACACGATTTACCTTTCGTAAATCCATGCTGAATTTGTCCAATGATTGCACCACTTTCCAAATGTGCTGCTATCCCATCTTTAATAACTGACTCTAGCAGTTTCCCCACTACCGATGTTAGACTAACTGGTCTGTAATTCCCCGTTTTCTCTCTCCCTCCCTTCTTAAAAAGTGGGGTTACGTTTGCTACCCTCCAATCCTCAGGAACTACCCCAGAATCTAAAGAATTTTGAAAAATTATCACTAATGCATCCACTATTTCTGGAGCTACTTCCTTAAGTACTCTGGGATGCAGCCTATCTGGCCCTGGTGATTTATCGGCCTTTAATCCATTCAATTTACCCAACACCACTTCCCGACTAACCTGGATTTCACTCAGTTCCTCCATCTCCTTTGACCCGCGGCCACCTGCTATTTCCGGCAGATTATTTATGTCTTCCTTAGTGAAGACGGAACCAAAGTAGTTATTCAATTGGTCCGCCATATCCTTGTTCCCCATGATCAATTCACCTGTTTCTGACTGCAAGGGACCTACATTTGTTTTAACTAATCTCTTTCTCTTCACATATCTATAAAAACTTTTGCAGTCAGTTTTTATGTTCCCTGCCAGTTTCCTTTCATAATCTATTTCCCTTTCCTAATTAAGCCCTTTGTCCTCCTCTGCCGGTCTCTGAATTTCTCCCAGTCCTCTGGTATGCTGCTTTTTCTGGCTAATTTGTACGCAACATCTTTTGCTTTGATACTATCCCTGATTTCCCTTGTTATCCACGGATGCACTACCTTCCCTGATTTATTCTTTTGCCAAACTGGGATGAACATTTTTGTAGTTCATCCATGCAGTCTTTAAATGCCTTCCATTGCATATCCACCGTCAACCCTTTTAGAACTAATTGCCAGTCAATCTTGGCCAATTCACGTCTCATATCCTCAAAGTTACCTTTCTTTAAGTTCAGAACCGTTGTTTCTGAATTAACAATGTCACTCTCCATCCTAATGAAGAACTCAACCATATTATGGTCACTCTTGCCCAAGGGGGCAGGCACAACAAGTCTGCTAACTAACCCTTCCTCATTACTCAATACCCAGTCTAGAATAGCCTGCTCTCTCGTTGGTTCCTCTACATGTTGGTTTAGATAACTATCCCTCATACATTCCAAGAAATCCTCTTCCTCAGCACCCCTGCCAATTTGATTCACCCAATCTATATGTAGATTGAAGTCACCCATTATAACTCTTTTGCCTTTGTTGCACGCATTTCTAATTTCCTGTTTGATGCCATCCCCAACTTCACTACTACTGCTAGGTGGCCTGTACACAACACCCACCAGCGTTTTCTGCCCCTTAGTATTTCGTAGCTCTACCCATACCGATTCCACATCCTCCAAGCTAATGTCCTTCCTTTCCACTGCGTTAATCTCCTCTCTAACCAGCAACGCTACCCCACCTCCTTTTCCTTTCTCTCTATCCCTCCTGAATATTGAATATCCCTGGATGTTCAGCTCCCAGCCTTGGTCACCCTGGAGCCATGTCTCCGTGATCCCAACTATATCATAATCATTAATTGCTATCTGCACGTTCAACTCATCGACCTTATTACGAATGCTCCTTGCATTGAGACACAAAGCCTTCAGGCTTGTTTTTACAACGCTCTTACCCCTTATACAATTATGTTGGAAAGTGGCTCTTTTTGATTTTTGCCCTGGATTTGTCTGCCTGCCACTTTTACTTTTCACCTTGCTACCTATTGCTTCCGCCCGCATTTTGCACCCCTCTGTTTCTCTGCTCACCCATTTAAGAACCCCACCACCTCTTATTCTCTGTTTATTATTGTTTTCTTCTTTCCCCCCTACATGTTGGGTCTGAGTGCTTTCCTTCTCTGCCTCCTGCCTCACACTGTCTAATAGCATTCTCTATTTGAGTCCCTCCCTGTTTCTGTGCTGTACGACTCTGTGGTTCCATGACTCTGACTAAGTCCTGATAGCTGTGTGAGAGCATCTTCACCAAAAGTATTGCAGAACTTCAAGAAGGCAGCTCACCACCATCTTCTCCAAGGTAGTTAGGGATGGATAATAAATATTGACTTTGATGCTGATATTAGTAAAAACTAATTGGACTAAATCTTCTCCTTTGCACCATACTGTAGATTATCTGCCACAATTTATCCCAATCACTGACAAACACAGATACTTGAGCTTATCTGTCTTTTAGTTACTATCCTTATAATAAATGCATCCTCAGCACACACAGATATGTTCTGTTCTCACGTATTTTAAAATAATTACACAAATAGAATTACAAGGAATTACTTTTAAATGTAAAGGGTAAATGGAGAAGTTGTTTCTGAAGATGACGTGAGCGTAAAAGAGGAAGGATCTGTGTTAGGTCATGTTTACACTTCTGCTTGCACCAGATAAGACAGGGTGATGATACCAGTGTTTAGAATGTGAGAGTGACAGACAGTGTGGGAAAGAGGTGGAGATGAGATGAATTATGAAGAGAAATATTCAGGAGCTGGTGAAAAATATCAAAACAGAGGGTGAGCAGCAATAAAAATGAACTGCAGAATTCACACAATATGGGGGGAAATGATTTGTTAACCCGGATTAAGGAAGGAGCCTGATTAGATTTCTTCTCACGATGCGGACAAGACTAACTGCTGAGCTGATAATGAGGTGCTCTTTCTGATTCCATCCAGATTGTTTGCTTAGAAATCAATTGTTTAGGATGTGGGCCTCACTGCTCAGGCTTCCATTTTTATCCCATGAGGATGTGAACATCCTTACGTAGCCAGTGAATGATGCTCCCACAGTGCTCTTGATAGAAATGAAGGAACAGCAATGGATTTCCAAGTCATGACTGGAGAGGCACCCACAGCATGTGGTGATCCCATGGGCCTGTTGCCATTGTCTTTCTTGGTTGATGGGATCACTGATATGAGAGGTGTTATTGAAATAGCCTTGGCAATGAACATTGAGACACCTTGCGGTGGTTGATTGAGACCGAGATCACTGTACACAAGTGGTGGAAACAAAGAATATTACAATAGTAGATGGGGACATGCTATGTCCTGGATGATGTTGTGCTTCTTCAATATCACTGGAGTAACATTCATCAAGGCATTGTACCCTCCTGAATTGGGCCTTGCCGCTGATGGAGAGGTTTTGTGGTGTCAGGAATTGCTTGCCCCATGTTAACAAGAAATGAATCACCTTTCCTTTATCGATACTGCTTCTTAATGCTGCA
Source organism: Malacoraja senta (assembly GCA_038087875.1). Taxonomy (NCBI): domain Eukaryota; kingdom Metazoa; phylum Chordata; class Chondrichthyes; order Rajiformes; family Rajidae; genus Malacoraja; species Malacoraja senta. Next base: position 122,505 of record JAXLNO010002202.1, on the reverse strand, counting down.
ACTCCCTACCTAGTATAACTGTGGGAGTACTTTCACCGGAAGGAATGGAAAGGTTTAGGAAAGCAATCTACCACGGTCTTGAGTACAATTAACAATGGGGGGAAACCACCAACCTTGACAGTGATGCTCAAATTGTCAAGAATAACTGAATGAGTAAAGAAATGCTTCACAAGTAAAATCAAGTACACCTGGATTAATGATATTCAAATACTTACAAATACTTTATAATTTTGGAGGTTCCACAACACTTGTAAAGGGAGCAGTGTCAATATAACCTCTTCTCAATCTCTCTTAAATCCCCACTACCCAGCTTCCTAACAATCTCAACTTTTCTTTACTTTTGTCAAAATCCAGAGTGAAATTGTTCAGTTTCAAATTATCCAAGTTTCTCCTCTCCCTCTTGTGACTAACCTCATGTTCCCATATCTCACCTGACATAGAAACAGAGAAACATAGACAATAGGTGCAGGAGTAGGCCATTTGGCCCTTCGAGCCAGCTCCGCCATTCATTGTGATCATGGCTGATCATCCACAATCAGTAGCCTGTGCCTGCCTTCTCCCCATATCCCTTGATTCCGCTAGCCCCTAGAGCTCTATCTAACTCTCTTTGAATTTCATCCAGTAAAATGGCATCTACTGTCTTCTGCGACTGAAATCTTAACGGGAATCCCAAAATTCACGGCCGCTCCACACTGCTGCTGTCTCCGTTGCCTGAATCCCACATTCATAGAAACATAGAACATAGGTGCAGGAGTAGGCCATTCGGCCCTTCGAGCCAGCACTGCCATGCAATATGATCATGGCTGATCATCCAGAATCAGTACCCCATTCCCGCTTTCTCCCCATACGCCTTGATTCCGTTAGCCCTGAGAGCTAAATCAAACTCTCTCTTGAAAACGTCCAGTGAATTGGCCTCCACTGCCTTCAGTGGCAGAGAATAGTAAGATTAAACGAGAACTTACCAGTTTGAAGTTTGATCTTTATTTTATGAGGAGTTTCGTTGGTGATTACGTGAAGAAGACCCGTCAGGGCGAATGCGCGTCAATCTTCAAAGCAGCGGTGTGAAATCACAAAACACCAATAACGAAGTAACATAGGAACATGGTAAAAACGAGTAAATTTTAGAACTTCCAGCTGACCTTTATGAAAGAGGGTTGGGCGTGGTGGGCACGTAATCACCAAAATCCTCATAAAATAAAGATCAAACTTCAAACTGGTAAGTTCTCGTTTAATCTTACTATTTTACTTCGGAGTCACGTGAGTGACTATGTGAAGACTTTAAAGCTTTGTGATTTCATGCCGCAGATTCAAATCCCGGCTTCTCACTGCATTGATTGACTCGGAACGAGAAATAATCAATAATGCCTTAATGACATTTGCATGACAAATGCAGTAATTCATTTATTTGAATAATAGAATTAACAGTATCCCCTTTAACCCAGGGGAATTTAAGCAGAACTTAATATAGTATCTGCAAACAGCCCCGTATAGGCCGATGATAAAAGTTTTGAAACACCAACTTATTAGATTACCCGGCGGCTGCGAAAATATGGTCGACGGGTCGTCCTTCGCCCTGGTCGCAAATGTTGCTGCTAAATCGAATGGGATGTAAAAACATCACTGTTAACACCTGCAGCAACCAAGACTTGTTTTAACCATCTTGAAATAGTCTGAACTGACGCTATCTTGTATGGTTTTTCGTGAATGATAAACAATCTTGTTTTCATATTTCATAAGACCTTTATAGCCTCAATGTATTGCAACAAATATGTCTTAACACATAGACATGGATCCATGGAATATGCTAATAAAACACTCTTGATTCCTGTCACACCTGACCCTACTTCATTTGAGTAGGTCATAAATGTAAAACATAACATTATCCTGAGGTACTTCCATCCTGTGTATCTGTAACTTTTGTAATGTCTGCACTCTCTGTGCTTGTTACAAGTGCCATAAGCATGACTACCTTCATGCTGAATTTGGCCAAAATCAGAATCGTACCAAGAGTCCATTGATGAAGTAGCTTAAAACAACTCTATATTCCAGATTGCCATACCTAGGTTTAGAAGGTCTGGAATTAAAATTCCTTTCATTAATCTGGAAACGAAAGAACGAGACTCAACAGGATGTCTTTCCGACCCCATCAATAAAAAATGAGGACAATGTACTTCTGGCTGAATAAATCGCAATATAACTCAACCCCTCATAATAGAGTGTTGAGAAAACCTAAGACATTCGAGACATGTGCCGTACAACTTTCAATATTCTTTTGTACACAGAAAATTTTCCCATTCTTTACATAATGGGAAAGCAGCATTTACAGAGTCACAACTCAGATTCACAAATGTACTGCTTTTGAGTGCTCTTCCGCCAGACTGCTGTAAGCATGTCCATAGTATGCCCAGACAATCCTCTTTTAAAAACCTGCAAATTAACAGATCCATACAGGCATATAACGGATGTTACTCTCCAATTATCGGATACACCAGTAAATCCCTTCTTTTGGGAACCTTTATCAGAAACTGTGTCATTAATTCCACTATCAAAGGGAACCATGGCTGCTGAGACCAGTCCAGTACCACCAGTACCCCAGAGGCAGCATCCTGCTTCATTTTCACCGGTTTATGAGCCAGAATGATGGAAAATGCATATAAAAACATACCACCCTAATGTAGTGAGAAAGCATCAATCGCTACTGTCTCCCGATGTAGTTCCCATAACACATATCTCTGTAACTGGTGATTGAGTCTGGATGGAAACAAGTCGTATCTGGCTTCCCAAATCTGACTACTATATCATTAAAATCTTAAGATTCAACATCCATTCTTTGTTATCATGGAAATTCCCGTAACCTGGTGTCTGCTACTATATTGAATCTATCTGGTAGATAAATAGCTGAAACCAAATATTTGTCGACACACCAAGTCCAGATTTGATTAGCCAATTTGTCACATGACACGGACTTAATTCCACCCATACGATTAATACATGCCATTGCTGTAGTGTTGTTAATTTGAAGCTTAACATGCAGATTAGTTGTATTAACAACAAGCTTGGAGCTCATAAGCCTTCCAACAGCTGTAAAACGTTGATTCTCCATGTCTACAAAAAATAATGCCTCTTCCATATTCCATCTGTCCACAGATGGATACCATTTCAGTGGCACCTAGTGCACTGACATCAGTCTGTAAGACCATGGAAGGCTGTTCAATCAGTATATTGCTTGAACTACTGGAGACATGTTAAATCCACCACTGCAAATCAGAAGCAGCATTTGTTGTATAACTGCATGGCCTATCAAAATGGCCACAATGCATCTTAGTGCCTTTTCTTTTTGCCGTCTGCAGCTGCTGGTAGTACAATGGCCCATATTGTATTGCTGGAAATAACACAAATTTTCCTAGCAAGCTGGCAACCTGTCTTAATTGAAGATTGTTGCTTTTTCAACAGCTTAATGCAACCATCAATCAGCTCTACCCTTTACCCTGGGTAAAATTACTACCATGTCAATTGAATCAATTGTGAAATTAAAATAATCAATTGTTGTAAGTGGCGTTAACCTTGATTTCACTGGATGAATTAAACCCAAAACTTTCAAAAGTGGATTGAACAATTGAGAGAGATAACTCACTAATTCTCTTGTTCGTCCTAATTATGTCATCATCCAGTTAAGCCATCAACATCTGTCCTTGGACTCTAATTAGCCCCAAAATTGGTTTTACCAATATAGTGAAATTCTAGGAACTGAAGTTAACCCATTAGACAGAACTTTGAATTGCCATAATTGTTTCATTCAGATAAATTTCAAATATTTTTATCTTACAAATGAACAGACACTGAGTAATATACATCTTTCAGATCTATAGGTGCCATATAACATATTTTAAATAAGTTGTTTGGCAGTCTCAAAGTCTCCATTTTGAAGTGTCTATACTTCACAAAATTTTAAAGACTTGTCAGATCTAAAATACTCCTCACCTTTTTAGGTCGAGAAAATTTAAACACAATTTGGTGGTTTTGATAAACCAACCTTTCAATTACTTGTTTATAGACAAGTTTTCAAATTCAGCTTGAACCTCCATCACTTCTTTTTGAGAAATTGGAGTGTTCTACTAGGAACATGCTGGATGGCAAATCACTATTTGGATCGAATCAATTCGAAACCTTTGAATAATACTCAGAATAATGAATCTGAAGTAATTTGCTTCCAATATTTGGCTGTTTTTGCCTTAATATGTTCCCATGAGAACCAGGTCCACCTACCTCCTTTGTCACCTGAGTGACCTGTGGTCCCTGGCTCCTGGCAGGAAAACCCACGCTTTTTCGTTTTCCCGCTGCAGGACGCCAACTGCGCCCCTGCTTGAATGGTCGACTTATTCCTGGTGTAGGCCCAGGATTCTGTATGATGTCTGAAAGGATACCTCCTCTTCACAGACTTGCCGACCATCGATGTTTTGATCAACCTTGCTGTTTTTGCCCCATTATCCAACTCTTTCCCACGTTTCGTGAGGTTTTTCTCCGAAGAGTAACTTGAGTGACTGCACATTGCTGGGCTTTACAGAGTTGCTGCAACTTGGGGTTGATGGTAGGCTGAATGGCATGCTTCCTGAAACAATTCATCTCGAAGTGAGCGCTACATAGCAACCCTAGTGCCACTTGATGCATCTCCATCCCTGGCCTCCACCCATTGTTTAGCAAAAATACAGTTGTTCCTCAACCCAGCTTCAATATTCTCTGCAGTTTTATTTCTTAGGCTCACATGCCCTTGCCCATCTGACCCCTTATATCTTGGTTCACTGCTAGTACTTTCAGCAATACGCAGTTCCTTGGGGTCTCGTGCTTTTTGGGCATTTTCATCCATCGTAAGCTACTGGAGCTGATGGAAGACAAAATAGTTGATTGTAGAGGCCACTTCTTCTCCCAGTGGCTCTCCTGACTCTGACGGGGCAGCGAATCGTACTGCCAGGAGTAAAACATCTGGCAGCTGCCGTCTTCGCTTGTATCGGCCTCACCGTCAGAGTCAGGGTCAGAACTCTAACAGAGCAGCGAATCGTTCTGCCAGAAATAGAACATCTGGCAGCTGCCGTCTTCGCTTGTATCGGAGAACTCTGCTGACCATGTGCACGCGCCTCATCGAAGATGGCGCTATCAAGCGGCCCTTTACTAGGTGCTGCTGACCTGGCTTCTGCAGCCTGGCTCTGACATCACTCCTCCTGGAGTATGTCTTGTTGGAGCAACCTGTGTACAGGTTCTCCATTTGGAATATCCACTCAGAAAGTGGTATCCAGCCTTGGAGGTGAATCCCAAACTGACTCTTGCTCCATGGACCTGACTTGCATGTTGGCTAGCGCCCAACTGACGCTGGCTCCGTTCTTTTTCTAAATACACAAGTCCACAGTCGCCCCGCTCCCAGCCGGCGACTGTTACAGGGGTATGAGGCAGCCCTTCACCAACCGCATTCTCGCGGCTCTTTATCGGCTTTGCGGCTCGCCTCTTCCCCTTGCCCGTTTTGTTCATGGTGCCTGTGAATAAATCGCAACAGTGCACGGACCTAAAAAACTCCCAAAAAGTGTTTTACTTACCTTGGAGTTGTAAAAACTACATTCCACAAGAGGAGCACGTCCGTGAGCACCAATGCGTCTGACGTAATGACGCGCATGCGCCCTGACGGGTCTTCTTCACGTAGTCACTCACGTGTCTCCAAAGTAACATTTCACAGATTCACAACTCTCTGGGTGAAAAAGTTTTTTCTCATCTCAGTTTTAAATGGCCTCCCCTTTATTTTTAGACTGTGGAAAAAAAACTGCAGAAGGACCTCTTTACTCCTATACTCAAATCTTCTCATTATGAAGGCCAACATGCCATTAGATTTCTTCACTGAGAGAAGCGCAATGAGACCTGGGTGTCCTTGTACACAGTCAATGAAAGTAAACATGCAGGTACAGCAGGCAGTGAAGAAAGCTAATGGCATGTTGGCCTTCATAATGAGAAGATTTGAGTATAGGAGTAAAGAGTTCCTTCTGCATTTCCCCCCCCACAGTCTCAAAATAAAGGGGAGGCCATTTAAAACTGAGATGAGAAAAAACATTTTCACCCAGTGAGTTCTGTGAAATTCTCTGCCACTGAAGGCAGTGGAGGCCAATTCACTGGTCGTTTTCAAGAGAGAGTTTGATTTAGCTCTTAGGGCTAACGGAATCAAGGCGTATGGGGAGAAAGCAGGAACGGGGTACTGATTCTGGATGATCAGCCATGATTATATTGCATGGCGGTGCTGGCTAAAAGGGCTGAACGGCCTACACCTGCACCTCTGTTCTATGTTTCTATGAATGTGGGATTCAGGCAACGGAGACAGCAGCAGTGTGGAGCGGCCGGGACTTTTGGGATTCCCGTTAGGATTTCAGTCACAGAAGACAGTAGATGACATTTTACTGGATGAATTTCAAAGAGAGTTAGATAGAGCTCTAGGGGCTAGCAGAATCAAGGGATATGGGGAGAAGGCAGGAACAGGCTACTGATTGTGGATGAGCAGCCATGATCACAATGAATGGCAGTGCTGGCTCGAAGGGCCAAATGGCCTACTCCTGCACCTATTGTCTATGTTTCTCTGTTTCTATGTCAGGTGAGATATGGGAACATGAGGTTAGTCACTAGAGGGAGAGGAGAAACTTGGATAATTTTAAACTGAACAATTTCACTCTGGATTTTGACAAAAGTAAAGAAAAGGTTGAGATTGTTGAGAACATATCTGTGTGTGCTGAGGATGCATTTATTATAAGGATAGTAACTAAAAGACAGAGAAGCTCAAGTATCTGTGTTTGTCAGTGTTTGTCAGTGATTGGGATAAATTGTGGCAGATAATCTACAGTATGGTGCAAAGGAGAAGATTTATTCCAATTAGTTTTTACTAATATCAGCATCAAAGTCAATATTTATTATCCATCCCTAACTACCTTGGAGAAGATGGTGGTGAGCTGCCTTCTTGAGGTTCTGCAATACTTTTGGTGAAGATGCTCTCACACAGCTATCAGGACTTAGTCAGAGTCATGGAACCACAGAGTTGTACAGCACAGAAACAGCTGCAACACGTCCATGCTGACGTAGTTTCCTCATCAAACTTAGTTCCATTTGCCCCATATCCCTCTAAACCTTTCATTTCCATTAACCTGTTCAAGTGTCTTTTAATTGCAATGTTAGTACTTGCTTCAACTACCTCCTCTGGCAGCTCATCACATATACCTACTACCCTTTATAGACAATAGGTGCAGGAGTAGGCCATACGGCCCTTCAAGCCAGCACCGCCTTTCAATGTGATCATGGCTGATCATCCGCAATCAGTACCCTGTTCCTGCCTTCTCCCCATATCCCCTGACTCTACTATCTTCAAGAGCCCTATCTAGCTCTCTCTTGAAAGCATCCAGTGAACCGGCCTCCACAACCCTCTGAGGCAGCAAATTCCACATATTCACAACCCTCATTGTGAAAAGGTTTTTCCTCATCTCCGTTCTAAATGGCTTGCCCCTTATTCTTAAACTGTGGTCCCTGGTTCTGGACTCTCCCCACATCAGGAACATGTTTCCTGCCTCCAGCATGTCCAAACCCTTAATAATCTTAGATGTTTCAATAAGATACCCTCTCATCCTTCTAAATTCCAGAGTATACAAGCCCAGCCGCTCCATTCTCTCAGCATAAGGCAGTCCCGTCATCCCGGGAATTAACCTTGTAAACCTACGCTGCACTCCCTCAATAGCAAGAATATCCTTCCTCAAATTAGGGGACCAAAACAGCACACAATACTCCAGATGTGGTCTCACTAGAGCCCTGTACAACTGCAGAAGGACCTCTTTGCTTCTATACTCAACTCCTCTTGTTTGAATCCTTTATACTTTGAATGTAAAGGATGCCCTTCGTGTTCATATTAAACCTTATCATCTCACCTCAAACCTGTGTCCTCTGGTTCTTGATATCCCCACACTGGATAAAAGGCTCTGTTCATTCAGCCTATCTATTCCCCTCAATACTTCAACTATCTCAGCCTCCTGCACTCCAAGGAATAAAGTCTGAGGGAGCACAATTTTTCAGGCCCATACAGCTGATCCAATATTGGTCTCAACACCGCCTTCCCACTTTCCCCACGTCTCCTGACTTCTGTTGAGTTTATAGTCAATCATCCTCTACCTTGAACATAGTCAATGTCTCAGCCTCTGCAGCTCCTTTGGGAAGATGACATCAAAAACTGTTGTGCCAGTCAGAGCAATATGGGATGACTTTGGTGTAATGACAAAACATTGTCCTCAATGAGAACTGTGCAATGGTCTTCTGATTTCTGCCAAAGCCATGGTCAACAGATTCACCTGTGGCAGGTGGACAGGAGAGGAGGAGGTCAAGTAGGTCAATCCCTTGTGTTGGCTCATTCTCTACCTGCTGTAGAAAGTGCCTGGCAGACACATCCTTCAGGGTTCAGCCATCTCAGTGAGTGGTTGTGTGACCAAGCCACTCCCAATGATGGATGCTGAGGTCCACATCCAATGTACACTCTGTACTCTTGCTTCTTTTAATGTCATTCGAGATTTTGCTCAGCTCACGAAATAATGGTGGGCTTTCATTAGGACAGTGAAAGCTTCCCATGGTGAAATCTGTTGGCATGAAGAGGCAAGTGAGGAAACAGTATGTTCTTTCTCCTTTCACCAGGGCCAATCCTCTCTCCGGGAATGGTTCAGTTTATCCCAATGGTTGCAATGGAATTGCCAGCATGTTTAATGAACACAACCCTCTATGGAGGTTTTGTCATCATGAAATGGCAGGACCTCCCTGGATTGCATGTACTTTCTCGTGGAACATCAGGCCCAGCAGGATGCAGCAAAGCACCTGGAGCTCTCCCATTTGAGATCCATTCGAAATGTTCAAAATCCCAAAGGTGCAAGTTCGATTCCAGATGAAATCTTTATTTGTTGTATAATTCTATAACTTAACTCATTTGTATCAACACCAGTGGTGCCGGAAACCTGAGCTGGAGGGGGGGTGTCATTTAGTTTGACAAGAGGCAGTGTCAGTTACTGTGCAGTGTGAGGGAACCTCAGCTTGTCCTGTGCTGGGCTCAAAGCCACGTTGCTGCTTCTACAGAATTCCACACAAGTTCCTCTGCAGAAGGTCAGTAAACTTCAGACATTATTCTTCATTGGTAATAGTTGATTAAATGAACGGGATTAAATGATTGTAATGTAGTTTGCAAAAGTGATGTACTTCATCAAATGTTATTGTGAAATGTGTTCTCCTATTACAATGATGGTGTCTTCACTAAAAAGGGAACAAATGTCTTTGTTTTTGCTACATCCGACTGATTAAAATCTAAAATAGCGGTGTTTCTCTTGACTTTTCAAATTCATTTTATTCTTTCCAATGAATAAAGCTAATGTTATTATTCTTTCAAATGATTCTATTTTTTTTCCAGTTCAATAGATTCAGGATCAGTTCCTGTGGATTGGAGGATAGCTAATGTTATCCCACTTTTTAAGAAAGGCGGGAGAGAGAAAACAGGGAATTATAGACCAGTTAGCCTGACATCAGTGGTGGGGTAGATGCTGGAGACAATTATAAAATATGAGATAGCCGCACATTTGGATAGCAGTAACAGGATCGGTCCAAGTCAGCATGGATTTACGAAGGGGAAATCATGCTTGACTAAATCTTCTGGAATTTTTTGAGGATGTAACTATAAAAATGGATAAGCGAGAGCCAGTGGATGTAGTGTACCTGGACTTTCAGAAAGCATTTGATAAGGTCCCACATAGGACATTAGTGGGCAAAATTAGGGCACATGGTATTGGGGGTAGAGTGCTGACATGGATAGAGAAGTGGTTGGCAGGCAGGAAACAAAGAATAGGGATTAGCGGGTCCCTTTCAGAATGGCAGGTAGTGACTAGTGGGGTACGGCAAGGCTCGGTGCTGGGACCGCAACTATTTACAATATACATCAATGATTTGGATGAAGGGATTCAAAGTAACATTAGCAAATTTGCAGATGACACAAAGCTGGGTGGCAGTGTGAACTGTGAGGAGGATGCAATGAGAATGCACGGTGACTTGGACTGGATGGGGGAGTGGGCAGATGCATGGCAGATGAAGTTTAATGCGGATAAATGTGAGGTTATCCACTTTGGTAGCAAAAACAGAAAGGCAGATTACTATCTAAATGGCGTCAAATTAACCTTGTAAACCTACGCTGCATTCCCTCAATAGCAAGAATGTCCTTCCTCAAATTAGGGGACCAAAACTGCACACAATACTCCAGGTGTGGTCTCACTAGGGCTCTATACAACTGCAGAAGGATCTCTTTGATCCTATATTCCTCCTCTTGTTATAAAGGCCAACATGCCATTTGCATTCTTCACTGCCTGTTGTACCTACATGCTTACTTTCATAGACTGATGAACAAGGACCCCCAGATCCCATTGTACTTCCCCTTTTCCCAACTTGACGCCATTTAGATAGTAATCTGCCTTGCTGTTTTTGCTACCAAAGTGGATAACCTCACATTTATCTGCATGAAACTTCATCTGCCATGCATCTGCCCACTCCCCCAACCTGTCCAAGTCACCCTGCATTCTCATAGCATCCTCCTCACAGTTCACACTGCCACCCAGCTTTGTGTCATCTGCAAATTTGCTAATGTTACTTTGAATCTCTTCATCCAAATCATTGATGTATATTGTAAATAGCTGCGGTCCCAGCACCGAGCATTGCGGTACCCAACTAGTCACTGACTGCCATTCTGAAAGGGACCCGTTAATCCCCACTCTGTGTTTCCTGTCTGCCAAACACTTCTCTATCCATGTCAGCACTCTACCCCCAATACCATGTGCCCTAAATTTGCCCATTAATCTCCTATGTGGGACCTTTTCAGATGCTTTCTGAAAGTCCAGGTACACTACATCCACTGGCTCTCCCATGTCCATTTTCTTCGTTACATCTTCAAAAAATTCCGGAAGATTAGTCAAGCATGATTTCCCCTTCGTAAATCCATGCTGACTCGGACCGATCCTGTTACTGCTATCCAAATGTGCGTCTATTTCATCTTTCATAATTGACTCCAGCATCTTCCCCACCACCGATGTCAGGCTAACTGGTCTATAATTCCCTGTTTTCTCTCTCCCGCCTTTCTTAAAAAGTGGGATAACATTAGCTACCCTTCAATCCATAGGAACTGATCCTGAGTCTATAGAACATTGGAAAATTACCACCAATGCATCCACGATTTCTAGAGCCACTTCCTTAAGTACCCTGGGATGCAGACCATCAGGCCCTGGGGATTTATCAGCCTTCAGTCCCATCTGTCTATCCAACACCATTTCCTGCCTAATGTGGATTTCCTTCAGTTCCTCCGTCACCCCAGATCCTCTGGCCACTACTATATCAGGAAGATTGTTTGTGTCCTCCTTAGTGAAGACAGATCCAAAGTACCTGTTCAACTCATCTGCCATTTCCTTGTTCCCCATAATAAATTCACCTTTTTCAGTCTACAAGGGTCCAACTTTGGTCTTAACTAATTTTTTTCTCTTCAAATACCTAAAGAAACTTTTACTATCCTGCGTTATATTCTTGGCTATCTTACCCTTGTACCTCATCTTTTCTCCCCGTATTGTCTTTTTGGTTATCTTCTGTTGTTCTTTAAACATTACCCAATCCTCTTGCTTCCCGCTCATCTTTGCTACGTTGTACTTCTTCGCTTTAATTTGTATATTGTCCCTGACATCCCTTGTCAGCCATGGTCGTCCCTTTCTCCCCTTGGTATCTTTCTTCCTCCTAGGAATGAACTGATCCTGTACCTTCTGTATTATTCCTAGAAACACCTGCCATTTTTGTTCCACTGTCATTCCTGCTAGTGTATCTTTCCAGTCAACTTTGGCTGGCTCCTCCGAGTCAGTTGAGCTAGTGTCCAAATATACACACAGATGCAGCATAGAGTCATAGAGCTGTACAGCATGGAAATAGGCCCATTGGCCCAATGCATACATGCTGACCAAGTTGTGTATCTGAGCCAGTCCCAACTGCCTGCACCTAACCCATGTCCCTCCATACATTTCGTATCCATAATATTGTGGATAAACTTGATGTTTTGATGAAAAAGCAGAAAGTGAGAACTATAGGAATTGTGATTGATTCAGAAATATTGATAAAGATATCTGCGTCTTTGTGCACTAATCACTGAAAGCAGACATGTGATGCAGCATGCAGTAAGTAGGCAAGTGATATTTGTTAGTCTTCCCTTCTGGAGTTTTTGAGCACAGTAACAAGATGTCTTGTTGCCATATTACAGGATATTCCTGAGACCACCCCTTGTGTGCTGTTTTGTTCTCCTTGCCCACTAAGGGTCAGATAGGCGATTCTGTGGACGCAGTCAGGAGACACAGATGGTAGTTTGCCTCCCTGGTGCCAGGGTCTGGGATGTGTCTGAACGTGTCCAAGATATCCTGAAATGGGAGGGAGAGGAGCCTGAGGTTGTGGTACATATAGGTCCCAATGACATAGGGAGAAAAAGAGAAGAGGTCCTGAAAGGAGAATTTAGGGAGATAGGAAGAGAGTTAAGGAGAAGGACCGCAAAAGTAACAATCTCAGGATTACTGCCTGTGCCACGCGACAGTGAGAGTAGGAATGGAGTGAGGTGGAGGATAAATTTGTGGCTGAGGGACTGGTGCAGAGGGCAGGGATTCAAGTTTCTGGATCATTGGGACCTCTTTTGGGGAAGGTGTGACCTGTACAAAAAGGACGGGTTGCACTTGAACCCGAGGGGAACCAATATCCTGGCGGCGAGATTTGCAAAGGCTACTGGGGAGACTTTAAACTAGAATGGTTGGGGGGAGGGACTCAAATAGAGAAAGCTAGTAGACGGTGTGTGAGGCAGGAGGCAGAGAAGGGAAGCACTCAGACCCAACATGTAGGGGGGAAAGAAGAAAAAGATAATAAACAGAAAATAAGTGGTGGTGGCAGATGGCGCAATGGGCTATAGGCCGTGTCTTACCTGTTTGCGGTCATCGGCGGTGAAGCGCGGTGCAGACGGTAGCTAGGACCGCGCGGCAACGGCGAGAGCGTCGAGGCTATCCAACGGAGCGCCGCACGGATGTTGCGCGGGGGCCGAGTTAATTCAAACACGGCGGGTCCCACGTGCTTGCGGTAAGTAAAAAAAGGGCGGGCCGACTGCGATGACGTCGGCCCCCCGCACGTGACTCACCAGCGGCGGCTGTGGCGGCGGCCATCCTGATCGCGGCGCTGTAGCGATGGCTGTGCCTGCGGCCGCGCAGCACACGTGTCTCACTGGCGGCGGCACGTGCGTCACTGGCGGAGGCTGTGGCAGAGGAGGTTTGACGCACGGCGCTCGAGCCATACTGGCGGCGGCCCGTGCGAGCGGCCGTGCGCACTCGTGCATCACTGGTGGAGGTTGTGCGGTGAGTATTTGGTTTTCGACATTGTCGATTTTATTTTTGCACCGCGCGGTGTTGGGAACACCGTCGCACGGCCCGGGAATTGTTCTTTCTCACGAGTGCGCGGTCTATGGCGGCAGATTCTTCCCGTTTCGCCGCCAATGACCGCAGATTCGTGAGACAGACCTTTAAGTGTTCGGCTGGCAACCGGAAGGTAGCCGGTTCGAATCCCGCTTGGAGTGCATACTGTCGTTGTGTCCTTGGGCAAGACACTTCACCCACCTTTGCCTGCGTGTGAATGTGTGTGAATGTGTGTGAGCGATTGGTGGTGGTCGGAGGGGCCGTAGGCGCAGATTAGCAGCCACGCTTCCGTCAGTCTGCCCCAGGGCAGCTGTGGCTACAGAAGTAGCTCACCACCACCGAGTGTGACTGAGGAGTGAATGAATAATGTGATGTAAAGCGCCTTGAGTATTAGAAAGGCGGTATATAAATCCCATCCATTATTATTATTATTATTATTATTATTATTAAATGTGTCTATTTTAATGCTAGGAGCATTGTAAGAAAGGTGGATGAGCTTAGAGCCTGGATTGAGGGAGTGCAGAGAAGGTTCACCAGACTGATTCCTGGGATGTCAGGACTTTCATATGAAGAAAGACTGGATAGACTTGGCTTATACTCGCTAGAATTTAGGAGATTGAGAGGGGATCTTATAGAAACGTACAAAATTCTTATGGGGTTGGACAGGCTAGATGCAGGAAAATTGTTCCCGATGTTGGGGAAGTCCAGGACAAGGGGTCACAGCTTAAGGATAAGGGGGAAATCCTTTAAGACCGAGATGAGGAAAAACTTTTTCACACAGAGAGTGGTGAATCTCTGGAACTCTCTGCCACAGAGGGTAGTTGAGGCCAGTTCATTGGCTATATTTAAGAGGGAGTTAGATGTGGCCCTTGTGGCTAAAGGGATCAGTGGGTATGGAGAGAAGGCAGGTACGGGATACTGAGTTGGATGATCAGCCATGATCATATTGAATGGCGGTGCAGGCTCGAAGGGCCGAATGGCCTACTCCTGCACCTATTTTCTATGTATCTATGTATCAATGACACCTGGAAGTATGATGTTGTGGCGATTAGTGAAACATGGTTGCAGGATGGCTGCGATTGGAAACTAAATATTCCAGGATTTCATTGCTTCAGGTGTGATAGAATTGGAGGGGCAAGAGGTGGAGTTGTTGCATTGCTTGTCAGGGAAGATATTACAGCAGTGCTTTGGCAGGATAGATTAGAGGGCTCGTCTACGGAGGCTATTTGGGTGGAACAAAGAAATGGGAAAGGTGTAGCAACACTTATAGGGGTGTATTATAGACCGCCTAATTGGGAGCGAGAATTGGAAGAGCAAATATGTAAGGAGATGGCAGATATTAGTAGTAAGGACAAGGTAGTGATTGTGGGAGATTTCAATTTTCCACACATAGACTGGGAAACACATTCTGTAAAAGGGCTGGATGGTTTGGAGTTTGTAAAATGTGTGCAGGATAGTTTTTTGCAGCAATACATAGAGGTATCTACTAGAGAAGGGGCAGTGCTGGACCTCCTGTTAGGAAATGAGACAGGTCAGTTGACAGAAGTATGTGTTGGTGAGCACTTTGGATCCAGTGATCATAATGCCATTAGTTTCAATATAATTATGGAGAAGGTCAGAACTGGACCAAGGGTTGAGATTTTTGATTGGAGAAAGGCTAACTTTGAGGAGATGCGAAAGGATTTAAAAGGAGTGAATTGGGACATTTTGTTTTATGGGAAGGATGTAATAGAGAAATGCAGGACATTTAAAGGTGAAATTTTATGAGTACAGAATCTTTATGTCCCTGTTCGGTTGAAAGGAAAGAGTAATAATTGGAAAGAGTCATGGTTTTCAAGGGAAATTGGACACGGTTCGGAAAAAGTGAGAGATCTACCATAAATATAGGCAGCATGGAGTAAATGAGGTGCTTGAAGAGTATAAAGAATGTAAAAAGAATCTTAAGAGAGAAATTAGAAAAGCTAAAAGAAGATATGAGGTTGCTTTGGCAAGTAAGGTGAAAGTAAATCCAAAGGGTTTCTACAGCCATATTAATAGCAAAAGGATAACAAGGGATAACATTGGTCCATTAGAGAGTCAGAGTGGACAGCTATCTGCAGAGCCAAAAGAGATGGGGGAGATATTGAACAATTTATTTTCTTCGGTATTCACCCAGGAGAAGGATATTGAATTATGTGAGGTAACGGAAACAAGTAGAGTAGCAATGGAAACTATGAGGATCAAAGAAGAGGAAGTACTGACACTTTTGAAAAATATAAAAATGGATAAGTCTCCAGGTCCTGAAAGGATATTCCCTAGGACATTGAGGGAAGTTAGTGTAGAAATAGCAGGGGCTATGACAGAAATATTTCAAATGTCATTAGAAACGGGAATGGTGCCGGAGGATTGGCGTACTGCGCATCTTGTTCCATTGTTTAAAAAGGGTTCTAAGAGTAAACCTAGCAATTATAGACCTGTTAGTTTGACGTCAGTGGTGGGCAAATTAATGGAAAGGATACTTAGAGATAATATATATAAGCATCTGGATAAACAGGGTCTGATTAGGAACAGTCAACATGGATTTGTGCCTGGAAGGTCATGTTTGACTAATCTTCTTGAATTTTTTGAAGAGGTTACTCGGGAAATTGATGAGGGTAAAGCAGTGGATGTTGTCTATATGGACTTCAGTAAGGCCTTTGACAAGGTTCCTCATGGAAGGTTGGTTAAGAAGATTCAATTGTTGGGTATTAATGGTGGAGTAGCAAGATGGATTCAACAGTGGCTGAATGGGAGATGCCAGAGAGTAATGGTGGATGGCTGTTTGTCAGGTTGGAGGCCGGTGACTAGTGGGGTGCCTCAGGGATCTGCGTTGGGTACACTGTTGTTTCTCATATACATCAATGATCTGGATGATGGTGTGGTAAATTGGATTAGTAAGTATGCAGATGATACTAAGATAGGTGGTGTTGTGGATAATGAAGTAGATTTTCAAAGTCTACAGAGAGATTTAGGCCATTTGGAAGAGTGGGCTGAAAGATGGCAGATGGAGTTTAATGCTGATAAATGTGAGGTACAACATCTCGGCAGGACAAATCAAAATAAGACGTACATGGTAAATGGTAGAGAATTGAGGAACGCAGTTGAACAGAGGGATCTAGGAATAACTGTGCATAGTTCCCTGAAGGTGGAATCTCATGTAGATAGGGTGGTCAAAGAAAGTTTTTGGTGTGCTGGCCTTTATAAATCAGAGCATTGAATATAGAAGTTGGGATGTAATGTTAAAATTGTACAAGGCATTGGTGAGGCCAATTCTGGAGTATGGAGTACAATTTTGGTCGCCTAATTATAGGAAGGATGTCAACAAAATAGAGAGAGTACAGAGGAGGTTTACTAGAATGTTGCCTGGGTTTCAGCAACTAAGTTACAGAGAAAGGTTGAACAAGTTAGGTCTTTATTCTTTGGAACGCAGAAGGTTAAGAGGGGACTTAATGGAGGTCTTTAAAATTATGAGCGGGATAGACAGAGTTGACGTGGATAAGCTTTTTCCATTGAGAGTAGGGAAGATTCAAACAAGGGGACATGACGAGAATTAAGGGACAGAAGTTTAGGGGTACCATTAGGGGGAACATCTTTACTCAGAGAGTGGTAGCTGTGTGGAATGAGCTTCCAGTGGAAGTGGTGGAGGCTGGATCGATTTTATACTTTAAAAATAGATTGGATGGGTATATGGACAGGAAAGGAATGGAGGGTTATGGTCTGAGTGCAGGTAGATGGGACTAGGGGGAAGTATTTATTTTTAAAAAATCCGGCACGGACTTGAAGGGCCAAGATGGCCTGTTTCCGTGCTGTAATGGTTATATGGTTATATGGTTATATGGACGCATTGGTGATCATGTTCCAATGTTCAATAGATTCAGGATCAGTTCCTGTGGATTGGAGGATAGCTAATGTTATCTCACTTTTCAAGAAAGGAGCGAGAGAGAAAACGGGGAATTACAGACCAGTTAGCCTGTCTTCGGTGGTGGGAAAGATGCTGGAGTCAATTATTAAAGAGGTAATAATGGGGCATTTGGATAGCAGTAAAAGGATTAGTCCAAGTCAACATGGATTTATGAAAGGGAAATCATGCTTGACTAATCTTCTGGAATTTTTTGAGGATGTGACAAGTAAAATGGATGAAGGGGTGCCAGTGGATGTAGTGTATTTCAGAAAGCCTTTGATAAGGGCCCGCACGGGAGACTGGTGACTAAAATTAGAGCACATGGTATTGGGGGTAGGGTGTTGACATGGATATAAAATTGGTTGGCAGATTGGAAGCAAAGAGTAGGAGTGAACGGGTCCTTTTCAGAATGGCAGGCAGTGGCGAGTGGAGTGCCGCAAGGCTCGGTGTTGGGGCCGCAACTGTTTACCATATATATTAATGATTTGGAAGAGGGAATCAGGAGCAACACTAGCAAGTTTGCGGATGACACAAAGCTGGGTGGCAGTGTGAACTGTGAAGAGGATGTTAGGAGGGTGCAGGGTGAGTGGACAGATTGAGTGGGCAGATGCAGTATAATATAGATAAATGTGAGGTTATCCACTTTGGCGGCAAAAACAAGGGGGCATATTATTATCTCAATGGGGTTAGGTTAGGTAAGGGGGTACAGCGAGACCTGGGTGTCCTTGTACACCGGTCACTGAAAGTTGGCTTACGGGTACAGCAGGCAGGAAAGAAAGCTAATGGAATGTTGGCCTTCATACAAGGGGATTCAGGAGTAAAGAGGTTCTTCTGCAGTTGTACAGGGCTCTGGTGAGACCACATCTGGAGTTTGTGTAAAGTTTTGGTCTCGTAATTTGAGGAAGGACATCCTTGTGATTGAGGCAGTGCAGCGTTGGTTCACGAGATTGATGCCTGGGATGGCGGGACTATCATATGAGGATAGATTGAAAAGACTAGGCTTGTATTCATTGGAGTTTAGAAGGATGAGGGGGGATCTTATAGAAACATAAAATCATAAAAGGACTGGACAAGCTGGATGCAGGAAAAATGTTCCCAATGTTGGGCGAGTCCAGAACCAGGGGCCACAGTCTTAGAATAAAGGGGAGGTCATTTAAGACTGAGTTGAGAAAAAACGTTTCAACCCAGAGAGTTGTGACTTTGTGGAATTCCTCTCCTCAGCCTCCTAGCCGAAGACTCTCGAGCCAAAGACTCTCACTTTTCTCACAGGGCACTTCCCTCACAAGCCCGCTGCCTCACTGCCGCTCCCTAAGAGCCGTCTTGCTTATATTGAGTTATATAAGTTATATAAAGTTATATGGAAGCATACATAGCAGCAGATGTCAACTATTTTACGTAATCATTATAAACATGTCCGAGACGCTACATCTTGAAAATATTTAGAAACATAGAAAATATGTGCAGGAATAGGCCATTCGGCCCTTCGAACCTGCACCGCCATTCATTGTGATCATGGCTGATCATCCAACTCAGTATCCTGTACCTGCCTTCTCTCCATACCCCCTGATCCCTTTAGCCACAAGGGCCACATCTAACTCCCTCTTAAATATAGCCAATGAACTGGCCTCAACTACCTTCTGTGGCAGAGAATTCCACAGATTCACCACTCTCTGTGTGAAATTTTTTTTTCTCATCTCGGTCCTAAAAGACTTTCCCCTTATCCTTAAACTGTGACCCCTTGTCCTGGACTTCCCCAACATCGGGAACAATCTACCTGCATCTAGCCTGTCCAACCCCTTAAGAATTTTGTAAGTTTCAGTAAGATCCCCCATCAATCTTCTAAATTCTAGCGGGTACAAGCCGAGTCTATCCAGTCTTTCTTCATATGAAAGTTCTGACATCCCAGGAATCAGTCTGGTGAACCTTCTCTGTACTCCCTCTATGGCAAGAATGTCTTTCCTCAGATTTGGAGACCAAAACTGTACGCAATACTCCAGGTGTGGTCTCACCAAGACCCTGTACAACTGCAGTAGAAACTCCCTGCTCCTATACTCAAATCCTTTTGCTATGAATGCTAACATACCATTCGCTTTCTTCACTGCTTGCTGAACATGCATGCCTACTTTCAATGACTGGTGTACCATGACACCCAGGTCTCGTTGCATCTCCCCTTTTCCTAATTGGCCACCATCCAGATAATAGTCTACTTTCCTGTTTTGCCACCAAAGTGGATAACCTCACATTTATCCACATTATACTGCAACTACCATGCATTTGCCCACTCACCCAGCCTATCCAAGTCACCTTTCAGCCTCCTAGCATTCTCCTCACAGCTAACACTGCCCCCCAGCTTCGTGTCATCTGCAAACTTGGAGATGTTGCATTCAATTCCCTCATCCAAATCAATAATATATATTGAAAATAGCTGGGTTCCCAGCAGTGAGCCTTGCGGTACCCCACTAGTCACTGCCTGCCATTCTGAAAAGGACCCGTTTACTCCTACTCTTTGCTTCCTGTTTGCCAACCAGTTCTCCATCCACATCAATACTGAACCCCGAATACCATGTGCTTTAAGTTTGTATACTAATCTCTTATGAGGGACCTTGTCGAAAGCCTTCTGAAAGTCCAGATATAACACATCCACTGGTTCTCCCTTATCCACTCTACTAGTTACATCCTCGAAAAATTCTATAAGATTCGTCAGACATGATTTACCTTTCGTAAATCCACGCTGATATTGTCCAATAATTTCACCACTCTGCAAATGTGCTGCTATCCCATCTTTAATAACTGACTCTAGCAGTTTCCCCACTACTGATGTTAGACTAACTGGTCTGTAATTCCCCGTTTTCTCTCTCCCTCCCTTTTTAAAAAGTGGGGTTACATTAGCTACCCTCCAATCCTCAGGAACTACTCCAGAATCTAAAGAGTTAAAAAAAAGTATCACTAATGCATCCACTATTTCTGCTTGCAGCTCTTGTTGTGTCTGCAGCAATTTAAATCAGTCTAGAGAATTCCTTAAAGTCTATTGAAAGTTATAGAAATCATACATTTAATTTAATATCGAGTGGATGTAATAATAAAAATGCTGTATTTACTCAGTTATTCCAATGTTGTGTGTAAGTATCTCCTGAGTTTCACACAAGGTAAACCCACCAGTCACCATCCTCATGATCATCCAATTTCTTCTGCAACTTTCAGTTTTCTCCAAATCAAACCGCACAGTTTGCACCAAGACCTTCACAACCTCTGGGAATAAATCACGTCCTTTCCAGTTCAATTCAGTTTAGTTCAGTGTCACGTTTCTGAGGGAAAGAGAAAAGCTTTTGCAGAGTGCTAACCAGCCTGGAGAAAGACGAGTATAATGAATGCTATTCACAACTGAAATTAGAATAGTTTCCAGTTACAAATATTCAAGCAGATGACTGTGTGATGTTTGAAATGTCTATGATAATGGCAAATGACAGAATCTGTTGTTTTGTCATAAATGGAACGGTCAAGATTCTTGCCTGTTCATGCTGTAGTTGGTCCGATAGTTCAAACCAATATTCAATTGCATCAGATCATGATGGAGGTTGGACTTAGGAGGTCACCAATGAGCTGCATATGATAATCAAACTACTAAAAATTTTCAAAGTAAGTCCAATATTGAGAGCAATTTTCTCCTCAGTTCTGAATTTCACTCAAGGTAGAACCTCCAGCAAACATTTTCACAATCACTAGTTTTTCCCTCTGTCATTTGGTGTTCTCCAAGCCCAACCTCACAGAGTTGCACCAAGATCTTCACAGCCTAGAGATATAGACACGAGAGATACATTGTGTTCCAGGTGTACACTGGCCCTATCGCTGAACTCTATCCCCATTACATTGATGACTGCATCGGTGCTAGAAAATATATCCACAATATGCAAGCACAATCCATACCCAGAATTGCTTGGTCAAGTTAGCGGAGTGGCAAAAATTGACCCAGTTAGTCACCATCATAACTTGGAAATACATTGCTGATCCTTCGTTATTTGTGGGGCCTACTCCTATCATTTACGTCATTTACTAAACACGTCATTTACTAAACACGTCATTTACTAAACACTCGAAATTTAGTTGAGATAAAAAATAGGAAGCGAAACAGCCCAGAGCTCAGAATGGACAAATCATTGTGGTTAAACTGCAAGATAGCTCTTCATGCAGCCTTGACCATTGCTCTGAATGATTCAGGACCTGATGCAAAATTCAGAGCAATGGTCAAGGCTGCAGGAAGAGCTGTCTTGCAATTTAACCACAATGATTTGTTTTTTTAACCACAATGATTTGCTTCCTGTTTTATATCTGACTAAATTTCACAATGTGTAAATAAACATCAGAAGTGTGAAGGACAAAGAAAACATCAAACCATCCCAAAACCTATTGAAACATGCAAATGAGAACCAGGGGTGGATTATTTGTCACTTTGAGCCTGTTCAATCATACAAAACAATCTCATATTCCAATTCTCTCCCGGACGTGGATAAGCTTTTCCCATTGAGAGTAGGGAAGATTCAAACAAGGGGACATGACTTGAGAATTAAGGGACAGAGGTTTATGGGTGACATTAGGGGGAACTTCTTTACTCAGAGAGTGGTAGCTGTGTGGAAGGAGCTTGCAGTGGAAGTGGTGGAGGCAGGTTTGATTTTATCCTTTAAAAATAGATTGGATGGGTATATGGACGGGAAAGGAATGGAGGGTTATGGTCTGAGTGCAGGTAGATGGGACTAGGGGGAAGTAAAAAAAATGTTTTTTAATTGTTCGGCACGGACTTGAAGGGCCGAGATGGCCTGTTTCCGTGCTGTTATGGTTATATGGTTATATAAATGTTGCTGCATTTTATGTCAAATAAATCTATCCCCTACTTAACAGGATTCAGTGACCTGCCATCTACCAGTTTCTGTGGGGTGAATTTCAATGGCTCACCATATTCACAATGAAGAAATGTCTCAGCCCTAAATGTTTCACCCCTTATCTTGCGTCCTAACCCCTTGTTCCAGATCCTAGTCACTGGAAATATCTTTATGTATCGAGTCTGTCTAGCTCTGCTTTGAATTTTGTTTAATTTAGAGAGGTCATGTTTAAGTCTTCCAAACTCCAGTGACTACTGACTCAGTCAGCTCCTCCTCTCCTTACACATTAGCCCTGCCATTCCAGGAATCAGTCTGGTCAGCCTTGGCTGCATTACATCTGTGGCTGAAAAACCCTTTCTCCGGTAAGGAGAGCACAAAGACATGTTTGGAGAGACATGGGCCAGGCACAGCCAGTTGTGATGGGGTCAGTTGGACATCTTGGTCAGCATGTGTGCGTTGGGTCGATGTGTCTATTTCCATGCTCTACAGCTCTATGACTCTCTGCTGCATCTGTGTATATTTGGCAAGTAACTCAACTGACTGACATCACCTGGAAACCTCTTTGCATCCTCTTTGCTTCTCCTACTTACTCTCATTTTCATGTCATCAAACTTAGAAACATTAAATTTGTTTCCTTGTCAATACCATTGATGAACATTGAAAATAACAGACTCAAGAACTGGATTGATTCTGGATCATTCATCAGCAACTGCCACCCTAATGAAGTCTTCTCTCTGTTTCCTGTCTGCCAAATAATTTTCAATTCATGCCTGCTTAATATTGTCTAATCCACATATTAAAAAATTCAAAGACTTTCTAAAAATTTGACACATCCTCTTGTTCTCCCTGAAACATACAAAAACAATCTGCTGGAGGGACTCAGTGGGTCAGGCAGCATCTGTCGAGGAAAATGTGCAGATGACCCTGTATCGTGACCCTTCTTCAGTTGCCAATGGTCATCTGTCCATTTACTTCCACAGATGATTCCTGATCCACAAATTCCCTCCAGCAGTTTGCTCTTTGCTCGTGTTTCCAGAATCTGCAAACTCTTGGGTCTCCACATCTTCTCCCTTATCTATTCTACATGGTACATCACCATCATCTCCAATAGATTTGTTTGCCATGATTTCACTTACATAAATTCAAAAAGACATTGTCTTATCGCATAAATTATTTTAAAATATCCAAACACTGTTTTGGAACCTGGAAACACCAAACCAGGTTGGAGATTGAAATATTTTTAATGAATAAAGAGCAGTCATTTAGTAGAGAGAAACACCACTATTTTATTTTTTAATCAGTGGAAAGTAGCAAAAATAATGTTAAAAATTATGCTTTTTGGTCAAGACACCAACAATGCAATAGTTAGTTACTATCCTTATAATAAATACATCCTCAGCACACATGCCCCATGTTCTGTTCTCACGTATTAAAAAAATCGCATAGTAATAAAAAATTACATAAATAGAATTATACGGAATTACTTTTAAATGTAAAGGGTAAATAGAGACGTTGTTTCTGAAGATAACATCAGCGTAAAAGATGAAAGATCTGTGTTAGGCCCTGTTTACACTTCTGCTGTGAAACTCAGCAAGTGCCCCAACGGAGACATTTGCACCAGATAAGACAGGTGATGATCCCAGTGTTTAGAACGTGAGAGTGACGGACAGTGTGAGTTGGAGGGGGAGATGAGATGAATTACGAAGATAAAGATTCAGGGACTGGGGAAAAATATCAAAACAGAGGGTGAGCAGCAATAAAAACGAATTGTATTTCTCTGCAGAATTCACACAATATGGGGGAAATGAGTTGTTAACCCGGATTAAGGAAGGAGCCTGATTAGATTTCTTGTCACAATGAGGACGACACTAACTCCTGAGCTGATGATGAGCTGCACTTTGTGATTCCCTCCAGAAATTTTGCTTATAAATCTTTGTTTTTGGATATGGGCCTTAGTGCTCAGTCTTCCATTTTTAACCCATGAGGATGTGACCATCCTTATTTCACCACTGAGGTGTTTAGTAAATTATGTGATTGATAGGAGTAGGCCCCACAAATAACGAAGGACCACCAACATCGTTCTTGATGTTGCTGTACTGAGGGACAACAAAGTCTATCTTTCTTGGCTAACAACCTAACCTTCAGCCTCCAAGATGCAGGTACATTTTCTAGCCATGTTACAACATTTTGAGATATTAAAAATCAAGTCTTCAATTTATCCCATCAGATAAAGCATAAAAAGTTTAATTTGACACCTAATTCACTTTCATATCTTCAGTATTAATAAAGTTATGGCCATTTTCATACTCGGAAATCAGTATCTTGTTCCCTATTGCTTTTCCATTGACTTAACACAAAAGCTGTGATCGAGGACAGTCAAAAGCCCATAACTTTCTTAAAAATTAAGAGAACTGAATGAAATTTTCAGTTATTATAGATTGAAGCATTCTGAAACAAATATAAACATGTTACTTGGATGACCTGAAATTAAAGCATATAATTAGTTAATTACCTAATTGTAGCTAATTACAAAATTGACCGTTGTGACGGAAATAGTAATAAACACCCAGACTGCCTTGAAAATTCAAAAATGTGATATTCTCAAGATCAGAACTTTAATATTATTGTATTATATGCTGTAAGTCTGTAGCAGATAGGTAAATACATTACAATTTCTAGCAATAGACTAGGTCTTTATGGAGAAGATCAGTTGCCAGCTGGTACATTGGCATATCATAATCAGTAGCATCATCATACTCCTCAGATTGTAACCAATAAGCAACTCTGTACACCTTGTTTTTCCTCAACTTTTCCATTTTGGCATTGTAAACTACAAGTTTTTGCTCTTTAAACCACGCATGACATGCCTTTCTGCCCACTACTTTCCCTTTAAGAATCTCCTGTAGATTCCCTTTCTTAAGAAAAGGATAATTTAAAAAAAATAGCCTAAGTATCCAAATAACAAACTAATCCCATTCACACAAGAATTCACAATATAACATGATTTTTAAACCTCATTGTCATGAATTTATATGCCAGATGTAACGAATTTAATGTTTAATTCCCATAAACTAATCTAGAAACATCCACTCAATATAATCAAAATCTCTGTAGAACCTGCAATGTGGTGTTACATATATATTGCAATCAGTGATGGAAATGGGTTTTAGGACTGGGGATACGCTAAGGTCCGTGAGGCTGAGGTTGGGCAGGAAGTGGGGGGGTAGTCGCTATAAGCCCCCCATGAGAAATTTTATCTAACACTGATATTGAAGATAGACAAAAGCTGGAGTAGCTCAGCAGGACAGGCAGCGCAGCGACTCTGGAGAGAAGACCCTTCTTCAGACTGAACTGAACTCTTGTCGGTGAGAGTACTTGTGATTGTCTAAAGAAGGGTCTCGACCAGAAACGCAACCCTCTCCCCAGAGCCCCTGCCCGTCCCGCTGAGCCACCACAGACACAGGGGGTCCACCTTCAACTTCAGAGCCAAACAAAAAACACAGAGTGCTGGAGGAACTCAGCGGGCAAGGCAGCACCCGCGGAGGGAACAGATCACTGATCAGGAGCCGCCACGGGCCAGGACTCTCCCCCCCCCCCCCGAACAGAAAGGAACCGCAGATGCAGCCGTCACTGCAAAACGTCTAAGAAGGAACTGCAGATGCTGGAAAATCGAAGGTAGACAAAAATGCTGGAGAAACTCAGCGGGTGAGGCAGCAACTATGTAGCGAAGGAAATAGCTAACGTTTCGGACCAGGTCTGAAGAAGGGTTTCGCCCCGAAACGATGCCTATTTCCTTTGCTCCATAGATGCTGCCTCACCCGCTGAGTTTCTCCAGCATTTTTGTCTACCACAAAACGTCAATGATTCCGGGAATGCCGAGAGAGCTGGAGAGAGACGAGATGGGGAGCGGGAGAGAGAGAGCGCGCGAGAGAGAGAGGGAGGGAGAGAGCGAAAGACAGAGAGACACAATGTGGGTCAGTAGGTCCATGCATTGATGACACATTGTATAACTACTTGCTAACTACTGGCTGTTAACAAGTGCTACAATAATAGTTAACAAATTGTTTGTGTCTGACGGCCGTGCAGCGGTTGTTATCCATGTTCGTTTTGTAAAAAAATCCGTAGGACGAATGTTAAAAAAAAAACTTTATTTAACAAAGCGAATATGTATTTCCGTACGAAATACGGAAAATTAACGCGGGGCTCCCCTTAGGCGCGGGCCCCAATTGGGAGAAATCGGTCCAATCGGCTTAAGGTCGGCCCTGCCCTGACTCTACTACCTTCAAGAGCCCTATCTAGCTCTCTCTTGAAAGCATCCAGCGAACCGACCTCCACAACCCTCTGAGGCAGAGAATTCCACACTCACAACCCTGTGTGAAAAAGTTTTTCCTCATCTCCGTTCCAAATGGCTTGCCCCTTATTCGTAAACTGTGATCCCTGGTTCTGGACTCTCCCAACATCAGGAACAAATGTCCTGCCTCTAGTGTGTCCAAACCCTTAATAATCTTATATGTTTCAATAAGATCCCCTCTCATCCTTCTAAATTCCAGAGTATACAAGACCAGCCGCTCCATTCTCTCAGCATATGACAGTCCCGTCATCCCGGGAATTAACCTTGTAAACCTACGCTGCACTCCCTCAATAGCAAGAATGTCCTTCCTCATATTAGGGGACCAAAACTGCGCACAATACTCCAGGTGTGGTCTCACTAGGGCCCTGTACAACTGCAGAAGGACCTATTTGCTTCTATACTCAACTCCTCTTGTTTGAATCCTTTATCCTTTAAATGTAAAGGATGCACTTTGTGTTCATATTAAACCTTATAATCTCACCTCAAACAATTTTTCAGGCCCATACAGCTGATCCAATATTGGTCTCAACACCACCTTCCCACTTTTCCCACGTCTCCTGACTTCTGTTGAGTTTATAGTCAATCATCCTCTTCCTTGAACATATTCAATGTCTCAGCCTATGCAGCTCCTTTGGGAAGATGATATCAAAAACTGTTGTGCCAGTCAGAGCAATATGGGATAATTTGGTGTAATGACAAAACATTGTCCTCAATGAGTGTGCAATGTTCTTCTGATTTCTGCCAAAGCCATGGTCAACAGATTCACCTGTTGCAGGTGGACAGGAGATTAGGAGGTCAAGTAGGTCAATCCCTTGTGTTGGCTCATTCTCTACCTGCTGTAAAAAGAGCCTGGCAGACACATCCTTCAGGGTTTGGCCATCTCAGTGAGTGGTCGTGTGACCAAGCCACTCCCAATGATGGATGCTGAGGTCCACACCCAGTGTACACTCTGTACTCTTGCTTCTTTTAGAAACATAGAAACATAGAAATTAGGTGCAGGAGTACGCCATTCGGCCCTTCGAGCCTGCACCGCCATTCAATATGATCATCCAACTCAGTATCCCGTACCTGCCTTCTCTCCATACCCTCTGATCCCTTTAGCCACAAGGGCCACATCTAACTCCCTCTTAAATATAGCCAATGAACTGGCCTCGACTACCCTCTGTGGCAGAGAGTTCCAGAGATTCACCACTCTCTGTGTGAAAAAAGTTCTTCTCATCTCGGTTTTAAAGGATTTCCCCCCTTATCCTTAAGCTGTGACCCCTTGTCCTGGACTTCCCCAACATCGGGAGCAATCTTCCTGCATCTAGCCTGTCCAACCCCTTAAGAATTTTGTAAGTTTCTATAAGATCCCCTCTCAATCTCCTAACTTCTAGAGTATAAACCAAGTCTATCCAGTCTTTCTTCATAAGACAGTCCTGACATCCCAGGAATCAGTCTGGTGAACCTTCTCTGCACTCCCTCTATGGCAATAATGTCCTTCCTCAGATTTGGAGACCAAAACTGTACGCAATACTCCAGGTGTGGTCTCACCAAGACCCTGTACAACTGCAGTAGAACCTCCCTGCTCCTATACTCAAATCCTTTTGCTATGAAAGCTGACATACCATTCGCTTTCTTCACTGCCTGCTGCACCTGCATGCCTACTTTCAATGACTGGTGTACCATGACACCCAGGTCTCGCTGCATCTCCCCTTTTCCTAGTCGGCCACCATTTAGATAATAGTCTGCTTTCCTGTTTTTGCCACCAAAATCGATAACCTCACATTTATCCACATTATACTGCATCTGCCAAACATTTGCCCACTCACCCAGCCTATCCAAGTCACCTTGCAGTCTCCTAGCATCCTCCTCACAGCTAACACTGCCCCCCAGCTTAGTGTCATCCGCAAACTTGGAGATATTGCCTTCAATTCCCTCATCCAGATCATTAATATATATTGTAAATAGCTGGGGTCCCAGCACTGAGCCTTGCGGTACCCCACTAGTCACTGCCTGCCATTGTGAAAAGGACCCGTTTACTCCTACTCTTTGCTTCCTGTTTGCCAGCCAGTTCTCTATCCACATCAATACTGAACCCCCAATGCCATGTGCTTTAAGTTTGTATACTAATCTCTTATGTGGGACCTTGTTGAAAGCCTTCTGGAAGTCCAGATACACCACATCCACTGGTTCTCCCCTATCCACGCTACTAGTTACATCCTCGAAAAATTCTATAAGATTTGTCAGACATGATTTACCTTTCGTAAATCCATGCTGACTTTGTCCAATGATTTCACCACTTTCCAAATGTGCTGCTATCCCATCTTTAATAACTGACTCTAGCAGTTTCCCCACTACCGATGTTAGATTAACTGGTCTGTAATTCCCCGTTTTCTCTCTCCCTCCCTTCTTAAAAAGTGGGGTTACGTTTGCTACCCGCCAATCCTCAGGAACTACTCCAGAATCTAAAGAGTTTTGAAAGATTATTACTAATGCATCCACTATTTCTGGAGCTACTTCCTTAAGTACTCTGGGATGCAGCCTATCTGGCCCTGGGGATTTATCGGCCTTTAATCCATTCAATTTACCGAAAATCATTTCCCGACTTTTAATGTCTTTTTTTTTTTTTTTTTTTTTTTTTTTTTTTTTTTTAATTTTTATTTATTAGAAGTACATTACATCACAGCCACATACATTAATACTCGTCATTTATATCTTCTTACAATTAATGTACTCCCTTTATTTATTTTTTTACACTAAAGAAAGAAAAGATTGAAAGAGAGAAGAAAGTGAAGGAAAAAGTGCAAGTGTAGAAAAGTGTAGAAAATGTAACAACAAAAAAGGACGAAGACCCTATGAGAGCGAAATTAAAAACAAAAAAAAAGAGTTAAGAAATAGGCCCTAAGAAAAGAAAAGAGAGAGAGAAAAAAAGAAAAACAAATGTTTTTTTTTGAGCATCACGTAAATAGGACATACCAACTCTTCAACTATCATCCCCCCTTACCCGACCTCAATTTTTTATTTTTTTAAAGTACTTTTGCACCCTATGTTTGTAATAATTCTATAAATGCAGACTACGTCAGGTGGAAGTGATCTGGTTTACCTGCTAGGAGGAGTCTTATCTCTTCAAGGTGTAGTGTTTCAAACATATTTGAAATCCACATATTTATAGTTGGTATTGGAGCCTTCTTCCAAAATTTTAGAATTAGCTTTTTTCCAGTTATTAACCCATAATCCATTAATTTCTTTTGAAACACATTTAGTTCTGGATCATCTTCCGTTATTCCGAAGATAATCCATTCTGCTTTGGGTATCAGTCTTGTTTTAAATAACTTTGTAAAGATTTCAAAAATTTCATTCCAAAATTTTTGAATTTTTGTACAGAAGACAAATGAGTGCGCTATAGTTGCTTCTTGGGATTGACATTTATCACAAATAGATGATACGTTTGGGAAAATTTTATGAATTTTAGTTTTCGAATAATATAATCTATGTAAAATTTTAAATTGTATTAATGTGTGTCTTACATTAATCGAGCATTTATGTACTTTTAATAAGTATTCATTCCAACTTTCCTTTGAAATTTCAATAGCTAACTCTTGTTCCCAGTCTCTTCTGATACCCTCCGTAGATGGTATTTGTACATTTAAGATAATATTGTACAAATATGATATTAAGTTTGCTGATTCCGCTTTTATCTGCATTGCCTCGTCCAGTACATCTGCTGGGTTATTATGATGATCTTTTATATATTTTTTCAAATAGTCGCATATTTGAAAGTATTTAAAATATTGATTATTTCCGAGTTTATATTTTATTTGTAATTGTTGAAATGAAAGTAATTTTCCAGTTTCATACAAGTCACCAAGCGTTTTAATTCCTAGTCTATCCCATTGTGTATAAGCTTTATCTATAATAGAAGGACTAAACGAAGGGTTATTGACTATAGGTAATAAAAGTGATAAGTTTCTTAATTTTAAATTTTGTTTTATTTGTTTCCAAATACGGATTGTACTATGAATAATTGGGTTCTTATTATAGTTTATGTTATTCAATTTCATTGGAGAAAGGAGGATCGCTCCAATGTTTCTAGAGGAGCAATCCTCTTTCTCCATTACAATCCAGTCTACTTGCTGGGCGGAGTTATCCATCAGTTGAATCATGTTTTTAATATTTACTGACCAATAATAATACATAAAATTGGGTAGTGCTAGACCCCCCAATACTTTAGATTTATTCAGATGGGTTTTTTGTATTCTATGTGATTTATAGTCCCATATAAAATTAGTGATATCTGAGTCGAGTTTTTTTAAAAACTTCTTAGGTAAGTATATAGGAATTGATTGAAATAGGTATAAAATTTGTGGTAAAAAGATCATTTTTATTGCGTTTATTCGGCCTATTAAAGACATCGGAAGCGTTTTCCAGAATTTAATTAATGTATTCAGTTTATTAAGTAGGGGGTCAAAATTTGCCCTGAGCATACCTTGGTATGCTCTGGTAATTTCGATTCCCAAATATTTAAATTTTTCTGTAGCTATTTTAAAAGGGAATTTTAAAAGATGTGTTGAATCTTTCGGTTTTATTGACATAATTTCACTTTTATTCCAATTTATTCTATATCCAGAAAAAGATCCGAAGTCTTCAATTAAATTTAATATATTTGGTATAGTGATTTGAGGTTTTGTAATATACAATAATATATCATCCGCGTATAAAGATATTTTATTATATGAGTCTTTAGTATTATATCCATGAATATCAGGGTGTATTCTAATTTTTTCTGCTAGCGGTTCAATAATGAGAGCAAACAGCTGTGGTGATAATGAGCATCCTTGTCTATTTCCCCTTGATAGTTGAAATTTCGAGGATAATATGTTATTAGTAAGTATTCTAGCTGTAGGTTTGTTATATAGTAACTTAATCCATAAAATAAAATTCTCTCCCAGTTGAAATTTTTGTAATACTTTATCCATATAATTCCATTCTACTTGATCAAATGCTTTTTCAGCATCCAGCGAAATAATTGATAATTCTTGATCTTCAGATTTGTGTGAGTGCATTATGTTGAGTAGACGTCTCATATTATTAGAAGAGTATCTCTTAGGGATAAACCCTGTCTGATCTGGGTTTATTAATTTACTAATGTATTTACTTAATCTTCTGGCTAATGTTTTCGCTAATATTTTTTGATCGTGTTTAACAATGCTATAGCTCTATATGAGCCAGGTTCTTCTAAATCCTTATTTTTCTTAGGTATTAATGTAATCGTTGATTCCGCTAATGTATCAGGTAGTATTCGTTTTTTAAAAGCGTATTGGTACATTTTTTGTAATCTTGGTATTATTTTATCATAAAAGTTTTTATAAAATTCATTAGTAAATCCATCAGGGCCTGGTGTTTTTCCATTTTTTAGTGAGTTTATTGTATCTTCTAATTCCTTAATTGAGATTTGTGCACCCAGTTCCTCTTGTTCCTTCAGCTCTAACTTTGGAAGATTACAGGTATCCAAGAACTTTGTGATATTATTGGAATCAATTATCGTTTTAGATGTATACAAATTCTCGTAAAATTGCGCAAATCTTTTATTAATATCCTTCGGTGTTGTTAATAATTCCCCTTTATCTGATTTGATCTTTGGTATAGTATGTTCCTTTTCTCGTTTTTTTAGCTGGCGAGCCAAAAGTTTATGCGGTTTATCCCCAAATTCAAAGTGCTCTTGTTTTGTAATTTGAAAAAGTCTTATAAGTTTGGCAGATAATAATTTATTTAATTTAAATTTTAAAATTATTATTTTATTATGTTTATCTATTGATGGATCTTTAGCATTATCTATATCCATTTGTCTAATAAGTTCTTCTAACTGTCTTTGTTCATTCTTATTCTTTTTATTTTGAAAAGCTTGATATGAAATTATAATACCCCTAATGTATGCTTTAAAAGATTCCCAAAGTAAAGTAGGCGATATATCTGAAGTATCATTTGTTTGAAAAAAGACCTCCATTTGTTCTTTTAAATATATACTCGCTTGTGGATCTTTTAAAATTTGAGAGTTAAATCTCCAGAATGAATTATTCTTAGACAATCCTTCCAGTTTTAAAAAGAAAGTTAGTGGAGAATGGTCTGAAATTGAATTTGTATGATATATTGCATTAGATGTTTGGGGGATTAATTTTGTATCCAGCAGAAAGTAGTCTATACGTGAGTATGTCTTATGTACCATTGAGTAAAACGAATATTCCCTGCCAGTTGGATTCACAATTCTCCAAATATCTGCTATATTAGTGTTGTTTATGTAGGTATTGAGGAGTTCCCCAGTTTTCGATTTCATATTCCCTCTCTGTTTTTGACTTGATTTATCTAAGTACGGGTCTAAAACACAGTTAAAGTCTCCGCCTATTATAACATTTTGATAGTTTGACTCTGCAATTATATTGAAGATTTTATTGAAAAAGTGGGGGTTATCAAAGTTAGGGGCATATATATTTACCAAAGTAAGTGGAGTGTCATGGATTTCTCCATTAACTATTAGGTATCTCCCTTCTATATCTGTTATAATATTCTTTGCTTTAAATGGTATACCTTTTCTTATGATAATTGACGTGCCTCTAGATTTTGAAGTGAATGAAGAGTGGTATGTTTGACCTATCCATTTCGCCCTCAGCCTAACTTGGTCCTGAGGTTTTAGGTGTGTTTCTTGTAGGAAGGTAATGTCAGAATTATACATTTTTAGCTGAGCTAATATCTTACCCCTTTTGATAGGTTCATTAATACCTCTTATATTCCAACTACAAAATGAGACTCCTCCTAGGTTCTTTTGTGTGGTGTCATGCATTTTGAATAATTATAGTACCTTTGAATCTTGTGGTGCGTCCATATCCCAGGTCTTTAGGTATTGGGGGAGTTTTTGAATTATTAACTTTTGTTGGTATGTCCATATTATTCTTATCACTAAACACAAAACACAAACAAGTGATTTTATGTAATAAAAAAAAAACTAAAAAAGTGAGGCTACAGTGTCTATAGTCGGCACTGTAGCAAGTGACCCACCTGTAGGTGGGAAAAAACCTTATTTTGACTTCCATTGCGTTGTTGCTCAACTCGCTCCGCTCTCTTAGTTAATCATAACATATTAAAATATTAAAACGAGGCCTCACATTCATATATATAATACAATTTTACACTGATATTTCCTTATAACATATATATATATCAGAGTTTAATTATTAAACCAATATTTTTGATTTCAATAAGAATCAGCTGATGGTTGAAGGGGTTAACGAGACGTGCTCCTGGACATAAGCCAGGAGCTCGTTTCTCATCCCCTCCTCCCGCTTATAGACAAGGTTACAATTTATTAAAAATTCATATTAGTATGTTAGTTCATTATTTTTTTGTTTTTTTTGTTAGTATTCTAATCTAACCTGCATAACTTTTAAAGTTGTTAATAGGATAAGTTCTTACAATTGGTTATAACATTTTAATCAATAAGCAATTATTTTCTAATTCATATCCCGTTATAAAGTTGTTTACACGTTTTGAACAGAAAATGTCCTTGCTTCAACATTCCGGAGATAACAGTGTAACTATCCCCAGACAAAACATAGCTGAGAATTATTCGGATCTGCCAAAGCTCCCTTTTATTTCTGTCTTTCAACAATCGTTTGGGCATATTTGAAAGCGTCTTCAGGCTTAACAAATGACTTTTCAAGACCATTAAAAGAAATACGCATTTTAGCGGGATAAAAAACCCCGAATCTGACCCCTTCTCTCCCTCTTAAAAGATCTTTAACCTTATCAAATTTGTTTCTTTTTTGCACAATTTCATGTGGGTAGTCCCTGAATATCTTAATAGTGTCTTTGTCCAGCCGTAATTGTACACCATATTTGATTTTGGTCATAACATATTCCAGTTCTGCAGTGTCTCGAAATTTCACTATAATATGTCGTGGATAAGCTTTTCCCGCATCAAATCTTTTTCCAAATCTTGGGACACGATGAGCCACTTCGATTTTCGGTTCCTTGGGAAGATTCAACAGTTGTTTCAACAAGCCCATGGCAAATTCACGTACCTGTTCCCCTTCTGCCCCCTCTGAAACACCAAGAATCCTCAGATTCTGGCGTCTAGAACGAGCTTCCAGGTCCAGGCATTTGAATGAGACTTTCTCTAATTGAGTCCCCATTTGTAGTGATGCTTGTTCGTTTTCTCGCCTCATTTGCTCATGTTCTTGCCTCAATTTCGCCATGTCTTCAACCAGTCGTGCCGTATTTTTCTCCAATTCCGTAATTGTCTGCATACTTGCAGCTACTGTTTCAAGTACAGCCGTGAACTTATCCGTAGTAATTACATCCATCTTATCCATTTTCTCTGATAGTCCATCTTTCACCTCATCAATTCGTTTATTCATAGTGTCCAGTAAATCCGTCATATTCTTCTGGTTACCAGCATTTAAATCCTTCATCATCTTCTGCATTCCTTCCATCATTTTTGCCGAATTTTCCTTCATTTCCTTCTTATCTTCCACCCTATTATCCGAGATCTCATCTTTCAAATTTTTCATTGATTTTTTCAAGTCATCAAAGTCTTTCTTAGATCTTGTATCCATTTCTGCAGCCACTTCAGAGACTTCAGAGGTAACTTCAGTTTCGAACTGTTTCGACAGTTTATTCACAGCTCTCTGAGGGCTCACAGCTGGAGTCAATTTACTCATTTAAAGGGCTTCAAACCACCGTTTAAAACATCGCGTTTAACGATGACGTCATCAGCGCGGTAACCAGAAGCTCCGGTAAGGTTTTTAAAAACAATCCCGATTTTCGGACCCGTTTTACACGATAAATCGTGAAGTTTTTCGGGAGAGGAGCTGGGTGCACGTCTGTTAGTCTAACATGACGCCACCGGAAGTGACTTTTAATGTCATTCGACATTTTGCTCAGCTGACCAATAATAGTGGGCATTCAATAGGACAGTGAAAGCTTCCCAATGGTGAAATCTGTGGAATCCTTCCAATGAAGAGGTAAGTGAGGAAAAAGTATGTTCTTTCTCCTTTCACCAGGGCCAATCCTCTCTCCGGGAATGGTTCAGTTTATCCTAATGGGTGCAATGGAATTGCGAGCATGTTTAATGAACACAACACTCTATGGAGGTTTTTTCATCATGAAATGGCAGGACCTCCCTGGATTGCATGTACTTTCTCGTGGAACATCAGGCCCAGCAGGGTGCAGCAAAGCACCTGGAGCTCTCCCATTTGAGATCCATTCGAAATGTTCAAAATCCCAAAGATGCAAGTTCGATTCCAGATGGAATCTTTATTTGTGGTATATTTCTATATCTGAACCCATTTGTATCAACACCAGTGATGCCGGAACCCTGAGCTGGAGGGGGGGTGTCATTTAGTTTGACAAGAGGCAGTGTCAGTTACTGTGCAGTGTGAGGGAACCTCAGCTTGTCCTGTGCTGGGCTCAAAGCCACGTTGCTGCTTCTCCAGAATTCCACACAAGTTTCTCTGCAGAAGGTCAGTAAACTTCAGACATTATTCTTCATTGGTAATAGTGGATTAAATGAACGGGATTAAATGATTGAAATGTAGTTTGCAAAACTGATGTACTTCTTCAAATGTTATTGTGAAATGTGTTCTCCTATTACAATGATGGTGTCTTCACTAAAAAGGGAACAAATTTCATTATTTTTGCTACATCCGACTGATTAAAATCTAAAATAGCGGTGTTTCTCTTGACAAATGCACTTTATTTTTTCCCACATTTCAAATTTCCTGTTTCCTACCTGCTGTATGAAAAGATTGCAATATATAAACTTGTTTGTTGTTTCTGTTTTCCAAAACAATGTTTTGATCTTGAAAAAAAAGAAATTGTTGGATGAAACATTTTCCTCCACAGATGCTGCCTGAGCCGCTGAATTCCTCCAGGAACTTGTTTTGTTTTTTTTGCTTCAGGGAGAAGAAGTGGATATGTTGAACTTTCAGAAGGTCTTTGATAAAACCATGCATAAAAGATCAACAAGGAATATTAAAATATGTGGATTTGGCAATGCTCAACTGGGATGGATTGAAAATTCTTTAGCAGGCTAGGAACCGAGACTTATTTTGGGTGGCACATGGTGACTAATGAGCCATCATTGAAACCATTGCTTGAGCCTGTTATTTTCAATGTACATTCATGATTTTGACAAGTAAGTAAATTTAATATTTCTAAGTTTTATGACATGAAACTGAGAGCAATTAGGAGAAGCAAAGAGGATGCAAAGAGATTTCCAGGTGATCTCAGTCAATAGACAATAGACAATAGGTGCAGGAGTAGGCCATTTGGCCTTCGAGCCAGCACCGCCATTCAATGTGATCATGGCTGATCATCCCCAATCAGTACCCCGTTCCTGCCTTCTCACCATATCCCCTGACTCCGCTATTTTTAAGAGCCCTATAGAAACATGGAAAATAGGTGCAGGAGTGGGCCATTCGGCCCTTCGAGCCTGCACCGCCATTCAATATGATCATGGCTGATCATCCAACTCAGTATCCTGTACCTGCTTTCTCTCCATACCCCCTGATCCCTTTAGCCACAAGGGCCACATCTAACTCCCTCTTAAATATAGCCAATGAACTGGCCTGAACTACATTCTGTGGCAGAGAATTCCAGAGACACTATCTAGCTCTCTCTTGAAAGCATCCAGAGAACCTGCCTCAACCGCCCTCTGAGGCAGAGAATTCCACAGACTCACCACTCTCTGTGAGAAAAAGTGTTTCCTCATCTCCGTTCTAAATGGCTTACTTCTTATTCTTAAACTGTGGCCCCTGGTTCTGGACCCCCAACAGCGGGAACATGTTTCCTTCCTACCAAAGTGGATAACCTCACATTTATCCACATTAAACTTCATCTGCCATGCATCTGTCCACTCCCCCAACCTGACCAAGTCACGCTGCATTCTCATTGCATCCTCCTCACAGTTCACACTGCCACCCAGCTTTGTGTCATCTGCAAATTTGCTAATGTTACTTTGAATCTCTTCATCCAAATCATTGATGTATATTGTAAATAGTTGCGGTCCCAGCACCGAGCCTTGCCGTACCCCACTAGTCACTGCCTGCCATTATGAAAGGGACCCATTAATCCCTACTCTTTGTTTCCTGTCTGCCAATCACTTCTCTATCCATGTCAGCACTCTACCCCCAATACCATGTGCCCTAATTTTGCCTACTAATCTCCTATGTGGGACCTTATCAAATGCTTTCTGAAAGTCCAGGTATACTACATCCACTGGCTCTCCCTTGTCCATTTTCCTAGTTACATCTTTAAAAAATTCCAGAAGATTGGTCAAGCATGATTTCCCCTTCGTAAATCCATGCTAACTCGGACCGATCCTGTTACTGCTATCCAAATGTGCGGCTATTTCATCTTTTATAATTGACTCCAGCATCTTCCCCACCACCGATGTCAGGCTAACTGGTCTATAATTCCGTTTTCTCTCTCGCTCCTTTCTTGAAAAGTGGGATGACATTAGCTATCCTCCAATCCACAGGAACTGATCCTGACTCTATTGAACATTGGAAAATGGTCACCAATGCGTCCACTATTTCTAGACCTACCTCCATGAGGACCTTGGGATGCAGACCATCAGGCCCAGGGGATTTATCATCCTTCAGTCTCATTAGACTACCCAATACTATTTCTCGCCTAATGAACATTTCTTTCAGTTCCTCTACCCCCTTAGATCCTCTGTCCTCCAGTATTTCTGGGAGATTGTTTGTGTCTTCCTTAGTGAAGACAGATCTGAAGTACCTGTTCAACTCTTCTGCCATTTCCTTGTTACCCATAATAATTTCACCCACGTCTGCCTTCAAGGGACCCACATTTGACTTTGCTACTCTTTTTCCCTTAACATATCTAAAGAAGCTTTTACTGTCCTTCTTTATATTCCTGGCCAGCTTCCCTTCGTACTTCATCTTTTCAGCCCGTATTGCCCGTTTTGTTTCCTTCTGTTGTCCTATGAAAGTTTCCCAATCCTCTGGCTTCCGGCTACTATTTGCTGTGTTGTACATCTTTTCTTTTAGTATAATTCTATTCCTAACTTCTCTTGTCAGCCACGGTTGCCTCCTATTCCCCTTAGTTGAGAAAAAATCAGGAAGTAAAACAGCCCAGAGATAAAAATAGACGAATCATTGTGGTTGAATTGCATAAAAGCTCTTAATGCAGCCTTAACCATTGCTCTGAATTTTGCTCCAGGTCCTGAATGTGATATGAGTTTGTATGTTGGTTGCACCAAGCTTCAGTGCGTCCCTCAGCACGTTTTCCTGCAGTCTGGAGTGGGTCAGGTGGCAACATTCCCTGATGGACCACACTTTGACAGATCGTTGCTTCATTCCTCAGCACAGTAACAGTGTGTGGGAGTTGGGAAATGTTCCAGTCCTTATAACCCAGCCTTTGACCCACAGTAAGCAGCACCAGAACAGAAGTATTGCAATTGAAGTTTTATCTTTAGAAACAAAAGAGACACTTCCTCAATCTTGCATTCAATGGCCTTAGCATTGAAGGCAAGCATACCATACGCCTTCTTCACTACCCTAACTACTTGTGCTGCCACCTTCAGTGAGCTATCAACGTGGACACCAAATGCACTGAGGATATGTGTCTCCAACTGGCTCAGTCTAAAATTCTAGGTTTTTTCCCACAGGGAATCCACAAAATGAGGCCCAGGTTTTTCTGCAGCAGTTTGTCAGCTAGTTTGATGTTCGGTGTCTTTGTTTTCCTGCTTCGACCTGTTTCCACACAGAGTAAGGGCTTTCTCTTCACCGGTCACAATCACGTTGCTTTACTTTATCATTGTCCGTGTAAACCCACACCCCATTGTCAATCTCGCTTTCCTCTCCACGTCCCACAAATCCACCCCATTCTTGCTGGAGCTCCATTTCTGAGGCTCTCCAATTAGCTCCCTCCCTCCCCTTCCCCTGCACCAACATGGTCCTTTTCAAAGTCAGAAATGGCCCCCGGTGAGTAGTGTGACATGGTTGTCCACACCATCCTCCCCAACATCTCCCCACCACAGTCCAGGTGAGTGGAACTGCCCTTGACTTATCGATCCAGTCGCAGCCCGAGAACTACCCGCAATGTCTTCACTTCACGCTCCAGCACAGTTCCGTCGGGCACCTCCGACAATCTACCATGGACCCCTCCTATTTCTCATCCTCAAGCTGCCCTTCGGTGACATCAGCTGAAGTTTCACCTTTGCTTCCACAAGTTGACTGTGGACACCAGCTTGACCTCGCTAGCACCTCCATCGACCCCTCCATAGTCTCCACATTCCCAGACTACACGTGGGACATCCAGGACTGGATGAGCAGAATTCCCCCCCAACTGAACACTTTGAATCCCAAAGCCGTTGTCTTCAGTCCCACCACAACCCCTTTCTCCAGCCAGCAATTCCATTCCATTCAAATGCAGAATATTTGGGGGTCAGACTGGTGATTCAGTGGCAGCAAACCAAACTCCAGGATGGTGTGTTGCCTCCCTGGTGCCAGGGTCCAGGATGTCTCCCAGCAGCTGTGGGACATTCTCAAGGACGAAGGTGAACAGCCAGAAGGCGGTGGGCACTTTGGCACAAATGGGATGGGTAGGAAAAGGGATGAGGTCTGATAGTTTCCCTACCACTGACATGAGTCTCACTACATTAACAACTCTCCAACCCTTCCACGAACTCACCTGTGGCCAGAGAACACACACAGATCTTTATCAAGGCTCGCTGGGCTCGTCATCTCCAGATTCCTCCCGGTGCCATGTGTTAGTGAAGGTAGGAATAGGAAGAAAGGACAGATGAATGTATGGCTCAGGACTTGGTGCAGGGGGCAGAGATTCAGATTCAGATCTTTCGGCCATTGGCATCTCTTCTGGGGCAGATGTCACCTCTACAAGAGGGATAGTTTGTATCTGAAATGGAGGGGACCAATATGTTTGCAGGAAGGTGCACTAGTGTTACCAAGAGGGCTAAACTGGAGAGGCAGGGGGGTGATGGGAAGGTGGAGATGAAGATAAGTAAGTCTCAAAGGAAAGACAGACAGAGGGAGATGAAGTTATATAGTAAAACTGATGGGTGGAGGTATGTTCATTCCAATGCAAGGAGTATTGTGGGCAAAGTAGATGAACTTAGAGCCCAGATCGCTGTTGGGGACTATGATGTTGTGGTCATTGTGGAAATATGGTTGTGACAGGGACATGACTAGCAGCTCAATGTTCCGTGTTTCTATGGGTAAAAGATGGGGGAATTTCTCTATTAATCAGGGAAACTATCTTGTTGGCACTCAGAGTGGAGACTCTGGATGGTTTGTCCATTGAGGTGATATGGGTAGAGCCATGTGAAAATAAGAAGGGTGCAAGCAATTCAACGGAATTGTATGAGAGGTCCCCCAAGAGTGAACAGGAAATAGAGGAACGGATGTGGACACAGATTACTGAAAGATTACACAAATGGATGTCTTGGGGGGTGACTAATGCTATATTCAATAGTATGTTTTGTAACAGTTGTGAATAGTGCAACGTGAGAAAGGAATCCCAAATGGACCTTGTGTTGAGAAATGAGTCTGGCCAGGTGACTGATGTTTTAGTGAAAGAGTATTTTGGAGACAGTGAATACAACTCCATAAGTTTTAAGATTGGTTTGAATAGGGATTTTACTTCGGAGTCACGTGAGTGACTACGTGAAGAAGCCCCGTCCAGCCGCACACGCGTCATTATCGATCAGACGCATAGCGTTCATGACCGTGTGTGGAGGAGCAGGAGCTCCTCCAGCCGGTGAGTAAAACAAAAGTAAAACAAAAGTTGGAAGGTAAGTGGGTTACTTTTCACTTACAGGAGCGTTTCCTTCCCGTTTAGACTTGTTTGGTGGAGCTCCACACAAGTTTATTATGGAGAAATGGGAAGGAGAGGCGGCCAGGGACGCACCGTAGTAAAACCCCAGATCCTAAGGGTAGCGGGCGTCAGTCAGGGGAGTCAGTGGCAGCGAAGCCATTAACTACCGTTGTGGTCGAATGTGCGTTAAACCTACGGCGGCGGGGCGCAAGGCTGAGAAAAAAAAATAATCGGCCCGACCTGTAGACTCGG
Organism: Malacoraja senta; assembly: GCA_038087875.1. Taxonomy (NCBI): domain Eukaryota; kingdom Metazoa; phylum Chordata; class Chondrichthyes; order Rajiformes; family Rajidae; genus Malacoraja; species Malacoraja senta. The sequence goes on along the minus strand of JAXLNO010002202.1, from coordinate 80,778 downwards.
ATGAGTCAGACCCGGAGGTATGCCCTCCTCAGGCAGGAAAGAGTATTACACTGCAAGGGTCAAAAACTTTATAACTCCTTATGGGGCAGATGATTTGTAAAGAACCCCCACAGGAGGATTTAAGTCGGTGTTGGCCAATGAAGTATAGCACAGGAGGTGCCTTGGAACAGGCACAAGGGTGGCCTACAGGAGAGCCATCAGTGCCTGTGCAGAAACATTAAAGAGGTTGGCCTACAGGAGAGCCAGTGCCCAAAAATGCCAGAAAAAAGGCAAGTTATGTGTTGGCCTATTGGAGAGCCAGTACTAGAAATGCCTGAACAAAAGGCAGCACAAACGTGCAATGATAAATGTGCCAGCACCGACAAATATAAAGAGTAAAAATAATGAAGCGTTGGCCTAGAATTGAGCCAGCACCAGCAGCACCTGAAGCAGGGCTGCCTGTCCGTGGGCCTACAAGAGAGCCCGCGCAGGGGGAATCTGGCAGAGACTTACCTGAAACAGGGGAGCCAGAAATTACCCAACATAAAAATGAATATCTAGATTTAGATGATGATTTAAATGAGGACCAGAGCCCATTATCAGAGCCACAAATGTTCCAAGGCTGGCACAAAACTTTGCTGTTCCCAGAGTAACAGGGGAACCTTTGAGAGAGGAAATAGCTATGACTATAAATTATATACTCTCCCATCAGCCCCAGGAATTACCCATGGATGAGACTATCAAAAAATATGAGACCCGGGAAATTGTAGCAGTTACAGCAGTGAATAACTTGATATGGGTAATTTGAGCAGTGGTTTACGCTCACAAGAATTGAAATTACACAAGTGCTGAAATTTCTGGGGTCAGTGGTTTGGATGAAGGTTATATATCGTATTCACAACAAAATGCCTTAGCACTCATGTGTAGTGCGCACTTTGAAATAAATTGTATTCATAAAAATGCAATAAGACCAAATATTCATCCTAAGTATGCAGGCTCTGCAAACCATCCAATATATAAATGCCTAAATCTGTTTTGGAGAAAATCTAACAAAGAATCTAAAGGATCACCTATGCTGAGCAGAGCGGTGAGAAGGCAGTATCCCTACAGGCGAAATGTGGTGCTGGAGAAGGAACAATCCTATCATTCTCGTATACACGTTGACGTGCTGCACCGAGGATACGTGGAGGTTACAATGTGCCTACTAGAAGGGGACAACAACTGCCGGTGGCAAACCCCGAGGTTAGGGGGCTTGGTCTGGTAAGAAACACAACAAATGTTTCACACTCACATATAGGGGGAAGGTTACGATTCTTCCTAAAAGAATGGCAATCAATAACAAATGATTCATTTATTCTATGTAGCATTGTAGGATTCAAAATTGAGTTCTCTCCACGTTTGGATCCTCCAATTCAGCATAATTCAAACTGGTCACAGATTTTTTTTCAAAGGAAGAGAATGGGTTGATCAAAGGAGAATTGAAAAATGTTATGCAGAAAAGGATGATATAAATGTCAGTAGAACAACACCATCAGTTTGTGTCAAATATTCTCCTAGGAATATTCTCCTAGAAAAGGGATGGTGGACGTAGAATCATTTCCGACCTGACAAATCTTAACCTTTATGTACAATAGAAACATTTCAAAATGGAAACATTTACTAATGCCATTTAGCTAGTCACAAAGAATTGCTACAAGGCAAGCATAAATCTGCAAAATGCATATTATTCTGTGGCAATGCATGGTAATGATCAAAGATATTTGAAATTTAGATGGATGAGTCAGTTATGGCAATTTAAAGCATTGACCAATGGTCTGATTTCAGCACCAAGATTATTCACTAAATTGCTCAAACCAATTTTAGCTCTGTTAAGAGCTGAGGGCCATGTATTAATGGCTTATTTAGATGATATCCTCATTGTAGGGGACACTTTGGCTGCTGCAAAATTGTCAGTATCCAGTCAAATACATTTTGAGAAATCAGGTTTCATTATTCACCTACAAAAATCTAAATTGTTACCAAGCAAAAAGATTGATTACCTAGGGTTCACAATTAACTCCGAACACATGGTAATCACTTTACCAAAAGATAAAAAGCTGCAGTTAATTGAAGGTTGCATAAAACTCATTAACGAGGCCATATCTTCAATTAGAGAAGTGGCAAGCTTGCTAGGCAAATTAATTGCAGGGTTTTCAGCGGTCACGTTTGGACCATTGCATTATCAATGTTTACAGAGAGCTAAGGTACAAGCGTTAAAAATGAATAGAGGGCATTTTGATAGGCCCATGAAATTAACAATTCAATCCATTACAGAAATAGAATGGTGGATTAACAATGTTTCTAATGCTTCCAGAAAAGTTCTGGTAGAAACACCTTCCGTCACTCGACAGACTGATGTAAGTGCGCTGAGTTGGGGCGCTACTAACATGATTTCCAGCTGTGGAGGTAGGTGGAATGTGAATTAAGTACCTGCTGGAAAAACTGGGAATCAATTACCTAGGCGCATTTTACGGCCTTAGAGCTTATTGCACTGCTATGGGAAATGTGCATGTTCAGGTACAGGTTGACAATACTACAGCTGTAGCATACATAAATCACATGGGTGGTATAAAATCAGAATCATGTGATAAATTGGCAAATGAAATTTGGACCTGGGGTATTGCCAGAAAAATGTGGCTGTCAGCAATATATTTACCAGGTAAAAATTAATACAATTGCAGACAAAAGATCACGTAAATTTAATGATAATACAGAACGGATGTTAAATCGGAAAATATTCACACAAATTATCACACAATTTGGAATGCCAGAAATTGATCTGTTTGCATCAAGATTGAACCACCAGTTGCCTAAGTATGTGTCATGGGAACCTGATCCTGGAGCAGTAGTGGTGGATGCTTTCTCGCTACATTGGGGTGGTATGTTTCTGTATGTTTTTCCACCATTTTGTGTAATCCACAAATGCATACAGAAAATTATACAAGATTCAGCCTCAGGGATTTTGGTAGTACCAGATTGGCCTACACAGGTATGGTACCCACTGGTGTTAAAAATGGGGGGGGGGGGGGGGAACCCTTATGGTTATTCCAAAGCAGATTAAACTGCTTGTACACCCTGTGACTAATGAATCACATCCTTTACATAATCGTATTGGTTTGTTGATTTGCAGATTCTAAGAAGGCCATATCTTGGAAAAAGATTATCAGACCGTACGATGGATGTTATGACAGCAGCCTGGAGGAATAGTACCCAGAAGCAGTACATTTCCTATATAAAGAAATGGGAGGTGTTTTGTTCAGGAAAGAATATTGCATATAACACAGCAGAAATTTCAGATGTAATAGAGTTTCTTTCAACTCTACACTATGAATTGAAATTAAGTTATAGTGCAATTAATACTGCACGAAGTGCACTCTCTGCATATTTAAGCAGTGAATCAGAACAAACTCCAATTGGAGCACATCCTTGGGTCTGTAGGTTTATGAAAGGAATTTTCAACTCTAATCCTCCCAGACCCAGGTATACAGAAATTTGGAATGTAAAAGAGGTACTGATGTTCCTAAGGAATTGGAATCTAGTTGAAACTCTGTCATTATCCAAAATTATCATGAAATTGGTTATGCTCATGGCATTAGTTTCAGCGCAGAGAGTTCAAACATTACAGAAACTCAGAATTGATAGAATGAAAGGGGCAAAATGCCGTGACATTCTATGTCTATGATTTACTGAAGCAAAGTAGACCTGGGTTCACAGGGTGCAAGTTGGAATTTTTAGCATATCCTATAGATTCACGACTGTGTGTAGTAACGTATGTGAAATGTTACATAGTAACAACAAAAGTTTTAAGAGGCGCCGAATTGGCATTTTTTATTAGTCATAAAAAGCCTCATAAGAAAGTGTCAACACAAACAATTTCACAATGGTTGAAACAGTTGTTGAGATATTCAGGTATTGATACTGATAAATTTAAATCTCATTCCGCCAGGGCGGCATCAACATCAGCGGCCACGGATTCAGACGTGCTAATAGACCTTATTCTCGTGGCCGCAGGATGGGCAAGTGAACAGATGTTTCACAAGTATTACCACAAGGAGATTAAAGATCTCAGAGGGTTTGGTAATGCCGTGCTGGATACAGTATTAAATCCCCCATTATAATAAATGGGCCTAATTTTGTTATTTTTATTAAAATAAATAAAACCATTAACTGATTACATTCAAATGTTGTGGTTATGCATTGTTGATTGTGCTTACTCAAATAGAGTCAATCGATGCAGTGAACACCTGGATTTGAATCCACGGTGTGAAATCACAGAGCTTTGAAATCTTCACGTAGTCACTCACGTTACTCCGAAGTAAAATAGTAAGATTAAACGAGAACTTACCAAGTTTGAAGTTTGATCTTTATTTTATGAGGAGTAACGTTGAGGGATTACGTGCCCTCCGCTCCCACCCTCATAAAAGGATCAAGCTGGTAGTTCTAAGTCTTTATGCATCTTACTATCATACTTCAGTAATTATCGTCTGTGATTGTCACTCCGCTGCTTTGAAAGATTGACGCGTGTGCGGCTGGACGGGGCTTCTTCACGTAATCCCTCAACGTTACTCCTCATAAAATAAAGATCAAACTTCAAACTTGGTAAGTTCTCGTTTAATCTTACTATAAGTCTGTTCTGTGCGACAAGACATTAATTTGAGTAAGGCAAATGACACCATTATTAGGCAGGAGCTTGGTAAGGTACACTCAGAGCAGTTGTTATTAAGTTACTCCAAGTCTGAGATTGACAATTGTCTGAAGGTCAGTTGATCCAAACTAAAGACCGGCAAGTTCCAGTAGGGAGGAGAGATAAGACTGGCAAAGTAAGGGAACCTGAGATGACCAAATAAAAGTGTAAATTTGGTCAAAAATAGAAAGGAAACACATGCAAGGTTCAAGAATATGGTAGCAGAGAGGGCCATTGAGGAATATAAAGCAAGGAGGAAAGAACTCAAGCGGGCGATTAGAAGGGAGAAATTAGGCCACAAAATGGCTGTGGCGATTTGGAGTAAAGAAAGTTCCAGGGCTTCTTATACTTACATTAAAATCTAGACGGAAGACATGGAGAAGGTAAACAAGGATTAATGAAGGAAACTAAAACTGGAGTTAGGGGCTGTAGGTGAGGTGTCAGATAAATCCAGGGATGAGAGGAGCAAGGGAAAAGGAAAAAAAATGAAATAAAATAAAATATGTCAGTAAAAAGGTGGGGTGGATTGTTTGGGGATTTGTTGCCTGAAAGTCAAGAATTCAATGTTCATACCATTAAGTTGTCAGATACCCAAGAGAAATATGAAGTGAGATTTCTTCAGTTTGCATGTGGCCTCACCGGCAATGGAGGAGGCCAAGGACAGAAAGATCAGTATGGGAATGGGAGTTAAAATGGTTTATTTGTTTAGAGAGAGAATTCAGCGAATTAAAGAACTGCGAGTCACATGACAATGGTAGGAAACAATTGGAAAGGATTCTTTGGGATAGAATTGAATCCCATTTGGAACAAAATAGATGACGGGATTAAAGACAGTAGGCATGACTTTTACGTGGCATTGTCTACAGTGATTTTAGTAAGGCACTTGGTAAAGTCCCCCATAATAGACTGATGCTGAAGATTAATAAGCATGGGATTAACATTGAATTGTTTGTCAGGATTCAGAATGGGCAGACTAGAAAACAGAGGAAAAGGCAATATTCAGGCAGGAAATCTGTGACCAGTGGAGTTCTATATGGATCTCTGCCAGGTCCACTGTCAGTCATGATTTATACAATGAATTTAAATGTAGATGGGTTGGTTAGTACATTTGCAGATGAGAACAAGATTGCTGCACTGTGAACAACGCTGTCAAAGTATCAAAGTATGTTGTAAAGTAATGAATGGGATAATAGACCAGCTACAGAAATGGGTGGACAAATGACAGATCAAGTTTAATCCAAGCATCTGTGAGGTGTTGCACTTTGGGAGGTTGAATATAAGGGGAAGATATACAATTAACGGCAAGGCCCTTAACAACATTGATGTACAGAGGGACCTTGGGATCCAAGTCCCGAACTCTCTGAAAATGGTAATACAGGTAGATAGAGTGGCAAAGAAGGCAGATGGCATGCCTTTGGTTGGATCATTGGGTATAAGAGTCAGGAAGTCAGGATGTGATGCAGCTTTGTAGGACTTTGGTTAGGCCGGATTTCAAGCATTACATGTAGTTCTGGATGCCCCAAAAAGATGCAGAGGCTTTGGAGACAGGGCTGAGAAGGTTTACAAGAATTATGCCTGTGTTACTGGATATTAGCTACAGGGAGAGGTTGAATAGACTTGGATTGTTTTCTCTGGAATGTTTGACATTGAAGTGAGGCTTGATAGAATTCTACCAAATTATGAGCGGCAAGGTCAATGTAGACAGTCAGAATCTTTTCCCCAGGATGGAAATATCAAATACAAGAGGGCATGAGGGGCTTTTAGGTGAGAGAGGCAAAGTGTGAAGGAGATGTGAAGGACAAGTATTTTACAGTGAGTGGCTGGAACATGCTGCTGCTGGTGATGGAGAGAGATGTGTGAATGGGATTTAAGAGACTTTTGGATAGGCACATGGACATGCAGGGAATGGAGAGATATGGATTATGTGTAGGCAGATAAGAGTTGGTCGTGGCATTATGCTCGACATAGACCTTGTGGGCCGAGGGGCTTGTTCCTGTGCTGAACTATTCTATGTTGTAAATCATTGTGGAATGAGGAGCAGGCAGGGAGGCAGGAGCATGTTTTTTCTGTTCCAGGTCTGTCCGACAAGGGTCGGGGATGCGGTGTGTACAGGATCGGCCTGATCTCCACCCACATCAGGAAACCCCGTCACAGGGAACACCGGCTGGAAACCCGACACAAACGCCCTTCCACCTCCGTCTTTCTCCCACTCACTCTTCTCATGTCATGAAGTATCCCTGGATCAGGCCAGGTTATTCCAGCCAGCCATCTATTCACAAACTGTGTCCGTCTCACTGGAGGTTCTGTGGGAGATCAAAACATTCTGGAAATAAATGAAATTCAAAATTAATAATTACAGACATGGAGTGGAGGAAATGTGCTTAAAATGTTAATTCCTACATTTTTCCTATTTCCAACAGAAATCAGAAATAAGATTTATTTCTTGGATAATGAAGGCGACATTGTGTTAAAAGGACCGGACAATCCTGGGAGTGTTGTCTGGGAATGGGAACCACACTCAGGGCCGGGAAAACAGACAGTGGTAACTCTCCACGTCCAGAGCAAGGGCATGTGGAGAAAACAGTGGGACAATGGCTGGGGAAACGCAGGCAAGAACCAGGAGGTGGATGTGGATGACCATACTGTTAATCTGGCAATAAAAAAACCCAGATTTAAATGGTCAGGATTGTTCACTTTGACCGAAACACAGCCAAGGAACCAGATCCTGAAACGATATGAAATATATGGGATCAAAGATGAGTGGGCGAGACACGGATCAACAATATGTTTCTCTGTAAATAATGTCACGTGTAATGATGAAATATGGCGGGAATTGTGAGACTTCTTCCACCCGATGAATCTCCCAATGAAACAATTGGGGGAAAGATTTGTCTTCATTGATTCTGTGGGCCTGGGGTGAGATTGTCGAGTGACACTGCTGCTCAATGTTACCCAGTGAACCAGGTCCATGCCTCACTTGGTTGAGATCCCAGAGGAAGTCCTTCATCTGTGGAACTTACACAGGTGGGAGAGTTCCCACCTTGAGGGCGGTCGGGGGAGACATGACAGGGACAAATGGACAAACGTATGAATCCAGTTACATCTAAACGTTGTTTGCATTCACTGGTCAGAGTGTTGCCGGTTGCACCAGCAGTGTCACGGTGAACAGCCGGCATTTACCTGTGTGAATATGAACAGCTTCAGGACTTCCACCCATGCGTTTCACAACGAGGAATTCCACAACTTGCTGACAGTTCTTGCGGTGAATCTGCCAGCGCTCCCCTTCACTTCTCCACGTGGAGACCAGGACTGGAGCAGGAATATGCTGATATTCCCCGACACTGGCACTGGGAAAACTGCTCCCGGATCCGGTGCCTGCAGGGGTGGAGACTCTTCAGGAATCAAAACTAATCGTTATTGTAGAATTAGACTCTTTCATGATAAAACAAATTAAATATTCAATATTAATAAATGAGTTTACTTCTAAATGTTGGTGCCACTCAGAACCATTCCAACAGCTTGGGAGCTTTAGCAGAAGATGAACAAGGCCTTTGCCTCCTGTAGATAATTCTCCACAGGTATAAAGGGATTGGGATTTGTTCATTGCTCTAACGTTTGCCGAGATACAGTGAATGAGGTTGGATCCAACTACTTTGATCTTCATGTTTTCCCCAGCGAAATCTCCATTGCAGAATATTCTAGGCTGCAGGAGTACGTGCTGAGGGACACACTGAAGATCAGTGCAGACAAAGCGAAGGCATTGTGGAATAGAACTACAGTCCATGGACCTTCTGCCACCAGTCCCCGCCGAGCTAAATCTAATGTACAAACCTCTGAAACACTTGAATTGGTATAATCTCAGGATGCAGCATGAGTGTCAAGAGTGTTATGTACACAAAATGTGTGAACACTGCCAACGTGAGGAACAATAACACTATGTCTGTGTAGTCTGAACAATATCAAATTCAGATTTAGAATCATATTAGTTCATTGTCATATACATTTGGGTAAAACACATTCATTGTTCAGATAAAGTAAATTATAATAAAAGGTATATTAAAAAATGCAACAAAAGCAAAACAGCAGAATGGTGCAGAGATTGCAGTGCAGTCTGAAGTAATGCAACATAAAACTAACGTTTATGAAAATGCCCCAGGGGATGATGAGTCTTTGTGGCTCTGGGCTTGGACTGGCTGGAGTTTGGAAGAATGAGGGGCGGGTCTAGGTTTTCAGTTGAGGTGAGATTGAGCCCAGTAATTGGACTTGTACAAACCACTACTCACTCTGAATCTCATTGATCTGTTTTTCACAGTTGAGGCAAGTCCACAGAGGCCTCTGCTGGGCAGTGACGTCACACTCAGCTGCACCATCTCCAGACTCTCAGATACAGTCAGTCTTCACTGGAGACCAATCGACTCATCCCAGCAGAACAGGGGCAACACTGATCAGATCCGCCTGGATAACACGGTCTATCTGATGGAAAACGGAAACATTGTTCACACAAGTAATGGAGCTTTTACTGTAAACAACAGTGAGTGTAAACACCTCCCATTGGATATCAAGTAGACACTTGTATCACGGTGCTTCTTGTAATATTATGTGTGCGCCCTGTGAAGAACTGTGGCAGTGACCAACTGCTCTCCAGTATAAAATGCTGCAATGATCAGGGAGAAGTTTACAGAAAGTCTCTCTGTGGAGCAGCTGCCTGCTTGTCTCTGTGTGACAGACACACAGCACAGGAGGGGGATGTCTTTCTGTAACCATTGTTCAGTCAAGTATTTTGTCAGTTTAGTTCAGGAGAACCAGTGGATGTGTTATATCTGGACTGTCAGAACGCTTTCGACAAGGTCTCACATTAGAGATTAGTATGCAAACTTAAAGTACATGGCATTGGGGGTTCAGTATTGATGTGGATAGAGGACTGGCTGGCAGACAGGCAGCAAAGAGTAGGAGTAAACGTGTCCTTTTCAGAATGGCAGGCAGTGACTAGTGGGGTACCGCAAGGCTCAGTGCTGGGACCCCAGCTATTTACAATATATCTTAATGATTTGGATGAGGGAATTGAATGCAACATCTCCAAGTTTGCGGATGACACGAAGCTGGGGGGCAGTGTTAGATGTGAGGATGCTAGGAGGCTGCAAGGTGAGTTGGATAGGCTGGGTGAGTGGGCAAATGCATGGCAGATGCAGTATATTGTGGATAAATGCGAGGTTATCCACTTTGGTGGCAAGAACAGGAAAGTAGACTATTATTTGTATGGTGGCCGATTAGGAAAAGGGGAGATGCAACGAGACCTGGGTGTCATGATACACCAGTCATTGAAAGTAGGCATGCAGGTGCAGCAGGCAGCGAAGAAAGCGAATGGTATGTTAGCATTCATAACAAAAGGATTTGAGTATAGGAGCAGGGAGGTTCTACTGCAGTTGTACAGGGTCTTGGTGAGACCACACCTGGAGTATTGCGTACAGTTTTGGTCTCCTAATCTGAGGAAAGACATTCTTGCCATAGAGGGAGTACAGAGAAGGTTCACCAGACTGATTCCTGGGATGGCAGGACTTTCATATGAAGAAAGCCTGGATAGACTCGGCTTGTACTCGCTAGAATTTAGAAGATAGAGGGGGGATCTTATAGAAACTTAAGGGGTTGGACAGGCTAGATGCAGGAAGATTGTTCCCGATGTTGGGGAAGTCGAGGACAAGTGGTCACACAGTTTAAGGATAAGGGGGAAATCTTTTAGGACAAAGATGAGAAAAACATTTTTTTTCTCACAGAGAGTGGTGAATCTGTGGAATTCTCTGCCACAGAGGGTAGTCGAGGCCAGTTCATTGGCTATATTTAAGAGGGAGTTAGATGTGGCCCTTGTGGCTAAAGGGTTCAGGGGGTATGGATAGAAGGCAGGTACAGGATACTGAGTTGGACAATCAGCCATCTTCTTCTTTTGTCGTATGTCTTTTAGACCTGCAGCTTCGTGTCATCGTCCAGGTCTATCAGACCTCGTTCACCATTCGGTGGCCGGTGTTTGGGGCAACTGGTGACGATGTGTGCTCCACTGTCTGTGTTGGGTCCCCACACTCGCAGGAGGCGCTCGCTGTCCACGAGGCCCCACCTCTTCAACGCTACTCCATAGCGTCCTCAAGCGAGCGGCCAGTGCCCGTGAGCATTGGGCCGGTTGCAGCGGCTGCAGGAGGAACAGCTTCAAGCAGCCACGAGTGGCCTATGCCCGAGAGCATAAGAGCCAGTTGGAGCGGCTGCTGGAGGAAATACTCTAAAGTGGCAGGCTCCGGGAGATGGAGGCTAGCCACAGTGGGCAGTTAGTAAGCTCCACAGCAACACCTCTTGTAGGGCTGCACAGTGTTTTTCCCTCATCAGAGGGGAGCACGGAGGGTCAATCCTGGGCTGACTACAGGAGCTGGAGCAGGAGCGGCTTCAGGAGCAGCCGCAACGTCCAGTGCCCGTGAGCATTGGAGCCGGGTGTAGCGGCTGCAGGAACTGGAGCAGGAGCGGCCTCAGGAGTAGCGGCTTCAGGAGCAGCCGCGACGGCCAGTGACCATGTGCATTGGAGCCGGTTGGGTGCCCGAGAGCATCGGAGCCAGCAGGAGCGGCTGTTCGAGCAGGTAAGTGGCAGGCTCCGGGAGATGTAGACTGGTCACAAGGGGCAGCTAGTAACTCCTACAGCAGTACCTCTTGTAGGGCTGCACAGTGTTTCTCCCTCATCAGAGGGGAGTATAGGGGGTCAATTCTGGGCTGAACCTGAAGAGGGGTGCAGAACATACCCCTAGTGCACATGGGGTGCAGAAAACCTATTGGAAGACACTTACCATCAGGGAACTGCAAAACACTGAATGTTCCCAGTATCAACAAGTGTATTTGAAAACATGGCAGGGCAGGGACTTGAAGCAAAAGAAAGTTCTGAAAGTCCTAACAACGGGAATTACGGGTTTCGCCCGCACAATTATAAAAAATAAAAAAAAAATTTAAAAATACATGACTGGCCTTATTTTGCAACTACCAATACGAGTAAACAGCATTAGGAAGAAGTACCATCCAACCGGCTTTAGACCCTAATTTGCAGGCCTATGCAAACCTGGAACCTACAAACCACCAATATTACTATTTGGAGGCAACTGATCAAAACAGGTGAAAGAACTTGACATAGAGGGAATACCCTGGGGCTCATTAAAGCAACGTCTAAAAACTACTTCCTGGGGAATGCGTTAACCCTCAACACCGACCCAACTACAGATCCAGACACCAGCACCTCAACGTCCACTGAGGATGCCGAAAAAGTAACAAACCTACTAATAGTAACCATGGAGGAAGGTGGGTCTGGTTCCTTACGAGGTTGGTGGGAGATTACAGTTCTATCTGGATGCATAGAATAAATAACTACCGACACTTATATTTTCAGAAGTATAGGGTTATACCATAGAATTTATACAAAACATAATCCTCCAGTTCAGCATGTACCGGACTGAATGTTCGTGCTTACAGGCAAAGTAAAAATCAAAAGCGCATACTGAACTACAGTACCCATATAAAAAAGGAGTAATGGAGGATATCCAACACGAATCACAGGAATTCGTGTCCAAAATCTTTATCATAAAATAGATGGTGGTTGCCACATCATCATAGTTTTGACTAATTTTGAATACTTTCGTACTTTATATTCTTTACTAGATGGGAACCTTTGTTACTGCTAGGCAATTGATCCAAGGTTACTACATGGCAAGCATCGTATTAAAAAATGCTTACTATACAGTAACCATCAGAGGTGACCACAGATGTTATTTAACACAATGGATCATCTGCGGTTCACCCTTAACACAGTTCACATGTCAGTGACTTGCCGAAATAAAAGGTTACAGCCTTAATGGAGGCTTGCAGCAAAACTAAACCATCCATCAGACATAGTGGCTGCGTTTCCAGCCACATAAATCGGACCTTTACATTATCAAATTACAGAGCGCAAACATGCGTGCACTCAAAAATTATGGGGGTCATTCTGACAGACCAATGAAGCTACCAACAGAGGCCACAATGGAACTAAAATGGTGACAACACCACCGTGGTAGCATATATCAACCATATGGGTGGAAACATATCGACATCATGTGACAATCTGGCCAACACAATTTGGCAATATTGTATCCAGAGAAATATTTGGATATCAGCTACCAACTTACCTGGTAAACTAAATTTAGTGGCAGACAACAGGTCATGCTAATTCTATGAAAACACTGAATGGATGTTGGACAAAAAATGTATTGCTGAAATTACAGCACGGTATGAAACACCAGATATCGATCTATTCGCATCCATGCTCTCACCAGTTATCGAATTATGTTCATGGGAACCAAAACCTGGCGCAGTGGCTACAAATGCATTTTCGTTGCATTGTGGGATTTATTTATGCATTCCCTCCTTCTGCCTCATCAGTCGGGTATTTAGGAATATACAGGAGACCCCGCGTCTGGTATTTTGATAGTACCCGATTGGCCTACTCAACCATGGGTCCCGGTGATACACGACATGGTTTTAGAACCATGCATCACCATCCATCATAGACCTAATTTACTGGTTCTTCCCGCAACAAGGGGTAGTTACCCATGTCATAATTATATAAACCTATTAATTTATAGAGTTGAAAGCACTTCTACTACACCTGGGACTGACGGACCGAACAGTGGATATTATTTCAGCGGCCCACAGACAGTCCACCAAAAAACAGTACTTGGTGTCTTCAAGAAATGGGAAGTACTGTCACAACAATTAACATCACCCACAGATCTATGAACATCCCGTCTGTTCTGGAATTCCTGGCAAGCCTCCATTACGATGAGATGCTCAGTCATAGTGCCATCAACTGCGCCAGAAGTGCTCTGTCAACATACCTGTGGCACGAAACAGAGCGGCATTCTGTTCGGACACACCCTGGTAACCAAACTCATGAGGGGCATTTTTTAATGTTAATCCCCCAAGAACCAGGTACTCCCAAATATGGGATGTGAGCATTGTACTGACCATGTTAAGAAACTGGTCTCCAGCTACAGCTCTGTCCCTACAGAAACTGACAATGAAAACAGTCATGCTGATGGCCTTGGTCACGGCACAAAGGGTCCAGTCACTACAGGAACTAAGGCTGGACAACATGATTATTTCATCTGGAAATTTAACTTTTCACATCAATGAAATAGTCAAAAAGAACAGACAGGGGTCAGCAGGTCTAAAAACAGAATTCAGGGCCTGCCCGACAGGGTCGTCTCTGTATTGTAACACACTTACTATTATATATGGAGTATACTAAGATCATCAGAGGGAAAAGAATGTCACTTTAATCAGCTACAAACAGCCACTCAAAACAGTGACAGTCGAGACCATCTCCAGAAGGCTAAAACAGGTCCTAATAAAGGCTGGAGTAGACACTAGCATTTTTTAAATTTCACTCCACCAGGGCTGCAGCTACATCGGCAGCTATGAAGTTGGACGTTCCTATGGACCAAATCCTCAAGACAGCAGGATGGTCAATGGAGGAAACTTTCCAACGACTTTATAACAAACCAGTCATTGAACCTGGAACATTTGCAGAAACAAATTTAAGTTCTGTAATATAATTACACCTGGACAGTAACAACAGCAGGCAGGTGTGGCAGGGGATCCAGTATCTCACCAACTACAAGACCAACCTTGGAGCTGGTGAAGGTGACGCCTCGCTGGCAGAGGAGCTGAACCACTTCTTTGCTCGCTTTGAAGTGGAGCCACCAGAGACAGCCATATCACACCAAATGGTCCACAGCAGCTTATCCCTCAAAATAGAGGAGCATGAGGTGAGGCGCACGCTGCGGGCCATAAATCCGAGGAAGGCTGCTGGACCCGACGGCGTTTCTGGACGCGTGCTGAAGGACTGCGCAGACCAGCTGGCTGGAGTCTTTACAAGGATTTTCAACCAGTCTCTGGCCCAGTCCACTGTCCCATCCTGTCTGAAGTCCTCCACCATAGTCCCCTTGCCCAAAAAACCCCACATTTCCAGTCTCAACGACTACCGGCCAGTCGCACTCACACCAGTGGTGATGAAGTGTTTTGAAAAACTGGTCCGGGGTCACATCACATCACTCCTGCCCCGAAGCTTTGACCCCCACCAGTTTGCGTATAGAGCGAATAGATCCACAGAGGATGCTCTGTGCTCCATGCTGCACTGTCCCCCCTGGAGCAGCGGGGGAGCTACGTGCAGATGCTCTTTGTGGACTACAGCTCTGCTTTTAACACCATCCTTCCCCACAAACTGGTGGACAAACTGGGGGACCTGGGACTTCCACACTCCACCTGCATGTGGATAAAGAGCTTCCTGTCGGGTCGCAGTCAGAGAGTCAGAGTGGGCCGTCACACATCTACGGCCCTCAGCCTCAGTACCGGCTCTCCACAGGGCTGCGTGCTGAGCCCCCTGCTTTACACCATCTACACATATGACTGCACCCCCGCCCACCACAGTAACACCATTGTCAAATTCGCGGATGACACCACGGTGGTGGGGCTCATCTCTGGGGGGGATGAGTACGCCTACAGGGATGAGGTGGAGCAGCTGACAGGGTGGTGTGGAGAAAATAACCTGCTCCTCAACACCTCAAAGACCAAGGAGCTCATAATTGACTATAGGAAGAAGAAAACGGACATTACACCACTAATCATCGATGGGGACTGTGTGGAGAGGGTGGCGGATTTCCGCTTCCTGGGAATCCACATTGAGGAGGACCTGACTTGGAGCGTGAACACCTCTGCACTGCTGAAAAAGGTCCAGCAGAGACTGTACTTCCTGAGGGTGCTCAGGAAGAACAACATCACCCAGAGACTGCTGCTATCCTTTTATCGATGCTCAATTGAGAGCATCTTAACATACCGTGTATGCGTGTGGTACACCAGCTGCACAGCGGCTAAGAGGAAAGCGCTCCAGAGGGCAATTGACAACGCCCAGACGATCATCGGCTGCCCTCTCCTCACCTTGAAGGACCTACACAGTTCCCACTGTCTCAAAAAATCCAAGAAGATTATAAAGGACCTTTTCCACCCCGGTCACTCCCTGTTTGAACTGCTGCCGTCAGGCAGACGGTACAGATCAATGAGGACAAGGACAAACAGACTCAAAAACAGTTTTTATCCCATAGCAATAAATACACTTAATGTAGCCACCAAATGAGTACAGGTGCGCTGCACACCAAAGGGACTGGGAAATCGACAGAAGAATGTGTTTTTTTTCATGTTATTTATTTTAGTTGTTTATCTTAGACTTTTGCGCTAAGAAAACGTGTGCACTGACTGGTTGGCATTTCTAATTTCGTTGTACGTGTTTACATGTTATAATGACAATAAAGTATTCATTCATTCATTCATTCATAATTTACTCCATAAATAGGGGCAATAATTGGTGTTAATATATTTATCGTTGGGTTTCAATATCGTATTGATGTCTAATGATGTTAACTCTATTCTCCCCATAATCAAGGCAGATGTGATGCATGGACTCGTTTCCACGGCATGAAAACACAGAGCTTTAAAATCTTCACGTAGTCACTTACGTGACTCCAAAGCAAAATGGTAAGAATATACGAGAACTTACCAGTTTGAAGTTTGATCGTTATTTTATGAGGAGTAACGTTGAGGGAATATGTGCCCTCCGCTCCCACCCTTGATCATATACTCAACTGGTATCTCTTCTCAAATCTTACTATGTTTAGTCATTACAGTTATCTGTGATTTCACACCGCTGCTTTGAAGAATGACACGCATGCGTCCCAGCGGGGTTCTTCACGTATTCCCTCAACGTTACTCCTCATAAAATAACGATCAAACTTCAAACTGGTAAGTTCTCGTTTAATCTTACTATTATACAGGAAAACGGGGTGGAAGTTTGCAACCTTCACGTGGTCCGCCCTGTTTCAACTAATGCAATCAACTCGACGTGTACAAACGGAAGATCAAATAGAACAAGTTGTCCAACAACTTTAGGCTGTGCACGCCACACGCAAGAAGAAGATACAGGAAAAAGGTTGTTATTGGTCCTTGTGAAATCTGCGGTTAGAATTTTGTTTGGAAATGCCTCTAATGTCAAGTATTTCATACAGTCAAGGTACAACTATATTCCCCTTTCAAATGTCAGGACATCGAAACTCAATCATGACTCTAAGTATGAAGAACAAACCCTTATCACTTACCACTGGGCTTCTGATACGGGACAAAAAGCCGGGGCAGGTCTTGATGAAACAAAACACATCTCCAGTTCCCTCTGCCTCTCTCAGCTTTCTGAATAACCAGACTCTGTGATTTCTCTTTCCCGGTCAGTGTCTTTTCTCCAACATGTTTGCCATCACCATTGATCCAAACCAGTCTCATTGACCCAATGACGTTAGACACAGAGCAGGTCAGGGTAACGTTGTCTCCCTCAGTCACTGCATCAGACGGTTCAGCTGTGACTGTGGAAACAAGCAGGTTGTTTACATTTTAAACAATAAGTTCATCAGTAAACTCAGTGGCAACATTCTGACTCCTACCTTTTACTGTGATTAGATCAATGGTGGGAAATGGATTTTGTTCCAGAAAACAGGTGTAAAGTCCGGCATCTTGAAACAAAACGGGGACAATCCTCACACTGAAATCCTTGCCATCGAAGAATTTCCCTGAGGTCACCAGTCGATTCCCGAAGTTGGTCCCATTGACATTGATGATTATGGGCTGAGAACCTTCTGCAGATGCTATTACTTTGTGTTGTTGATGGTGATGAGGTGTCCAGGCCCACTGAGCACGGGAATAGCCATCACCATTACTCCCAGAACAAACCAGGTGAAGTTCACTGTGATCGGTGCTGGAGCGGTAAAGTGTGTATCTCTCCCTATATAAATCTGTATCAGAGAGACAGAGGATAACTCCTTTCAGTATTACCGTGCCATACACAAATTCTCAACCGTATTCTTATAAACATTTGTGGTGTTTTGT
This sequence comes from Malacoraja senta, assembly GCA_038087875.1. NCBI lineage: Eukaryota > Metazoa > Chordata > Chondrichthyes > Rajiformes > Rajidae > Malacoraja > Malacoraja senta. The sequence goes on along the minus strand of JAXLNO010002202.1, from coordinate 63,095 downwards.
TCAACTGATCAAGTTTCAAATGTAACATCTTTCATTAATGCCGCACTAACCTCATCAGATCTGTATAAAATACAATGTGATGTACGGCAGTAAGTTGCAGTGAAGTTTGGATATTCCACTCTACATTTCAACATGAGGTTGGCCCCCACACCCGGACTGTCCGGGAAGGGTCAGTGTGGGAGAGGGGATGGATTGTTGTTCAGTGTTGATGTGTGGGTCGGGACTCCCAGTGTGAGTGTGAGCAGCAAGTGCTGGTGACCACACTTTCTACCTGACACTTTGATGTGAGTCCTGTATCAGTATCTCAGTCTCAGATACGGGAGCATTGATGCCAAGATGAGTCCTGTATCAGTATCTCAGTCTCAGATACTGGAGCATTGATGACAAGATGAGTCTTGTATCAGTATCTCAGTCTCAGATACTGGAGCATTGATGGCAAGATGAGTCCTGTATCAGTATCTCAGTCTCAGATACTGGAGCATTGATGACAAGATGAGTCTTGTATCAGTATCTCAGATACTGGAGCATTGATGTCAAGATGAGTCCTGTATCAGTATCTCAGATACTGGAGCATTGATGGCAAGATGAGTCCTGTATCAGTACCTCAGTCTCAGATACTGGAGCATTGATGTCAAATTGAGTCCTATATCTGTCTCAGATACTGGAGCATTGATGGCAAGATAAACTGACAACATACTTGACTGAAGAATGGTTACAGAAAGACATCCCCCTCCTGTGCTGTGTGTCTGTCACACAGAGACAAGCAGGCAGCTGCTCCACACAGAGACTTTCTGGAAACTTCTCCCTGATCATTGCAGCATTTTATACTGGAGAGCAGTTGGTCACTGCCACAGTTCTTCACAGGGCGCACACATAATATTACAAGAAGCACCGTGATACAAGTGTCTACTTGATATCCAATGGGAGGTGTACACACTCACCGTTGTTTACAGTAAAATCTCCGTTACTTGTGTGAACAATGTTTCCGTTTTCCCGCACATCACACACATACAGCTTCCCATGCACTGCCACAGTTCTTCACGGAGCGCACATGTAATATTACAAGAAGCACCGTGATACAAGTGTCTACTCAATTTGAGAAGGAGAAGGTTAAATCGGAAGTGTCAGTAATGCAGTTGAACAAAGGGGACTATGAAGGCATGAGAGGTCAGAGGGGAGCTGGTCAAGGTAGACTGGTAAGGGATCCTAGCAGGAATGACAGTGGAAAAGCAATGGCAGATGCAGGATCATTTCATTCCCAAAAGGAAGAAAGATTCTAAGGGGAGTAAGTGGCAACCGTGGCTGACAAGAGAAGTTAGGGATAGAATAAAACTAAAAGAAAAGATGTATAACACAGCAAAGTGTAGCCGGAAGCCAGAGGATTGGGAAACTTTCATAGGACAACAGAAGGAAACAAAACGGGCAATACGGGCTGAAAAGGTGAAGTATGAAGGGACGCTGGCCAGGAATATAAAGAAAGACAGTAAAAGATTCTTTAGATATGTTAAGGAAAAAAGAGTAGCAAAGTCAAATGTGGGTCCCTTGAAGGCAGACACGGTGAAATTATTATGGGCAACAAGGGAATAGCAGAAGAGTTGAACAGGTACTTCGGATCTGTCTTCACTAAGGAAGACACAAACAATCTCCCAGATGTACTGGAGGACAGAGGATCTAAGGGGGTAGAGGAACTGAAAGAAATTTGCATTAGGCGACAAATGGTATTGGGTCGGGTAATGGGACTGAAGGATGATAAATCCCCTGGACCTGATGGTCTGCATCCCAGGGTCCTCGGGGAGGTGGCTCTAGAAATAGTGGATGCATTGGTGATCATTTTACAATGTTCAATAGATTCAGGATCAGTTCCTGTGGAGTCAAGGGATATGGGGAGAAGGCAGGCACGGGTAATTGATTGGGGACGATCAGCCATGATCACATTCAATGGCGGTGCTGGCTCGAAGGGCCGAATGGCCTCCCCCTGCACCTATTGTCTATGTTTCTATATCCAATGGGAGGTTTTTGCACTCACTGGTGTTTACAGTAAAATCTCCGTTACTTGTGTGAAGAATGTTTTCGTTTTCCCGCACTTCACACACATACAGCTTCCCATCCTCCATTGTAACGTGTTCAACCATCAGATAGACCGTGTTATCCAGGCGAATCTGATCAGTGTTGCTCCTGTTCTGCTGGGATGAGTCCATGGGTCTCCAGTGAAGACTGACTGTATCTGAGAGTCTGGAGATGGTGCAGCTGAGTGTGACGTCACTGCCCAGCAGAGGCCTCTGTGGACTTGCCTCAACTGTGAAAAACAGATCAATGAGATTCAGAGTGAGTAGTGGTTTGTACAAGTCGTCCCAGATAAAACAATGACACTCTTGCTTGCTGCAACACAACAGAATATTGTAGGCATAAATACAGAACAGATCAATGTGTCCATATACCATAGAATATTTATATATACACACATAAATAAACAGGTAGTGCTATAGGCTGTTATTGTTCAGAGTTTGTTTGAAGTTGAGTTTAATAGTCTGATGGCTGTGGGGAAGATGCTGTTCCTGAACCTGGATGTTGCAGATTTCAGACTCCTGTACCTCTACCTGAAGGTAGCGGAGAGATGAGTGTGTGGCCAGGATGGTATGGGTCCTTGATGATGCTGCCAGCTTTTTTGAGGCAGCGACTGCGATAGATCCCCTCGATGGAAGGAAGGTCAGAGCTGATGATGGACTGGGCAGTGTTTACAACTTTTTGCAGCCTTTCCCGCTCCTGGACGCTCAGGTTGCCGAACCAAGCCACGATGCAAGCGGTCAGCATGCTCTCTACTGTGCACCTGTAGAAGTTCGAGAGAGTCCTCCTTGACAAACCGATTCTCCGTGATCTTCTCAGGAAGTAGAGGCGTTGATGTACTTACTTTATAATTGCCTCAGAGTTCTGGGACCAGGAGAGATCTTCGGAAATATGCACGCCCAGGAATTTGAACAACGCTATTCACCGTGGGACTGCAGGTGGAACCGGCAACATACAGGCGTTGTTGTATTTACACATGCTCTGTTTCACATATTCACAAACTGTTGAAAATGCATCTATTTCCACTCCTTCTAGGTGTATCCGATTGGTCTCAAGAGGTGAACTCTATGGCAGAGCCCATGTTCCACAGGTGATGGATGAACTTCCATCCACCTGGTCACAGGTTAACATTAAGTAGCAGTCTCACCCCGGGACCACTACACGGACACATTGGTTCCATACCACCTTGCTTGCCGCGATCACCTTACCGTGTGCCGGCAAGAAGACCATCGTATTCGCTGCGGCTAGATTCATTGATTTGCTGTTCCCAGTGAAGTCATCAAACTATTATCACACATCCCTGCTGATCATTACAGAATCAATGAACTAAATCACTTCCCCAGTTGTTTGACTTTTCACAGGGTGGAAGAAGTCTCACAATTCCCGCCATCTCTCATCATTCATTATAGGTGACAATATTTACAGAGATTAATTCAACATTATTGATCCTTATCGCATCCATTCACCTTTCATCACAAATATTTCATATTGTTTCAGGATTTGCTTTCTCGGTTTTGTTTGAGTCAAAGTGAACATTCCCGCCAATTTAAATGTGGGTTTATCAATTGTTAGATCAAGGGTATTCTGATTCACACTCATCTCCGGGTACAAGTTGCCAGCGGCGTTATCTTTGATCCAATAGTTCCTCATTCTTCTAATAGTCGACAATTTTCCGATTTCCTTCCCTGAGTGTGGTTTCCATTCCCAGACAACAACAGTGTTTTTCTCAGCATTGTCCGGTCCGTTTAACACAATGTCGTCTCTATAATCCAAGAAATACATTCGATTTCTGTTTTCTGTTGCGAATACGAACAATGAAGAATAACATTTAAAACACATTTTCCCCACCCACCCCATATCTGTAATCATTAATTTTGAATTGAATTTAATTCCAGACAGTTGTGATTTTCCTTGGAAACCCCAGCGAGGAAGTCACTGTTTGTGAAAAGATGTGTGTGTGGAATAACCTGGCCTGATTGATGCAGGGATATTTCATCACATGAGAGAAGTGAGTGAGTGAGTGGGAGGGAGGGAGGGAGGGGGGAGACGGAGGTGGGGATAGGGGGTTGTGTTGGGTTAGTGGAGGAACTACACCTGGTTTTGAAGGGACTTTGTGGGAGCGTGAAGTGAAGACATTGCGTCTGGTTCTCGGGCTGCGACTGCATCGATAAGTCGAGGGCAGTTCCACCCACCTGGACTGTGGTGAGATGTTGGGGAGGAGAGTGTGGACAACCATGTCAAAGGCTGCAGAGGCTGAGCGGGATGAGGAGGGAGAGTTTAACTCTGCAACAAGTTCACAGGAGGCCATTTCTGACTTTGTTAAGGACCGTGTCGGTGCAGGAGAAGGAGAGAGAGTTGATGGGATGGGCTCAGAAATGGAGGTCCAGCAAGGATGGTGTGGATTTGTGAGGCATCAACACATTCAGGGATGTGGAATGGAGGTCCAGGAAGGATGGTGTGGATTTGTGAGGCAGCAACACATACAGGGATGTGGAATGGAGGTCCAGGAAGGATGGTGTGGGTTTGTGAGGCAGCAACACATACAGGGATGTGGAATGGAGGTCCAGGAAGGATGGTGTGGGTTTGTGAGGCAGCAACACGTTCAGGGATGTTGAGAGTAAAGCGAGATTGACAATAGGGTGCGGGTTTACACGGACAATGATAATTAATGCAAGCTGATTGTGACCGGTGAAGAGAAAGTACTTACTCTGTGTGGAAACTGGTCGAAGCAGGAAAACAAAGAAACCCAACATCAAACCTGCAGGCAAACTGTTGCAGAGAAATCTCGGCGTCATTTTGTACATTTTGTTTGGAAACAAGGTGCAGTTTTAGACTAAGGATCAGTAAATTGGTAGTTGGCAAATGTTGTATTGAGTACAGCCAGTTTGAAACTCCTGACCCTGCAGGCATTTTACAATTGGCCGCACACAATTACACGGGGAAAATACATTCACTTGGTGGACTCTGCAGCTGGAATATTGTCACTTCAGTATTCTGGGATTTCACCACCATATTCAACCGCTATTGTCCCAAATCATTCATCTGTACTCCGCCTTTTTAATGTTTGACTCAATTACCTCCGACCACTGGTAAAATGTTCTCAACTAAATCAGACCTCGCTAGTGAGTTAATGAACAGAGAAGGCAACACAATGGCAAGGGACATTCAATATTCTCAAACGGTCCCAGGACGTTGCCGGCGAAACGGGAACAAAAGTATTCAATTTAGATTGACTAGGAAACGGAGATGAGGAAATACTTTTTCTCACAGAGAGTTGTGAGTCTGTGGAACTCTCTGCCTCAGAGGGCAGTGGAGGCAGGTTCTCTGGATGCTTTCAAGAGAGAGCTAGATAGGGCTCATAAAGATAGCAGAGTCAGGGGATATGGGGAGAAGGCAGGAACGGGGTACTGATTGGGGATGATCAGCCATGATCACATTGAATAGCAGTGCTGGCTGGGGGCCGAATGGCCTCTACTCCTGCACCTGTTGTCTATTGTCTATTGACACCAGTAGGAAAATGGCATATGCTGGTCATTTAGCTGTGGGAAATAAAGGAGACAAAACGAAATTAATAAAGTTTGTATGCCCTTGTCAAATCTAAAGTGGAACAAATTGATTGAATGAGTGATAAATCACAGTTTCCAGGACATCCAACATTGTTCAGTTTGTGGATACCTGTTAAACCACTCTTTGACATGAAGTGAGAGTGCAGTGAGGTCACCTACCTTGTGAGAAGAGACTGATGGTGAACGAGTACAGAGACTGAGTGACAAAGCTCCAAGCACGGCGACACACTGAGATTCACAGTCTCACACAGTTTCTTTGGAAGGGCAAACACCCTTCCTCTTTCTATCCAGCTCAGGATTCACACACCATTTGTGTTGATAATGTTTGCGTCAGATTAAAAATCATCTTTTTAGGAGGTCCAGAACCTGGCAGCCTGGTGTACCAACAATAACCTCGTCCTCAACTCCAAGCAGACGAAGGAAATTATCGTTGACTTCAGGAAGACAAGAGGTGGCAGACATACCCCCATCCACATAAACGGGACTGAGGTGGAGTACAGTCTAATAAATGGTTGTAGGAGTGGAATATCGAGATTCCTTCTAGCAGGCAAACCAGACCATTTCCAAAAGATTTGGTCTCCATTTCTCGACTTACTATCTTATTTAATTCTCTTTACTTTTCTTCTTTTCAAAGTTTAATATATAAAGTGGTACAGGATATGTATTATGTTATTTTGGCATATATTATTGTAATGTACACTACTAATAAATAAAATTAAATTATATGGCCTTTATAACAAGAGGAGTTGCGTCTAGGAGCAAAGAGGTCCTTCTGCAGTTGTACAGGGCCCTGGTGAGACCACACCTGGAGTATTGTGGGCAGTTTTGGTCCCCTAATTTGAGGAAGGACATTCTTGCTATTGAGGGAGCCCAGCGTAGGGTCACCAGGTTAATTCCCGCGATGGCGGGACTGTCATATGCTGAGAGAATGGAGCGGCTGGGCTTGTACACTCTGGAGTTTAGAAGGATGAGAGGGCATCTCATTGAAACATATAAGATTGTTAAGGGTATGTACACGCTAGAGGCAGGAAACATGTTGCCGATGTTGGGGGAGTCCAGAACCAGGGGCCACAATTTAAGAATAAAGAGTAAGCCATTTAGAACGGAGACCAGGAAACGCTTTTTCTCACAGAGAGTTGTGAGTCTGTGGAATTCTCTGCCTCAGAGGGCGGTGGAGGCAGGTTCTCTAGATGCTTTCAAGAGAGAGCTGGATAGGGCTCTTAAAGATAGCAGAGTCAGGGGATATGGGGAGAAGGCAGGAACGGGGTACTGATTGGGGATGATCAGCTATGATCACATTGAATGGCGGTGCTGGCTGGAAGGGCCAAATGGCCTCTACTCTTGCACCTATTGTCTATTGTCTAAAGGTTATTGGAGGATAACAAATGTCAAGGGCATTGGGGAATGAGAGTATCTATTGTTGTGTAATGATGAGTATGTGTTAATCTTCTTGCATCTGTAGTGATGTTCTGATTGAGTTTAGTTTTGAGACACAGCATGGAAACTTGCCGTTCAGCCCTCTGTCCGTGCCGACCTCTGATCACCCGTTCACGCTCGTTCTGTTCTCTCACTTTCCCATCCGCTCCCTACACACTACAAGCAATTTATGGAGGTCCAGTAACCTACATCCCCACTCATTCGTGGCCACAGGGAGCGTGCTATCTCCACCCAGAGAGCACCTGAGGTCAGGATTGAACCCTGGTCTCCGGCACTGTGAGGCAGCAGCTCTACCATCTGTGCCACTGTGATTTGGGTGGTTTGGCTGTTTAAAACGATGTGAGTTTTGGGTTGAGGAGAACACAAACCAGTAGATGTGAAAAATAATGCTGAAACTTACTCAGTTATTCCAATATTGAGTGCAATTATCTCCTGAGTTTCACACAAGGTAAACCCACCAGTCACCAGCCTCATCATCATCCAATTTATTCTGCAACTTTCAGTTTTCTCCAAATCAAACCGCACAGTTTGCACCAAGACCTTCACAACCTCTGGGAATAAATCACGTCCCTTCCAGTTCAATTCAGTTTAGTTCAGTGTCACGTTCGTGAGGTAAAGAGAAAAGCTTTTGCAGAATGCTAACCAGCCTGGGGAAAGACAAGTATAATTAATGCTATTCACAACTGAAGTTAGAATAGTTTCCAGTAACACATATTCAAGCAGATGACTGTGTGATGTTTGAAAGGTCTAGGATAATGGCAAATGACAGAATCTGTTGTTTTGTAATAAATGGAACGGTCAATATTCTTGCCTGTTCATGCTGTAGTTGGTCCGATAGATCAAACTAATATTCATTGCATCAGATCATGGCGGAGGTTGGACTTAGGAGGTCACCAATGAGCTGCATATGATCATCGCTACTACAATTTGTCAAAGTAAGTCCAATATTGAGAGCAAATTTCTCCTCAGTTCTGAATTTCACTCAAGGTAGAACCTCCAGCAAACATTTTCACAATCACTAGTTTTTCCCTCTGTCATTTGGTGTTCTCCAAGCCCAACCTCACAGAGTTGCACCAAGATCTTCACAGCCTAGAGATATAGACACGAGAGATACATTGTGTTCCAGGTGTACACTGGCCCTATCCCCGAACTCTATCCCCATTACATTGATGACTGCATCAATGCTAGAAAATATATCCACAATATGCAAACACAATCCATACCCAGAATTGTTTGGTCATGCTAGTGGAGTGGCACAAATTGACCCAGTTAGGCACCATCATAACTTGGAAATACATTGCTGGTCCTTCGTTATTTGTGGGGCCTACTCCTATCATTTACATCATTTACTAAACACATCCATCAGTGGTGGAATAAGGATGGTCACATCCTCATGGGTTAAAACTGGAAGCCTAAACACTGAGGCCCACATCCAAAAACATAGATTTATCAGCAAAACATCTGGAGGGAATCACAACTTGCAGCTCATCATCAGCTCAGGAGTTAGTGTCGTCCTCATTGTGACAAGAAATCTAATCAGGCTCCTTCCTTAATCTGGGTTAACAACTCATTTCCCCATATTGTGTGAATTCTGCAGAGAAATACAATTCATTTTTATTGCTGCTCAGCCTCTGTTTTAGATATTTTTTCCCAGTTCCCGAATCTTCGTAATTCATCTCATCTCCCCGTCCACTCCACACTGTCCGTCACTCTCACATTCTAAACATAGAAACATAGACAATAGGTGCAGGAGTAGAGGCCATTCGGCCCTTCGAGCCTGCACCAATCGCCATTCAATATGAACATGGCTGATCATCCAACTCAGTATCCTGTACCTGCCTTCTCTCCATACCCCCTGATCCCTTTAACCGCAAGGGCCACATCTAACTCCCACTTAAATATAGCCAATGAACTGTGACCTCAACTACCATCTGTGGCAGAGAGTTCCATCGGCCATCGTTATGAGGGGTTGATGGCGGCCATCTTGGTGAGGGCAGGTGAGGTCGGCGCCGCTGATTGGTCGGATGTCGGCGGCCATCTTGGTGAGGGCAGGTGAGATCGGCGCCGCTGATTGGTCGGATGCCGGCGGCCATCTTTGTGAGGGATTGATGGCGGCCATCTTGGTGAGGGCATGTGAGGTCGGCGCCGTTGATTGGTCGGATGCCGGCGGCCATCTTGTTAAGGTCCCCCCGTTCAAGACGCCATCTTGAGAAGGTACCAAAGGCCCACACACTTGTGTCCATTGTCCCCTCTAAACCTGTCTTGTCCACTCACCTGTCCAAGGGTCTTAGTTTACAACTCTTCACCCACCAGTGCCCATTTGACTTACTTTGGCTGGGAAAGTACATCTGGGACCCGCAAACACTCAGCATAGGAGCACCGCAAGGCTGCGTACTCTCTCCTCTCCTCTAGGCTCTCTACACCAACGACTTCACCTCTGTCAGTCAAGCTTCTCAAGTTTGCGGGCAACACTACCCTGATTGGACTGATCCAGGATGGGGAGGAATCGGCCTACAGACAGCAAGTGTCACAGCTGGCGTCCTGGTGCCGTAGCAACAACCTGGAGCTCAATTCTCTTAAGACAGTGGAATTGATTGTAGACTTTAGGAGAGCTCCCCCTCCCCTCACCCCACTCACCATCAACAACACCACAGTCACATCTGTGGAATCTTTTAAGTTCCTGGGAACCATCATCTCCAAGGATCATAAGTGGGGGGCTACCATGGACTCCACAGTCAAACAGGCACAACAGATGATGTACTTCCTGCGACAGCTGAGGAAACACAATCTGCCACAGGCAATGATGGTCCAATTCTACACGACCACCGTAGAGTCTGTTCTCACCATCCCCATCATGGTCTTGTTTGGCTCAGTCACCAAGCACGACACCTGGAGGCTGCAGCGAATCGTCCGATCAGCAGAGAAGGTTATTGGCTGCAACCTTCCCTCCATTGATGAACTGTACACTGCAAGGGTCAGGAAGCGAGTGGGTAAGATCATCTCTGACCCCTCTCACCCTGGCCACAAACTATTTCAATCACTACCCTCTGGAAGGCGACTCCGGACTGTCACAGCAGTTTTTTATTCACGAGTAGTTGCTCTACTCAACAGCCAAAATTGTTGTAATTGTTATATGGTTATATGGTTATAACAGCGGCGCCTAGCATTTATATATGCCTGAAGTAATTGAACTCCGCAATTGAATCTACAATGTTGGACACGTTCTTCTTCCTAACTTGTCTAATCTGATGTGCAACTATTTGGGCGGCACGGTGGCGCAGCGATGGAGTTGCTGCCTTACAGCGCCAGAGACCCGGGGTCAATCCTGACCGGGGATGCTGCCTGTACTTTCTCCCTGTGACAGCGTGGGTTTTCTCCGGGTGCTCCGGTTTCCTCCCACACGCCACAGACCTGCAGGTTTTCAAGGTTAATTGGCTTTGGAAAATTTGTAAATTGTCCCTCGTGCGTAGGGTAGTGCTAGCGTACGGGGTGATCGCTGATCGGTGTGGTCTCGGTGGGCCGAAAGGCCAGTTTCCACTCTATATCGCTAAAGTTTAAATCAGCTTGTCTTAACTCATCTCATTCCCTTCCCCACCAAACCCTTTGTTAAAGATATAGATTGATAACCTGAGGTTTAAAACATAGAACACTACAACACAGGAAACGCCCCTTCGGCCCACAATGCCTGTGCTAAACGTGACACCACTGCCAACTCTATCTGTCTGCACATTATCATTATCCCTCCATTCCCTGCCTATCCAAAAACCTGTTAAATGCCACTGTTGTATCTGCCTCCACCACCCCTGGCAACACACTCAAGGTGCACTCTAACCTCTTATAACTTGCTCCACACATCTTTAAACTTTGCCCCACTCTCGTTAAAGCTATGCCCTCTAGTATTCCATCTCTGTCCTGGGGAAAAGGGGCGGGCACGGTGGCGCAGCGGTAGAGTTCTTTGCTTACACTGCTTGCCGTGCCAGAGACCTGGGTTCGATCCTGACTACGGGTGCTGTCAGTACAGATTTGTACATTTTCCCCTTGACCCGCGTGGTTTTTTTTTCCGAGATCTTCAGTTTTCTCGCACAATCCAAAGACATGTAGGTTTCAGATTCAGAATCAATCTTTATTGTCATTGTGCAGTGTACAGTACAGAGACAGCGAAATGCAGTTAGCATCTCACCCAGAAGAGCGAACATAGAATAATTGAACAGCAAGATATATATATATATATATATATATATATATATATATATATATATATATATATATATATATATATATACATACATACAATTTTTGCGTAGTGCAATTTTTCTGGGGGAAGGAGTGTCCGGGAAGGGTGACTGGCAATCCCCAAGGTACAGAGTTAAGTTGTGTAACAGCCGCAGGGAAGAAGCTGTTCCTGAACCTGCTGATCTGGCAACGGAGAGACCTGTAGCGCCTCCCGGATGGGAGGAGGATAAACAGTATGTGGCTGGGGTGAGAGCAGTCCTTGATGATGCTGCGCGCCCTTCGCAGACAATGCTTGCGTTGGACAGACTCAATGGAGGGGAGTGAGGAACCGGTGATGCGTTGGGCAGTTTTCACCACTCTCTGCAGTGCTTTCCGGTCGGAGACAGTTGCCATACCAACCTGTGATACACTTGGTAAGGATGCTCTCGATGGTGCAGCGGTAGATGTTCACCAGAATCTGAGGAGACAGATGGACCTTCTTTTGTCTCCTCAGGAAGAAGAGAAGCTGGTGAGCCTTCTTAACCAGTGTTGAGGTATTGTGGGTCCAAGAGAGGTCATCAGAGATGTTGACCCCCAGAAACCTGAAGCTGGAAACACGTTCCACCTCCGACCCGTTAATGTGGATGGGGGTGTGCGTGCCGCCCCTAGACCTTCTGAAGGCCACAATGAGCTCCTTGGTCTTCTTGTAGTTAAGGGCCAGGTTGTTGACAGCGCACCATGCTGCTAGGAGCTGGACCTCCTCCCTATAGTCCGACTCATCGTTGTTGCTGATGAGGCCAATCACTGTTGTATCATCTGCATACTTGATGATGGTGTTAGTACCATGTACAGGTGTGCAGTCGTAGGTGAAGAGGGAGTAGAGGAGGGGGCTCAGCACACAGCCCTGTGGAACACCGGTGTTCAGGGTGAGGGTTGAAGAGGTGTGGTTGTCTGACCTAACAGACTGGGGTCTGTTGGTTAGAAAGTCCAGTATCCAGTTGCAGAGGGAGGGGTCGATGCCCAGGTCGCTGAGTTTGGTCATCAGTTTTGAGGGGATAATGATGTTAAATGCTGAGATGAACAGCATTCTCACGTAGGTGTCTCTGTTGTCGAGGTGGGAGAGGGCGGAGTGAAGTGCCGTTGAGATGGCATCCTCCGTACTCCTGTTCTTGCGGTAGGCGAACTGATAGGGATCCAGTGTGGGAGGTAGGCAGCCTTTGAGGTGTGCCAGGACCAGCCTCTCGAAGCACTTAGTGATGATGGGAGTAAGTGCAACTGGGCAGAAGTCGTTGAAGCTCACCGCAGTGGAGTGTTTTGGCACCGGCACGAGGGAGGTGGTTTTAAGGCACGTGGGGACAACTGCTTGGGCATGTGACAGGTTGAAGATGTCAGTCTAGAGAGTAGGTTAATTTGGTATAAATGTAAATTGTCCGTAGTGTGCGTGGGGTAGTTTAATGCACGGGTATCGCTGGTTGACGTGGACGCGGTGGGCTGAAGGGCCTGATTCTGTGCTGTATCTCTAAACTAAACTAAAAAAGTTCTGACTGTCAGGTTAAAGATATGAACACATGGGCTCACTGGTCTGCGGGTATAGAAAGAATCTTGTACTTTGCTGACTTTCACAAGCAATGTTAAACTGAGACCAACGAAGTAACGGCAATAGTTTGTTTTAGAGAGATGGCGTGAAAACAGGCCCTTCCGCCCACCGAGCCCACGCCAACCAACGATCACCTGTACACTAGTCCTATATCCTTCACACTAGGGGCAATTAACCTACACACCGGCACATCTCTAGAATGTGGGAGGAAACCAGAGCACCGGAAGGAATCCCGCGTGGGTCACAGGGAGAACGTACAAACTACACGCACACGTAGACAGGATCGAACCCGGGCCTCTGGCACTGTAAGGCAGCAACTCTTAGTCTATCGCTGCGCCACCATGCCGATCAATTCACTTGATGCTAAGGAAGGTGTATGTCAGCCCTCTGCAAACTTTAAAACCCAATGAGATGTTCCTTCTCCATTTGGTACATCAAGTCCTCTCCGTCATTCAATCATATCTGGATTGGCATGGCTTAGAACATCAGAAAAACCGTCTGCCACAGCCACTGATTTCTCAGGGACTACAAAGGGAAAATGCACTCCAGTAATCCCTCTGTGTGCTTTATATCTGTCTGTTAAGGTGTTCAGATTTGTCAAATATTGAATTGCATTCCAACAATGGAGTCTTTAGGTTTATGGAGTTAAGCGTGAAACTGATAAAGCAGAAGTATTTTCGTGCCAGGAACAAACTACACACTCTTTGACTATGGACAACTCTCATTTGGCAAATGGCAAAAATATTCTGCTGTTTTTAAAGTATTTTTCCCCAACATGGCAGTGTGGCTCAGCGGTAGAGTTGCTGCCTCACTGCGCCGGAGACCCAGGTGCTGTCTGTACAGAGTTTGTATGTTCCCCTCGTGACCAGCGTGGGTTTTCTACGGATGCTCCGGTTTCCTCCCACACTCCAAAGACGTGCAGGTTTGTAGGTTAATTGGCTTTGGTAAAAAGTCCCCAGTGTGTAGGATAGTGAGGGTGTAGAGGTGAATACTGGTCGGCGTGGACTCGGTGGGCCAAAGGGCCCGTTGCCACACTGTATCTCGAAATGAAAACACGAGATTTAATATTGTTTGTGCTGGAGTAACTCAGCGGGTTGAGCATTTCTGGAGAACATGAGTGGGTGACGTTTTGGTTCAGGACCCGTCTTCAGGACCAGACGTCAACGAGTGCTGGACTCACCATGACGTAGAAACATAGAAAATAGGTGCAGGAGTAGGCCATTCGGCCCTTCGAGCCAGCACCGCCTTTCAATATGATTTTGGCTGATCATCCAAAATCAATACCCCATTCCTGCTATCTCCCCATATCCCTTGATTCTGTTAGCCCAAAGAGCCATATATAACACTCACTTGAAAACATCCAGTGAATTGGCCTCCACTGCCTTCTGTGGCAGAGAATTCTACAGATTTTCTGCGTGAAAATGTTTTCCCTCTTCTGAGTCCTAAATGGCCTAACCCGTTATTCTTAAACTGTGACCCTTGGTTCTGGACTCCCCGAACATCGGGAACATTGTTCCTGCATCTAGCCTTAACTCCTTTAAGAATGTTATCTGTTTTCATAAAATGCCCTCTCATCCTTCTCATTTCCAGCGAATTCAAGCCCAGTCTACCCATGCTTTCATCATACGTAAGTCTCACCACCCCGGATATTGACCTGGTGAACTTACGCTGCACTCCCTCAATAGTAAGAATGTCCTTCTGCAAATTAGGAAAGGTACAGGATTGTGAAAACGCACACCTCCAGATTCAGGGAGTTTCTTCCCAGCTGTTACCAGGCAACTAAATCATCCTACCACAACCAGAGAGCAGTTCTGAACTACTATCTACCTCATTGGTGACCCTCGGACTATCCTTGCTGGCTTTACCTTGCACTAAATGTTATTCCTTTACCATGTATCTATACATTGCAAATGGCTCGATTGTAATCATGCAATGTCTTTCTGCTAACTGTTTTTAACATGCGACAAAAAGCATTTCTCCGTACATGTGACAATAAACTCAATTGAACTGAGTTCCTTGTATCTAACACTTGAGTCCAGTTGGTTATAACCACTGTGACCTGTGGTCATATGGTGGTTTATTCCCTTCTGGGCCGGCCTTCCATTCATAAGATTGCAAGTTTGTAAACCATCATAATCAGAGGTGACCTCATAATGTGCCTGGCCGGCGACATCACAATGAACTGCATCCGTAACCATGAGAGACGGACGGGCTCCATTCCATCCATCAACTTGAAGTGGGTTCACAGTTTGCGAGATATTGAACAGATCAGAGCTTTAAAATTCACTCTACGTATTTAGAAACAAAGGAACCTGTATCAAAAATGCCGGTGGAGAGTGCCAAGCAGGATGATAAAAGGAGATCTAAGGTAGATTTGAATCCATTAATAGACCAAGATAAAAGGTGGAGTGACTCAGCGAGTCTTATTCTTAAACTGTGACCCCCTGGTTCTGTACCCCCTACATTGGGAACATAGGGACGTAGGGCTCTACTGCCACCTCTGAGCTTTTCTTTATGGGAGAGAATCCTATCCATCCAGTGACAATCCTGTCTCCAGTCTTCAACATCCTCCCCCCTACCCCCCCCCCCCCGCCCGCCTCTCCCCTACCCACCTTTCTACCCGCTCTGGACCTTTTTATATCCACTGTTGGTGCAACAACTGCCTTGGCTTCTCTACTCCACTGGCCCACTCAAACCGGAAGGGTCCTGACCTGAAACGACAAATGTTAGGGAGCATCTCTGGAGAACATCTCTGGAGAAGGATATTGAATTATGTGAGGTAAGGGAAACAAGTAGAAAAGCTATGGAAACTATGAGATTAAAAGAAGAGGAAGTACTGACACTTTAAAAAATATATAAAAGTGGATACGTCTTGAGGGAAGTTAGTGTAGAAATAGCAGGGGTATGACAGAAATATTTCAAATGCCATTAGAAACGGGAATAGTGCGGGAGGATTGGCGTACTGCGCATATTGTTCCATTGTATTAAAAGGGTTCTAAGAGTAAACCTAGCAATTATAGACCTGTTAGTTTGACGTCAGTGGTGGGCAAATTAATGGAAAGGATACTTAGAGATAATATATATAAGCATCTGGATCAACAGGATCTGATTAGGAACAGTCAACATGGATTTGTGCCTGGAAGGTCATGTTTGACTAATCTTGAATTTTTTGAAAACGTTACTGGGGAAATTGATGAGGGTAAAGCAGTGGATGTTGTCTATATGGACTTCAGTAAGGCCTTTGACAAGGTTCCTCATGGAGGGTTGGTTAAGAAAGTTCAATTGTTGGGTATTAATGGTGGAGTAGCAAGATGGATTCAACAGTGGCTGAATGGGAGATGCCAGAGAGTAATGGTGGATGGCTGTTTGTCAGGGTGGAGGCCGGTGACTAGTGGGGTGCCTCAGGGATCTGTGTTGGGTCCACTGTTGTTTGTCATGTACATTAATGATCTGGATGGTGGTGTGGTAAATTGTATTAGTAAGTATGCAGATGATACTAAGATAGGTGGTGTTGTGGATAATGAAGTAGATTTTCAAAGTCTACAGAGATATTTAGGCCATTTGGAAGAGTCGGCTGAAAGGTAGAAGATGGAGTTTAATGCAGATAAGTGTGAGGTGCTTCATCTTGGCAGGACAAATCAAAATAGGACGTACATGGTAAATGGTAGCGAATTGAGCAATGCAGTTGAACAGAGGGATCTAGGAATAACTGTGCATAGTTCCCTGACGGTGGAATCTCATGTAAATAGGGTGGTAAAGAAAGCTTTTGGTGTGCTGGCCTTCATAAATCAGAGCATTGAGTATAGAAGCTGGAATGTAATGTTAAAATTGTACAAGGCATTGGTGAGGCCAATTCTGGAGTATGGTGTACAATTTTTGTCTGCTAATTATTGGGAGGATGTCAACAAAATAGAGGGAGTACAGAGGAGGTTTACTAGAATGTTGCCTGAGTTTCAACAACTAAGTTACAGAGAAAGGTCGAACAAGTTAGGTCTTTATTCTTTGGAACGCAGAACGTTAACGGGGACTTGATAGAGGTCTTTAAATGATGAGAGGGATATACAGAGTTGACGTGGATAAGCTTTTCCCATTGAGAGTAGGGAAGATTCAAACAAGAGAACATGACTTGAGAATTAAGGAACAGAAGATTAGGGGTAACATGAGGTAGAACTCCTTTACTCAGAGAGTGGTAGCTGTGCGGAATGAGCTTCCAGTGGAAGTGGTGGAGGCAGGTTCGATTTTATCACTTAAAAATAAATTGGATAGGTATATGGATGGGAAAGGAATGGAGGGTTATGGTCTGAGTGCAGGTAGATGGGACTAGAGGAAAATAAGTGTTCGGCACGGACTAGAAGGGCCGAGATGGCGTGTTTCCGTGCTGTAATTGTTATATGGTTATATGGTTATAACATGGATAGATGACATTTCACGGAGTGCTGGAGTAACTCAGCGGGTCAGGCAGCATCTGTGGAGAACATGGGTAGGTGACGTTTCACAGAGTACTGGAGTAACTCAGCGTGTCAGGCAGCATATGTGAAGAACATGGATAGATGACGTTTCACAGATTGCTGGAGTAACTCAGCGGGTCAGGCAGCATCTGTGTAGAACAGGGATAGGTGACGTTTCACAGGACAATGAAGCTAGTTGGAGAATGGTGGCCGATTAGGAAAAGGGGAGATGCAACGAGACCTGGGTGTCATGGCACACCAGTCATTGAAAGTAGGAATGCAGGTGCAGCAGGCAGTGAAGAAAGCAAATGGTATGTTAGCATTCACAGCAAAATGATTTGAGTATAAGAGCTGGGAGGTTCTATTGCAGTTGTACAGGGTCTTGGTGAGACCACACCTGGAGTATTGCATACAGTTTTGGTCTCCTAATCTGAGGAAAGATATTCTTGCCATAGAGGGTGTACAGAGAAGTTTCAGCAGACTGATTCCTGGGATGGCAGGACTTTCATATGAAGAAAGACTGGATAGACTCGGCTTATACACGCTAGCATTCAGAAGTTTAAGGTGGGATCTTATAGAAACTTACAAAATTCTTAAGGGGTTGGACAGGCTAGATGCAGGAAGATTATTCCCGATATTGGGGAAGTACAGAACTAGGGGGTCACAGTTTAAAGATAAGAGGGACATTTTTTAGGACCGAGATGAGAAAATCATTTTTTACACAGAGAGTGGTGAATCTGTGGAATTCTCTGCCACAGAAGGTAGTTGAGGCCAGTTCATTGGCTATATTTAAGTTAGATGTGGCCCTTGTGGCTAAAGGGATCAGGGGGTATGGAGAGAAGGCAGGGATGGGATACTGAGTTGGATGATCAGCCATGATCATATCGAATGGCGGTGCAGGCTCGAAAGGCCGAATGGCCTACTCCTGCACCTATTTTCTATGTTTCTAACTAGGGTTGGGGATGAGTGGAGAGAGAGGGAAGGCAAGGTTTACTTGAAGTTGGAGAAATCAATATTCATATCGCTGAGTTGTAATCTGCCTGTCCTGCTGAGTTACTCCAGCATTTTGTGTCTATCTTCAGTATAAACCTGCATCTGCTGTTCCTGCACATTTTGTCTTGCCCACATTGACCAAGATGCCCCATCTACACTAGTTCCTCCTGCCTACATTTGTTCCATATCTCTCCATACCTATCCTATCCATGTACCTGTCAAGAGTGTTTTATTGTCATATGTCACAAACTGAACTATTAAATGCTGACTTACGATAGGATAGAACTTTATCTATCCAAGGAGGGAAATTGTTCTGCCAACAGTCATACAATACAAGATAAAGACGGTCATGGTGGCGCAGCGGTAGTGTTGCTGCCTTACAGCAAATGCACGCCGGAGACCCAGGTTCGATCCCGATTACGGGTGCTGTCTATACGGAGTTTGTACGTTCTCCCCGTGACCTGCGTGGGTTTTCTCTGAGATCTTCGGTTTTCTCCCACACACCAAAGACGTACAGGATTGTAGGCTAATTGGCTTTGGTAACATTGTAAATGTCCCTAGTGTGTGGAGTAGTGCTAGTGTACGGGATGATCGCTGGTTCGTGTTAATGTGCGGGGATCGCTGGTTGCCACGGACCCGGTGGGCCGAAGGGCCTGTTTCTGCGCTGTATCTCTAAACTAAACTAAACTTGAAATTAAAGTGATGAGTGGAAAGGATTGCGGATGTGCAAAGATTGGGGAGGGGGAGGGGGTTAGTCAGTCTACCCCATGACAGAAGGGGGTGGAGTTGTACAGTTTGATAGCCATAGGGGAGCAGGATCTCCTGTGGCGTTCTGTGCTGCATCTTGGTAGAATCAGTCTGTTGCTGAAGGTGTTCCTCAGTGTGTCATGGAGTGGGTTACGTAGCAGCACAACAGTAGTGTAACATATTGCACTGTAAAACCCTTATTATGCCTCCACTACCTCCTCTGGCAGCTTGTTCCATATACCCATCTCCTGGGAGAAGGGAGTGAGTTAATTATGGTAGACAAAAATGCTGGAGAAACTCAGCAGGTGAGGCGGCGTCTAGATGCATGCTGCCTCATCCGCTGAGTTTCTCCAGCATTTTTGTCAACCTTCGATTTTTCCAGCATGTGCAGTTCTTTCTTAAACAAGTTAATTATGATATGGCTTTAGGGATGTTGGATTCAGCCGAGTCTTAAACGATGCCTCTGCAGAATAATCTATTCCGTTTTGAACTAATCATGCTTTTTTTGTTGATGGGGTGAGAAAACGTGAATCTTTGAGGCTGGGCAAATATCCATGGTTCAGGCAAACTTGTTTAAATTGGACAAATTGCATTTTCACTTCAAATGAAATAAATTGGCTTGTTTAACCGTTGCTTATTCTTCCACGTGAACTCGTTTACAGCATCTGCAAACTCCTTTTAATGTAAAATTCTTTTAAAATAGGGTTTGACTTAGTCAAAGCTTCACTTGAAGACCCAACTTTTTGCATCTTTGAACCATGAATTGGAGACCCAAATATCTCTGTCGAATTGGTTATCAAAATTACCATGTGCTCCCCCGGAATGATGCCAGCTCTTGGGAACATTTTCATTATGATTCTTCACATTTCCTTCCAATTCGATTTTTATAAAAAGTTTCAGCTGGTGAACTTTAAACAGCCCGTTTATTTTAAATATCCTTCGCAGACTTGGTGCGCTGAAGGGCCTGTTTCCACTCTGCATCTCTAAAACTAAAACTAAACTCATGCGCACGGCTTGTTGTAGGAATTACAGAGACATGGCTGCAAGAGGGCTGGTGATGGGAACTGAATATTCAAGGATATATCTCCTATAGAATAGACAGACAGGTGGGCAGAGGGGCTGGGGTAGCTCTGTTGGTGAGGAATGAAATTCAGTCCCTTGCAAGGGGTGACATTGAAACAGGAGATGTGGAGTCAGTATGGATAGAACTAAGGAAGTGTAAGGGTAAAAAGACCCTAATGGGACATCCATTTGGGGATACCAATGGTGTTAGACAAGGGGGAATTTTGTCCCCAGACCTTTTTAATCTATATATTGATGATCTGTCTAAATAATTGAAGGCCTGTAACACTGGGTGCGTGATTGGTAATATTTTACTGAACCATATTATGTATGCAGATGATCTTGTGATCTTTAGTCCATCTAGCGCTGGTCTCCAGCAGCTCCATACTATATGTTCTGTGTATGGTGTGGAACATGACATTAAATATAATGCTAGTAGGAATGCTGTTATGATCTGTAGAACCAAAGAGGATAAATGTCTAACATTTCCTGATTTTAAATTATCTGACAATAATCTTAGTGTCTGTAATAAGGTAAAATATTTACACTGATTTACAGTATGCTTTCGGAGTCGTTCACGATTATGGGCAATTGTGGAAAAATCGAGGCTTCCTGACCTCATCAGGAACAGTTATTTCACACCAGGTTAGTTTCCAACCTTTTACAGGCAATCCAATTGCCCAGTCAGCTTGCAGTTATTAAAGTTCGTGCCCACACATCAGGCCAGAGCCCTATAGATATCGGCAATCGCCTTGCCGATGGTGCCGCTAAAAAAAGCTTCTTGGACTAACCAGGTTGTTGTGCCCCGAATGATGAGGCAGACTAAAAATTCCAGTAAGAATCAGTCTCCCCCGGAAAAAGGAATGCCAACCATCCAGGAAGTACTTCAAATACAGGACGCTCCTGCACAGGTAAAACAGCTGTGGCAGGACCAGGGCTGTGTGTTTGATCCTGTCACTAGCTTATGGGTTACGCCTGCAGGCCAGACGTGCATGTCTGATGAACTTGCGTTATGGATTATTGAATGTGTACACTTTGCAACTCATTGTGGTGCCAAGGCCGGAAATGATATGCTTTTAGACACCTGGTGGCATCCAAAACTTCTGGACTTGGCCCAGCGTGTCAGCCAGCGATGTCTGATTTGCCAGCAGCATAATCCAGGTAAAGGCTTGCCCTGTGAACCAGGTAAGACCCCTTTACCAGCAGGTCCATTTGAGACCTTGCAAATGGACTACATTGAGTTGAAAAGGTGTCAGTGTTATAAGTATGTTCTTGTAATTGTCGATGTTTTCAGTAAATGGATTGATGCATACCTGACCACTGACAATAAGGCGTCTACCATTGTAAAAATATTGTTACGCGAAATCATACCGCGATTCGGTGTTCCTGCGCGTTTAAGTTCCGATAAAGGTCCTCATTTTATTGCTGCAGTAAACAAAGAAATGTGCCAACAATTACAGATACATCAACAGATCCATTGTGCATGTAGACCTCAGGCTGCCGGATTGGTGGAACGGGCAAATCAGACTTTGAAAACTAAATTAGCTAAATTAGTGGCAGACTGGCTTAACATGGTTTAAACTGCTTCCTGTAGCTCTTTTTCAGATACAGACCACTCCTTCTGGTACGGCACGACTGACGCCTGCGGAAATAATATATGGTCGACCTTTACGGATGCCATGGAATGACCAGGCGGTCCATTTCCATGCCCCCGCAGCGGTCCATTTCTACCAGATGACTGAGGAAATGACATCCTATGTATTTACTATAACCCGTGCTTTGCGAACTTCTCATTCACAGGTCAGGGCTGCAAATGGTGAGGCGCCAGCGCTCAAAGTTCCATCTGATATTGAGACATGTTGCTATGTGCTGGTCAGGAACTGGAAGCGTAAGCACTTGGACTCACGTTGGGATGGTCCCTTCCAGGTCCTCCTCACCACTCCAACCGCTGCCAAGGTCGAGGGTCGTGCTGCATGGGTTCATCTGCACCACTGCAAACTGATTGGGGAGCCCAATCATAAGGGGGGAGAAGAGTCATTTTATTTTCAACTCAGAGTTTTTAGTTTTTACATTGCTGCTTTGCTTGGGAGTTGTATCATTATAAGTTTAGTTGTATCATTATATGTTTAGTTGTTATAAGTTTAGTTTTGAATCCTTATTTTGCTATATGGTTAAGAATATGCGACTGATTACTGGACTGACTGACTGAAGGATGGTTAACTTGAGTGAATAGTTGATTAAGTCAATTAAGTAAGAAATGAACTTTTTGTAAGCCTTTGCATTCATTTGCAGATAAATTCAAATGAGGCGATTTATCCTGCCATGCAACCTAATGCTTCTGCAGACAGAGGGAAATAAAGGAGAGATTCGACGATGTGTCCCAGGACACGCATATAGGATATTTCACCTCTGCAGATGTTGTACAATGTAGAGGCCCAGAAGTCCTCGGAAGATGGAACATAATTAAAATTAACTACTGCCATGGCAAAATGCAACAGACTAACTGAAGCCTCTACCTAATTGATCAGTCACTCTGGGAGTTTCCATGTGGGTACCGGAAATGCAGGGTTGACTTATCTTGCAGGAGGAACCCTGGGGAGGACCGAACTCTAAATAAACACTTGTATGATGGACTATGTTATCAAGTAGCATTACAGGTCCACCCGGGGCTCCAAAGGACAGAACCTCAACAACAAATACGGGAAAAGGGAGAATTTGAAGAAAAAGACACTAACGTGTTTATACGGGCCCATAATGAATTATTTGGTAAAGGGCAAGTTGTGTGTTACCCCACTATGAAATCTGTTATTAGCCTATTTACAGTATCTCCTGAGTGGGGAAGGATTTAACGATTAGTAAAGTGTCAAGATGAGATGCCAGTTCCAGTCAAAGCTGTCACCATCTATTATGACGAGTTCTTAGCCCCACCAGCTAACTGTTTGCCATTACCTGGCGACAATAAGCATTCATACCCAGGCTGTCAAAACTCTTCGGGTACCAGACTAGAACCACTAATGCCATGTAACTTTACCCCTAACACCGACAATAGACAATACGGATGATGCTTCACTAACCAGGGATACGGGTGCATAGTTGTTGACGTCCCTTCCAACATTACGTGCATAGTACGAACCCCACGACAACCTAGTTGCAACAGCACATCTAAGGGCATCCAATGCACCATTCCCAAAAGATGCATCCCAGTCTCTGCAGGGTTTCAACTGCTTTGTGGGTGGGCCAATGGAACCCATCTAACTGTAGGATTCTATCACTTGCCCATCCCAAGAAACACCAATTGTATTTCAAGCAATTGGAAGGACTGGGCAAAGGGTGGCGAGGTGATTAATACACGCATGGACTGTCATGGGTCCATATACACCATGGAAGGGTATTACTTCTTTTTCAATGGCAAAGGGACCAATGTGCTAAAACCTCCTTTTCCAAAGAACGTAGCCATCGGGACCCTTGTCCCCACCACCGTTCCCTGCCCAGAGAGTTGGTCCCGACAAAACCAAAGGACTCTGCGCAGGGCAATATCCGCCGAATTCTGTGCCAATTGGAGAAACCCAACTACAATGGGAACATCTAGGTGGGATGCTGCGGGATGGGGAGTACTAAGCCTGCTTACATTCAGAGGTGTAGGGGGAGGGTTGGCAGCAAAACATCGAAACTATATGATTTGTGGACTAACCATTTTGGGAAATGCCACTACTGGCGCCTTGGAGGCAATAAAAACCCAACTATCAGAAATGCGTCTGTTCTCTTTACAGAATAGATATGCCTTAGATTATCTGTTGGCCCGTGAGGGAGGGACGTGTGCTATTGTAAAATAAAAATGTATGATGGGAGTTCAGGATAGAACTAGTAATATCACCAAACATCAAGAGGACATTACTACCCTGCTTGATGGAATGAAGGAGGGTGTTGGATGGGGAAACTGGGGTTTTGGGGGATTATATAATTGGATCATCAGCATGGCCATAAATGCAGCAATAGTGATCATGTGTTTGTTAGTGGGAATTGCTATTGTTAAATGTATCATCACCAGACTAATGACAGCCTTGGGTAATGTGGAAACTGGTGGGCAGGTCTTATTGCAACACCTAGAAGAAGACATTACGATGTTGGAGTCTGATGGAAGTAGAGACGTGTGAACCAGCAGGTAGAGAAGGAAATGTTGGAGGAGTGTAATAGACTTAATAATGTGGAGAAGGAGGACTGTTATTAAGTCCAGAATAATTGAGCACCATAAGGGCTAGGGTTGGAAGCACAGCAGAGAAGTAGGGAACAGCATTGGTGTCAACAAGCCAGCCTGCTGACCTACGTGGGCCAGGATTTGGGGGCTATAAAGCATCTCGAGGTTAGGTATAAACTTGGATGACTAATAAGCCAATGCTGATGAATCTCTGCCTTGTGTTATTATCCTATTCGTGGTCATAGAATGACCAGAGTGAGGAATGATGAAATATTATACAAATAGAACGGCTTGGATAGAGACTTTTATATAAGCTAGGTGAATTGCAAAAGAAAAGCTTAAAGTTTCCCTGAACTGAAATAAAGTGCAAACTGACACATACACACAGGCAAAGATGAATCAAAACATGGAGGCCTGAACCTGAACCTGCTTAGCTTAGGTTATTGTTTGGGGGCAATTATAGCACTGGAGGAAATTGTATTTGATATGGCTTTGTGTTGAAGAATGGGAAGCTGAATAAGGGGCCTCTTCTTAGGCCATCTGCTCTGTCTCTATGGCACATTTTTGAGCTCTGAATGTGACATAAACGTGAAGAGTTATGGCTTGTTATGCTAGGTTTGAGACAGAATTCAAGGCTGAGAGATGATAGACTGCAGTTAGCCTTGGCTGTGTAAAATTATAATGAGTGTGATAAGGAATATGATGTAAGTGAAGGAATAGTTGCTTTGAGAAATAATTAGATTGAGGGCGTTGTTTATAGAAGGTTGAAGCAGATGGAATTCTGACGTAATGGTCTGGGTTGTACCTTGTACCTTGTGTTTTGTCTGGTACATGAGATTGGAAATCTTGCTTCCCGATAACAGGAAAGGCACCAAACTCATATTAACTAAATTGACAGATTTACGACCCATGTATCTTTGGATGGGAGATGGAAATGTGCGTTTTGAACTTAGAAACTGTAATTCAGCAAACTTATATAATTAATGTTTTAAAGACATAGGTAATGGTATTTCAAAATGTGTAAAATTATAGTAACACCAATTATGCAATGTATTGTCTTAGTAGAAAGGTACACTTTAGACTTAGAGAAATTGTTTAGATTTATAGAAATATCTTTTCTCTTGGTATAGAAAGTGTGTATGACTTGAGTGATCATTGTATGTATCTTATATTTTGAAGAGTGGTCTTTGATAAAAGCCTACAGGGGTTTTGCTGTGTTGAAATAAAATAATTCTAAAACAGTTATAGAGTTATACCATAGACAAACAAAGATTGTAAAAATACGTCAGGAAAGGGGATATCCTGTGACTGATGTTGTAAATCACCAAAATGACTCAGATGATTGGTTACCAGTTGTCCTACCCTCTGTATTTGAAATGTCTAAATACCTATATAAAGCAATGAGTTTGTATCAAAAACACAAATACTTTGGAGCTGCCCCGGAGCTTCTAGCTCTGTGTTGGAAGGTTCAAAGAATTGTCTCAGTACTGAATAAAGAATCAATTCCAACAGCTACAAGCATTTGAGTCAAGATTTCTTGACTTTAGATTGAAAAAATAACTCAGTTTAACATTCTCACTGTCTCTGACTACATTTTATTTCTGTGGCCACTCTCGTCATCACTCTGAAGAAGGGTCTCAACATGAAACGTCACCCATTCCTTCTCGCCAGAGATGCTGCCCGTCTCGCTGAGTTACTCCAGCATTTTGTTTCTTATCTTTGATTTAAAATACATTTTGACAGGTCTGGAAAGGTTGAGAGGGACATGGGCCAAATTCAGGCAGGTGGGACTAGAGTTTGTACGTTCTCTCTGTGACTGTGTGTGTTTTCTCCGGGTGCTCCGATTTCCTCCCACATTCCAAAGATGTGCAGGTGTGTAGATTAATTCTGAAAATTGCCCCCAGTGAGTAGGGTAGACCTAGTGAACAGGTTATCGCTGGTCGGCGCGTACTAAAAAAATGAAAACATAGCCATGAGGAACTGTGGATGCCTGCGTACTTTTAAAAAAAGATGCAAAGTGCTGGAGTAACTCAGCGGGGTGCAAGTGTCCCAGCCTGACGTTTCAACCACAAAATGTTTTACGCCGAGACTGTTCTAACTTTATGAAAACAAAATGTTCTCCCAGAATACTGCCTGGATTAGAGGGCTTCAGCTACAGGGAGAGGTACAGTGTAAAGCTTTTTTTGTTGTGTGCTAACCAGTTAGTGGAAGGACAATACAGGATTACAATCAACCCATCCACAGTGTACAGATATAGGATTAAGGGAATATCGATTAGTGCAAGGTAAAGTCTGATTAAAGATAGTCTGAGGGATAGTTTAAGAATAAGGGGTAATTCCGGTGGCGCTATGGAGGCTTGAGTCCAGCGCCAACTAGCTCCGTGCCGAAGAAACTAAAAACGGGAGAAAATCGGGTCTTACCTGCAGCGATCGCGATCTGAACGGCTGCCTGCGTGACGTCATCAGGCGCGCTACTTTACGGTATGTCTTTACAACGTACCCCCACCCGTGTGACACAAAAAAAAGGCGCTAAAGGGAAATCGCAGCCGGAAGAGGAAGGCCCTACAGAGACCTCGGCCTCAGTTACAACGTCGCCCCAGGAAGAACCTCCGAAGAAAACAAAACAGAAAAAGTCCGAAATGGAGGATCTTAAAGCTTTTCTCGTTGCCGAATTGAAAACCTTTGGAGAGAATTTTGGAGAGAAATTTAAAGAGGATCTCTACTCTTTCAAGGTAGATTTTAAAGCAGAAATGCTTTCTACCGTTCAACAAATACTGGAAATCTGGAAAAGGACGACGGAGGAAGAAGTCAAGGATCAGATGGAAACGCTGGAAGCCAGGCTCGTTTCGGTGGAAGCGAATGTCAATATGGATGTGGCCCCCATTCGTCACGAACTTGATCAACATAGAACAGCGATAACCGAACTTGAGAAATGGGTGGCGACAAGTGAGGAAACTGTAGCTCTACTCCTTACTGAAAACCAACGCCTCTCCGATATGGTGATCAAATTAAATGATAAATGTACCGATTTGGAGGGTCGTCAAAGACGTACGAACCTAAGAATTGTAGGGGTGAAAGAAGGAAGTGAGAAGGAAATGGGCACTCGGGATTTTGTGGCAGACCTATTACAAAAAGCCTTAAAATTGGATCACAAACCTTCACTCGGTCGAGCTCATAGAGCGCAGCGACGTCGTACACAAGATGAAGCCCATCCAAGACAAATCATCGTAAAGGTGCAACTGGATCATGAATTTGACGATATAATGAAGAAAACTGTTCAAGGCGGACAGCTCCTTTTTGAAGGTGTGAGATTCAGTATTTACCGAGATTATCTGGCAGAAGTCTTCAAGAAAAGAGCGCTGTTCACTGAGACAAAAATAATACTGAAGAATGTACATGGTTTGAGATACGGCCTGCTTTATCCCGCAAGACTAAGAGTCACCTACAAGTCCAAGGAGCTATTTTTTACGGACCACGAAAAAGCACTGAAATACGCCAAAGAAATCGGGAACCTGACCGTAGACTGAAGAATTTACTTTACGCCTTAGGAGTCAAGGACTAACAGGACCACCAGATCTAAAAGGACCTTTAGAGTTCTTTTAAGAGCTTTAAGGACATTCGAAAACCGAAATGGACGGAGGACATTGGAGAAGACCTTTGTATTTTTTAATTTTTTTTATTTTATTAATTTTACTAATCATTGTTATTATCTGTATATTCATACCTAACTACAACTAATACTTATTTAATATCCACATTACTACTAAAATTATTAACATCAACATTCCTCATAAAAATTTAATACTGTATATGATTGATAACAATGATTAATAACTAATAGTCTTTGATTAACGTAGAGATGAATTACATACTTATATTATATAAGAGGATATGCAAGAGGTAAATTAGCCTATGTCATAATAAAACTTGACGGTTTTCCTCTTTGATTTTCAAATTAAAATTAAATTTATAGATTTAGCGAAGAAAATAATATAATATGCAGAGAATAATAACGTTGTGAATTTTTGATATTCTTGAATTTTTCTGCAGGGATACGTGCTTATGTATGTATGCACATGGGTATATATACATATATATATATGTATGTATGGTGTGTGTGTGTATGTATGGGTATGTATATAAGTTTGTTACTCCCAAAGAAGTTATTTGAATGTTAGAAATAATCTTTCTTTTTCTTCGGGCACGGAGCTGGGAATTTTTTTTTTCTTACAAAGGCTACGGAAGTCTTTAGAATTCTAGCCACGTTAGTGTGGCTATCACTAACTACACTAATTGTAGATGTAGTTCTTTTTCTTTCACCCTTTACTAATCAATTCTATCACTTTTTTCACTTTAAATATTTTTATAACTTAACGTTTGAATGGAAAAACAAGTCTAATACAAGGAGATGTGTTCGGAAGAGCGATGTATATGATTTTAAATTCATCTATCTGAAGTTCGGTAGCAGGGTCAGGTTCTATGTGTTGCACCTTCTGCTCGGCTATAGACCACCTTAGAAACAATATGCAAGATGTTAATATGATAAGAGGGGGGTCAGGGAATAACATTTTGTAGTTGGAATGTCAAGGGAATCAATGAACCAATTAAGAGAGGTAAAGTTTTGGCACATCTAAACCTAATCAAAACAGATATAATATTTCTCCAAGAAACACACCTTAAAAAGGAATCTCAACATAGACTTAAAGCTAAGTGGATCGCTGAATCATATCATTCCTCTTTTTCCCATAAATCCAGAGGAGTTGCAATATTAATTCGTAAAGGAATACATTTTACGAACTCTTCAACAATAGTGGATATTGATGGTAGATATATTATATTAGTTGGAGAGTTAAATGGTGAAAAAGTAATTCTTCTCAATGTATATGGGCCTAACTTTGATAACCCCATGTTTTTTAATAAAACATTTAATAAAATTCCTGAATTTACACAATATAAATTAATAATTGGAGGAGACTTCAACTGTACATTAGATTCATACTTAGATAGATCTTCAAGGCAAAAAAAAGTAAAATCTCAATCAAGTGTATTTTTAAATTCATTTATTAATACCACTAATATTAAGGATGTCTGGAGAATAGAAAACCCAACTGGACGGGAATACTCATTTTACTCACCAGTACATAAAACATACTCAAGAATAGATTATTTTTTGGTTGACTCTAGGTTTATCCCATTTATTTATAATTCAAAATATCATAACATTATAATCTCAGATCACGCACCTGTAACATTCATGATTAAATTAAATGGAATGTCCGAGAAACAAACATATTGGAGATTCAACCCACAAATTTTGAACGAAAGATCATGCCAGGAATATATTATTAAACAGATTCAAATATTTTTTGAGGTAAATGACAACCCTGACACACCTACTTCTCTTATGTGGGAAACGTTTAAAGCGTTTGTTCGTGGTACATTAATTTCCGCTCAAGCATTTTATAATAAAGAGAACAGGATTAAACAACAAACATTGGAAAGTGAAATCAAGCAACTAGATATAGAAAATGCGAGAATGCCATCTATTTTAAAACATAATAAAATTGCTGTATTAAAATATAAATTAAATAAAATGTATTCAGAACAAGTAATAAAACTTTTCATAAAAATAATTCATAAAATTAGAACAGAGACAGGAGAATTATTAAAAATGCCTAAGGACATAAATGATAGATTTCTCCAATACTATCATAACCTTTATTCAACTAAAACCGTAGGACAATCAGAAGGAATAGCAGATTTTTTACTAAAATGTAATTTAAAAGGTTTAGATTCAAACGATAGAGAATTATTAGAAAAGGAGATTACCATAAAAGATATTGAGGAGTCTATCGGCTCTTTAAAAAATGGTAAAGCAGTAGGACCAGATGGTTTAGGCTCCGAATTTTATAAAAAATTTCATGACTTGCTTTGCCCACGTTTACAAAGATTGTATGAGTATATCTATACTCAACAGAAACTTCCAGACACTTTAAATGAATCTATAATAACACTTATTCCTAAAGCTGATAAAGATCCGGAAGACCCGGGATCATATAGAGCAATCGCACTTTTAAATACAGATCAGAAAATATTAACTAAAATACTAGCGAATAGATTAAGTACAGTGATGAATAAATTAATACACCCTGACCAAACAGGCTTTATTCAGAAACGGTACTCATATTATAATCTAAGAAGATTATTTAATATTATATATTCCAAGAGAAATATTAAGGAAGATCTAGCAATAATCTCACTTGACGCTGAAAAAGCATTTGATCAGGTCGAATGGTCTTATTTATTTTCGGTGATGGAAAATATGCAGTTAGGGGAGAAATTCTGTACATGGATAAAACTGTTATATACAAATCCCACGGCTAGAATATTTACAAACCAAAGGTTGTCATCTAAATTTAGTCTATCTAGAGGTTGTAGACAAGGATGCCCGTTATCTCCATTATTATTTGCGCTTGCTATTGAGCCACTTGCAGAAAGAGTCAGGGGGCATCCGGAAATACACGGATATAACACAAAGGATACAGTGAATAAAATTTCTTTATACGCAGATGATGTATTAATTTACATTACAAAACCAGAAATTAGTATTCCAAACTTATTAAAGCTAATAACCCAATTTGGTTCACTTTCAGGATACAGAATAAATTGGAATAAAAGTGAAATTATGCCAATAAGGGAACATAACAAACAGATAATACAACAATTTCCATTTAAAATAGTAAAGGAAAAATTTAAATATCTAGGTATTTATATAACTAAGAAATATACATCATTATTTAAAGCAAATTTTCCACCATTACTAAATAAACTACATAAGAATATTCAATACTGGAAAACACTTCCTATCTCAATGGTAGGCAAAATTAATGCCATAAAAATGATTTTTTTACCGCAAATATTATACCTTTTTCAGACAATTCCGATATATCTGGCAAAAACCTTTTTTAAAAAACTGGATTCTATTGTTAATGATTTCATCTGGGATTATAAGAATCATAGGATAAACAAAAGACATTTGTGTAAATCAAAAATGAATGGAGGCTTGGTTTTACCCAACTTTTTGTTTTATTTCTGGGCAGTTAATATTAAAAATATGAATTTCTGGTTGGAAGAAATAGATCATCAGCCAGACTGGTTAAAAATGGAAAAGGAAGATTGTTTACCTTTTGATATCGGTTCGATTTTATTTGCTACGTCTAAATTAAACAAAAAAATTTATAGGGAAAACCCTATAATATTTAGTGCTATACGAATTTGGAAACAATTAAAAAAGACATTAAAATTAGATAATTTATCACTTTTTCTTCCAATTGTGAATAACCCTTTGTTTAAGCCTTCATGGTTGAACGGGGGTTTTACACAATGGAAGAATTATGGAATTAAAAATATGGGACAACTTTACAAGGAAGGCACTTTTCTGACATTTCAGGAGTTGCAACAGACTTACGGACTTCGAGGAAATGATTACTTCAGATATCTTCAACTTAGAGATTATGTAAAATCAAATACTCAAAATTTTCGAATTAGAAATTCAGAAATTCTTGATGAATGTTGGAACAAACATCCTCATACAGAAAAATTAATATCTTATATATATAATATCTTATTAGACAGTGACATTCCATCGACGGACTTACATAGACAAACATGGGAAAAAGAATTAAATCAAATAATAACGAGATACTTGGGAAGAAAGTTTGCAACACATACATCAATGTTCATTAAACGCCAGACATTCTCTAATACAATTCAAAGTAATACATAGGTTACATCATTCCAAAACAAAACTACATAAAATTTTTCAACATATCTCACCTATATGTGATAAATGTCAACATTTAGAAGCTACCTTATCTCATATGTTTGCAAACTGTATAAAAATTAAACAATTCTGGGTAAATATTTTCAGTATAATATCTAAAGTAACCAGCACACAATTGGACCCAGATCCAAAATTAATAATACTTGGAATATTAGAATTAAATCAAATATTTAGAATAACACAAAGAAACTTTATTGATTATAGTTTAATAACAGGAAAAAAATTAATTCTAAAATTTTGGAAAGGCCCTACGACCCCCACAATTAAAATGTGGATTATAGAAATGACGGAGACCTTAAATGTGGAAAGAATCAGACTCTCCCTGTTGGATAAACAGGAATTATTCGTTGGAACATGGTCTCCTTTTATTGACTACCTAAAGGGCCAGAACAGTTCAGCACAGGAACCTGACTAGCACCCGGGCTAAAGAATGGATGAAACGCTATATCTAGAAATGTACGAATATATCTCGAATGAAGTTTTCTATTTTAATAAATTTTTCCATTCTTCTTTAACTATCTTTTTTTCATTTTTTTTTTTTTTTTTTTTTTTTAAATTATTTTTTTATTTTTTATTTTTCTTCTCTTTTTTCTCTTTCTTTACTTCACCTTTCTCTTTAGTTCTATTTAGCTTAAAAAAAAACAGCAAAAGGTATTGGAGACATTGTAATAATATTTAACAATATTATCAATTTAATAATGTAAGACTGTAATGATGTAACTAGGTTGTGTACGCATCTCCAATAAAAAAAATATTAAAAAAAAAAAAAAAAGAATAAGGGGTAATTTATTTAGAACGGAGTTGAGGAAAAACTTTTTCACACAGAGTGTTGAGAGTCTGTGAAATTCTCTGCCGCAGATGGTGGTGGAAGCCGATTCTCTGAATGCTTTCAAGAGAGAGCTGGACAGAGCTCTTAAAGATAGTGGCGTCAAGGGATATAGGGAGAAGGCAGGAACAGGGTATTACTTGTGGATGATTGGCATGATCACGGTGAATAGCGGTGCTGGCTCGAGGGGCAGAATGGCCTACTCCTGCACCTATTGTCTATTGTCTTCAATGAATAATAATGAATGAATAAAAATGTTATTAGCCAAGTAGGTCCACATCCAAGGCATTTACATTGGTGCTTTGCTCGCAGGTAACAACAAGATATTCTGTAGACAATAAAAAATAAAATATTATAATTCAAACATGTGAAAATAAAGTACCGGAGTAAAAAGAGGCTACGGTCTTTTGGCTGTTGAATAGAGTTACTGCTCGTGGGAAAAAGCTGTTTTATGTCTGACTGTAGCAGCTTTGATAGTCCGGAGTCGCCTCCCAGAAAGAAGTGATTCAAAGAGTTTGTCGCCGGAGGTGAGCGGCAGAAAACATCTGCCAATGCAGTAGATGGTAGGTGGGGTCTGCTCTCTAGTTGGTGATTGGATGGTTAGAACGTAGGGCAGTACAGCACAGGAACGGGCCCTTCGGCCCACAATGTTTGTGCCGAACATGACGCCAGGTTAAACTCTCATCTGCCTGTACATGATCCATATCCCTCTCTCCCCTCCACTTCCACATGCCCACCTAAA
This sequence comes from Malacoraja senta, assembly GCA_038087875.1. Taxonomy (NCBI): domain Eukaryota; kingdom Metazoa; phylum Chordata; class Chondrichthyes; order Rajiformes; family Rajidae; genus Malacoraja; species Malacoraja senta. The sequence continues at coordinate 29,364 of JAXLNO010002202.1, read as the reverse complement.
AGCTTCTTAAACACCCCTGTCATATCTGCCTCCACCACCTCCCCAGGTCAGGCACATGAGGCCCCCACCACTGCCCCGCGCATCCCCATTAAACTTTCCCCCTCTCTCCTTACAGCGATACCAACTAGTCTTGGACATTTCCAGCCTGGCGTAAAAAGATTCTGAGAGTCGACCCTAACTGTCCCTAAGCTCGCCCTGTAGCTGAAGCTCTCGAATCCAGGCGACATTCTGGTAAAACATTTTGTTTACAAAAAGTTAGAACGTTTTCCTCATGGAAGGTTTTGTGCTGCGCACGATCGGTCTAACGCGTTCTAATGAGGGGTGGACGCCCGGAACTGCAGATGATCGTTTACATAAAAATGCAAAGTGCTGGAGTAACTCCGCAGTCGCCGGGGGCCCTCGTCTGGAGAAAGGCAGGTTTGTGATCCTGTGTGGTCAGGTAAGTGGAGGAGCTTTGATTGAGCGTGTGGACCCTGTGGAAGGATAAAGTGAAGCTGAGATCTATGGAGTGAGCTGACTTATTCCAGCACTTTGTGGCGCAGTGGTAGAGTTGCTGCCTTACAGCGCCAGAGACCCTGTCTTCTCTCTTCCCTGGGTATTTTGGCCCCCCGCGGCTCTGCATTTGCCCCAACGGACTATACCTTATCATTGTTGTCTACTCCAACCCCTGGGTATTACCTGCCCCCCAGTAGTTCAGCATTTGCCCCAACGGACTATTGGGCAGAATGCGGGGATTTGGCCTACAGGCTTTTCCCCTCCCTTTTCAGTTTGCCTTGCCGGTACAGACCCCTGAATCCTTCAGGGCGTTAACCACAAGGTCTTTTCAATCGCCCAGGAAGTACTTTATTAGTCATTATTCCTACCTGGGTTCTGTGCACAGAAATTGCTCGATTGACTTTTCGCGATCTCCAACTAATCTCCAACCACTTTCACTTCTTTGCCGAGTCTCTGTTTGGTCCGGGCATCACTCGCTCAAACCTTCTGACGGTAAGCAAGGAGTCTGAGACCGCTGAACTCAGCGGGGTGCACCTTCTCTTCGTCCGTGTACTCCCGTCAGCTGTCCAGAGTAATTAAATCCCGGAACCGAGCCCCCAAATTGTGAGATTCAAAATCACAAACGCTTTAGAGACAAAGTCAGGCAAATAAGTTTTTATTAAGATAATATTCTGCAGAATAGGTGCCTCTCCTCTGCTGTCCCCTAGAGGCACAACGAAGATGGAGATGCTTTCTATCTTTATACATTTCATTTCACTATTGTCACACCCTCATCTCTCCACATTGAGCTTCTTCCAATCATAACATAAAGCCCACATTCCCACGAGAACGTCCTGGAACGTCCACCCAACGTCAAAGACTCCTAAGGCTTCTGCTGAAGTTTCTATCTGTTTGCTACTTTTTTATCTAGAATTTCTCTCTGTTCTGTATATTGTTACTTTATTCTACCAGCAGTCTGGCTTCTCCTGACACCTTATTTCTTTCTAAGTTATACTTTTCAGAGTTCTAGTATAAATCAACCATCCCTATTAACCCTTTTCTCACAATTTCCACCTCTGTGCCCTCATTTCCTCTCAATTCCTCCCTCCCTCCGAACGGGGCGTTCTCCCGGGGAAGAACCCGGGGTCAGCAGGGCTCCAGGGGTGAGATTAAGGAAGGATGGAAGATTGGCCAACTATGGAGGTTGACAACAAAATGGCCACCATCAGGTTAAGTGGCTTCTCCAGCATGTCTGCCTCCGTGCCCCTCCCTTCCTCCCTCCCTCCCTCCCAACGGGGCGCTCTCCCAGGGAAGAACCCGGGGTCAGCAGGGCTCCAGGGGTGAGATTAAGGAGGGATTGAAGATTGGCCAACTATGGAGGTTGACAACAAAATGGCCACCGGGAAAAGAGGAGCGAGATAGAGAGATGGAGAGAGAGAGGGAGATGGAGAGAGGGAGAGAGAGCGAGAGGGTGGGAAGGAATGAGGGGAGGGGAGAAGGGAGAGGGGTTGGTGAATAGGCAATCCCCAGACACGCACGCATACACCCCCCCCTCCCTCTCTCTACCCCTTCTATCTCTCTCTCTCCCACGTTCACCATCTATTCTCCTCTCATTTCCCCAAAGAGTCATGTTCCCCCCATCCCCCTCTATCTCTTCCCCCTCCCCCCCACCCTTCACCACCGCCATTTTAGCTACAGGCAGCCAGAAGTCAATGAGTGTGAAGCCGGGGGCGGCCATTTTGGATGCTGGCATTTCCCTGTGGTGCTGCAGGTGGCCATCGCTGCTCTGGGCAGCGGCCATGTCAGCAGCGCGTCAGTTTTTTCAACTTTTTCTTATTTTTTAGTATGTTTTAAAGTATGTATGGAGTGTTTCTTTGTGTGTCTTGTGTGGGGGGTAAGGGGAAATCGATTCGGTCGCCTCCTCCATGGAGAGGCGACTTTTTCCAGGTCACCTCCCCCGTGGCCTAACATCAAGGATCGGCGCGGCCTTTCCCGGAGACGCGCCCGGGGTTTCAGCGGCGGGCGCAGCGTGGACTCTCGGCGTGGAGCGGGTGAGCCCTCGCTGGGGCTCGCTGGAGGGGAGCGCTCCGTTTCGCTGGCCCGGGGCAGCCGGCAGCCTGAAGTCGCAGCCTGAAGTCGCGGTCTGCAGAGCTCCAGCTGGTGCGGCGTCTACAGCCCGGGATCCCTCGTGGGGTACCCGGGGGAAGAAGAAGAAGCCATCACTGCCGGCCCGCGGCTAACTTCTACCGCGGGGCCGGCATGGACTTACCAACACCCCTGGAGGGGAGCTTCGACCGCCGGCCCTGCAGTCTACGGTGCTTCTGGCTGCGGCGGAGACTTTAAATCTCGACAGCCGGCCTGCGGGCTACAACAACTTAAAGCCGCGGTCTCCGGTGAGGAAGAGCCGATCCTGGACTGACTTTGGACTCTGGTCCTGTTCACGGAGGGGAAATGGAGGAGGATTGGCCAAATGTTTGTGCCTTCCACCACAGTGTTGAATGCTGTGGTGGATGTTTGTGTTACATTTTTTTATTGTGCTTGTGTGTTCTTATTATTGTATCGCTGCTGACAACCCAAAATTCCACCAGCTTGGCTGTGTGGTCATTAAAATACTATATACTATACTATATGGCGGACCAATTGAATAACTACTTTGGTTCCGACATAAATAATCTGCCGGAAATAGCAGGTGGCCGCGGGTCAAAGGAGATGGAGGAACTGAGTGAAATCCAGGTTAGTCGGGAAGTGGTGTTGGGTAAATTGAATGGATTAAAGGCCGATAAATCACCAGGGCCAGATAGGCTGCATCCCAGAGTACTTAAGGAAGTAGCTCCAGAAATAGTGGATGCATTAGTGAAAATTTTTCAAAACTCTTTAGATTCTGGAGTAGTTCCTGAGGATTGGAGGGTAGCAAATGTAACCCCACTTTTTAAGAAGGGAGGGAGAGAGAAAACGGGGAATTACAGACCAGTTAGTCTAACATCGGTAGTGGGGAAACTGCTAGAGTCAGTTATTAAAGATGGGATAGCAGCACATTTGGAAAGTGGTGAAATCATTGGACAAAGTCAGCATGGATTTACGAAAGGTAAATCGTGTCTGACGAATCTTATAGAATTTTTCGAGGATGTAACTAGTAGAGTGGATAGGGGAGAACCAGTGGATGGATGTGTTGTATCTGGACTTTCAGAAGGCTTTCGACAAGGTACCACATAAGAGATTAGGATACAAACTTAAATCACACGGTATTGGGGGTTCAGTATTGATGTGGATAGAGAACTGGCTGGCAAACAGGAAGCAATGAGTAGGAGTAAACGGGTGCTTTTCACAATGGCAGGCAGTGACTAGTGGGGTACCGCAAGGCTCAGTGCTGGGACCCCAGCTATTTACAATTTATATTAATGATCTGGATGAGGGAATTGAAAGCAACATCTCCAAGTTTGCAGATGACACTAAGCTGGGGGGCAGTGTTAGCTGTGAGGAGGATGCTAGGAGACTGCAAGGTGACTTGGATAGGCTGGGTGAGTGGGCAGATGTTTGGCAGATGCAGTATAATGTGGATAAATGTGAGGTTATCCACTTTGGTGGCAAAAACGGGAAGGCAGACCATTATCTAAATGGTGGCCGATTAGGAAATGGGGAGATGCAGCGAGACCTGGGTGTCATGGTACACCAGTCATTGAAAGTAGGCATGCAGGTGCAGCAGGCAGTGAAGAAAGCGAATGGTATGTTGGCTTTCATAGCAAGATGATTTGAGTATAGGAGCAGGGAGGTTCTACTGCAGTTGTACAGGGTCTTGGTGAGACCACACCTGGCGTATTGCGTACAGTTTTGGTCTCCAAATCTGAGGAAGGACATTATAGCCATAGAGGGAGTGCAGAGAAGGTTCACCAGACTGATTCCTGGGATGTCAGGACTTTCATATGAGGAAAGACTGGATAGACTTGGCTTATACTCGCTAGAATTTAGGAGATTGAGAGGGGATCTTATAGAAACGTACAAAATTCTTATGGGGTTGGACAGGCTAGATGCAGGAAGATTGTTCCCGATGTTGGGGAGGTCCAGGACAAGGGGTCACAGCTTAAGGATAAGGGGGAAATCCTTTAAGACCGAGATGAGGAAAAACCTTTTCACACAGAGAGTGGTGAATCTCTGGAACTCTCTGCCACAGAGGGTAGTTGAGGCCAGTTGGCTATATTTAAGAGGGAGTTAGATGTGGCCCTTGTGGCTAAGGGGATCAGGGGGTATGGAGAGAAGGCAGGTACGGGATACTGAGTTGGATGATCAGCCATGATCATATTGAATGGCGGTGCAGGCTCGAAGGGCCGAATGGCCTACTCCTGCACCTATTTTCTATGTATCTATGTATCTATTTGGTATAATGCTATTTACTAATCAAAAGCTTGAGTTCTGCACAAAATTCTCTTTTAACCTGTGTTTTGTCCGTTAATATTTGCCTGATTAGATCTTAAATTGATAATGAAAAAGTCATAACAATATTTTGGATTTCTTTGAGAATGTTGAGATAATTGATGCCCAGCATACTTCAAAGCCACCAACACTCCATCTAACTGTCACAATCTAATCCCAAACTGAGAATGGAGACACAAGGAAATGCAGATGCTGACGGAGCAAAACACAAGGTAGTATCTGTGGTGGGAACGAAGAGATGACGTTCCCAGTCGGGAGCTTCCTTCAAATCCCCCTCACTTGCAAAGGCTAAAGCTATGGGAGCTGACAACATCCAAGCAAAAATCTTTGCTTTGTAGGCTAATCCAATCAAACCAGAAGTGGTGGACACAACCACGGATACTGACTTTCCCAGCATTGTAGAGATCTGCAGGAGGTGCTCCCACACGCAAAAACAGGAAGGCAGATTACTATCTAAATGGCGTCAAGTTGGGAAAAGGGGGAAGTACAACGGGATCTGGGGGTCCTTGTTCATCAGTCTATGAAAGTAAGCATGCAGGTACAGCAGGCAGTGAAGAAAGCGAATGGCATGTTGGCCTTTATAACAAGAGGAATCGAATATAGGAGCAAAGAGGTCCTTCTGCAGTTGTACAGAACACTAGTGAGACCACACCTGGAGTATTGTGTGTAGTTTTGGTCCCTTAATTTGAGGAAGGACATTCTTGCTATTGAGGGAGTGCAGCATAGGTTTACAAGGTTAATTCCCGGGATGGTGGGACTGTCATATGCTGAGAGAATGGAGCAGCTGGGCTTGTACACTCTGGTGTTGAGAAGGATGAGAGGGCATCTCATTGAAACATATAAGATTGTTAAGGGTACACAAAAATGCTGGAGAAAGTCAGCGGGTGCAGCAGCATCCATGGAGCGAAGGAAATAGGTAACGTTTCGGGCCGAAACCCTTCTTCAGACATAGGGGGTGGGGAGAAGAAAGGAAAAAAGGAAAAAGGCGGAGGAGGAGCCCGAGGGCTGGGGGAGGGGAGGAAACAACCAGATGGCTGATGAAGGGGAGGGGACAGCAAGGGCTAGCAGTATTGGGAGAATTCAATGTTCAAGCCGCCAGGATGTAGACTGCCCAAGCGGAATATGAGTTGCATTTCCTCCAATTTACGGTGTTGCTCGCTGTGGCCATGGAGGAGACCCAGGACAGAGAGGTCAGATACGGAATGGGAGGGGGAGTTGAAGTGCTGAGCCACCGGGAGGTCAGGTTGGTTATTGCGGACCGACCGGAGGTGTTCGGCGAAACGATCGCCAAGCCTCCGCTTGGTCTCACCGATGTAGATCAGCTGGCATCTAGATTGTTAAGGGTTTGGACATGCTAGAGGCAGGAAACATGTTCCCGATGTTGGGGGAGTCCGGAACCAGGGGCCACAATTTAAGAATAAGGAGTAAGCCATTTAGAACGGAGACGAGGAAACACTTTTTCTCACAGAGAGTGGTGAGTCTGTGGAGTTCTCTGCCTCAGAGGGCAGTGGAGGCCAGTTCTCTGGATCCTTTCAAGAAAGAGCTAGATAGGGCTCTTAAAAATAGTGGAGTCAGGGTATATGGGGAGAAGGCATGAACGGGGTACTGATTGGGGATGATCAGCCATGATCACTTTGAATGGCGGTGCTGGCTCGAAGGGCCGAATGGCCTACTCCTGCACCTATTGTCTATTGTCTATAAGATCAGGCTGCAGCCAAAGAGGTTTTACCGTACCAAGAAGCAGGGGAACCCCCGCATCGATGTCCGCAAGATGCCCCGTCCAGATCTCGTGCAACAGTTTGCAGAGGCTTTTGAGAACTTGGCACCTCGTGTCCTGGAGACTCTGCAACAGAGAAGTGGGAAATTCTGCTGGACACCATGCCGTGGCTAGCTTTGGGAAGAAGACCTCGAAGACGCACGCCTGGGTTGAGGACGTCGACCGAGATGACTCCCATCATCGAAGCCAAGCGCGCCGCCCTAGCCGAGTACAAGCGGTCAGCTAACGAGAAGAACCTGCAGATCCTCAGGGCTGCCAGGAGCAAGGTTCAGCAGACTGCCAGGCATTGCGCCAATGACTACTGGACACAGCTTAGTGAGGACATCCACACGGCCGCCATAACAGGGAACATCAGGGGAATGTACGATGGCATTAAGAAGGCATTAGGACCAGTCCAGATCAAGACAGCCCCCCTCAAATCCTCCACTGGGGAAGTAATCACAGCAGATGGAGAGATGGGTGGAACACTACTCCGACCCCTACTCGAGAGAGAACACTGTGTCCCCCACAGCCCTTGATGCCATCGAGTGCCTGCCGACCATGGATGAGTTAGACGCAGAGACGACGGTAGAAGAGCTCAGCTAGGCCATTGACAGCCTGGCCCCAGGAAAGGCCCCAGGCAGCGACGGCATTCCCCCTGACCTGATCAAGCATTGCAAGACTACCTTACTGCTTCCTTTGTATGAAGTCCTCTGCCAGTGCTGGCAAGAAGGAGCTGTACCGCAGGACATGAGGGTTGCCACGATCATTACCCTGTACAAGAACCAGGGCGAGAGAAGCGATTGCAACAACTACAGAGGCATCTCGCTCCTCAACATCGTCGGCAAGGTCTTAGCTCGGGTCATCTTGATCCGCCTGCAGAAGCCGGCAGAACGTGTCTATCCAAAGCCACAGTGCGGTTTCCGAGCTGCAAGGTCAACAGTAGACATGGTCTTCTCCCTTCGCCAGCTCCAGGAGAAGTGCAGAGAACAGCGGATGCCCCTGTATGTTGCTTTCATTGACCTCACCAAGGCGTTCGACCACGTCAGCAGAGATGGCCTATTTAAGGCTCTGCCAAAGATTGTCTGCCTACCAAAACTGTAGAGCATGAGAGAATCCTTCCACATCAACACGAAGGGGACAGTGCAGTTCAATGGCAGCTTCTCCGAGCCCTTCGACATCCGCAGTGGTGTCAAACAAGGCTGCGTCCTCGCTCCCACACTCTTTGGGATTTTCTTCGCTCTGCTTCTGAAACATGCCTCGGCACTGCAACAGAGGCGATCTACCTGCCTACTAGATCAGATGGCAGGCTCTTCAACTTCACCCGCCACAGATAAAGACAAAAGTACGTGAAGCTCTCATCAGAGACATGTTGTTTGCCGACGATGCTGCAGTTGTCTATTGCCCAGAGTAGGAGAATCGAGGACCAGAGGACATACGTTCAAGGTGAAGGGGAAAAGATTTAATAGGAACACCACCAGCAGATTATCTACAAGTCACATACAATTAGAAACATAGAAAATAGGTGCAGGTGTAGGCCATTCGGCCCTTCAAGCCAGCACCGCCATTCAATATGATCATGGCTGAGCATCCAAAATCAGTACCCCGTTCCTGCGTTCTCCCCATATTCCTTGATTCAGTTAGCCCTAAGAGCTATATCTAACTCACTCTTGAAAACATCCAATGAATTGGCCTCCTCTGCCTTCTGTGGCAGAGATTCACAACTCTCTGGGTGAAAAGGTTTTTCCTCATCTCAGTCCTAAATGACCTACCACTTATTCTTAAACTGTGAGCCCTGGTTCTGGACTCCACACTTTATCACTCTATGACCTCTAGTCCTAGACTCTCCCACTAATGGAAACATCCTCTCCATATCCACTCTATTCAAACCTTTCACTATCCGGTAAGTTTCAACGAGGTCCCCCTCATTGATGGGCCGAATGACCTAATTCTGCTCCTATAACTTATGAACCATTCTGAAGTTGGAAATGTATTGCTGGGCCAAATATATTGTTGTTGAGTCTACATCATGGAACTTCATTCCCAACACTACGGGAGTACTTTCACCAGAACAACTGCAACATTGCAAGATGATGATGCATCAGCACCTTGTCAAGGAATTTCAGGTACAGGCACTAAATCATGGGTTTATAGCCAACATACAGATCCTGAAAATGAATATGTTTAAAAATAAACAAGATTCTGCTGAACAAAGAACATATCCATTGAATACTTTGTGATTGTCACTATGGAAAGAATTTTGGCCTTCATCTAATTAATCACTGTGAAGTAAAATGTACACACGGGAACTGCAGATGCTAGAATCCTGCATAGAACACAAAATGCTGCAGGAATTCAGTGGGTCAGGCAGTATCTCTGGAGGACATGGATTGGTGACATTTTGAAAAGAACCTTACCCAGAACGTCACCTATCCATGTCCTTCATAGATGCTGCCTGGACCGCTGAGTAATTCCAGCACTTTGTATTCTAGTCAAAGGCAAGACAAGCAGTTGGAAACAACGAGATATGTGAGGGGTTTTGACTCGGCACACATTACAAAAGCACAAGGATGCTGATGTGAATAGTGACAGCACACTTAACACCTACTGTTGCATAAGCAGTATTTTTACGGCACTCAAGCTACTGTACTGCTGCATCACTTCCATGGTGTCAGGTCATTTGGATTCCTTGAGAGAAGACTAATACACTCACCTGAAAATAGTCACACTGATGATCCCGTGGCAGGGAGCAAGTGTAGAATTGCCTCCCTTTATTGTCACCCTCTTTTCTGACTCACTTCACAGGGGCGACTGTGTTTTTTGCAGTGTGGAGTTTCAGGGCTTGCAGCCGGGCCTTTACCCTCATTCACATTATGAGAGCCCCTGGAAACACAATAATATTTTTTACATCAATTCACTTGTTAATCAAAACCACAAAATTAAGAATCTCTGGCCTTGTGCATTCACAATGCCCGCTGACAGCAGAACTGAAAGTAAGAAATATCACCAACCTGTGGCAAGAAATCTTTGGTTTACAAATCATTCTGAAGTGACAGAGACTTTGACATTTATAGTGGTGGAAATGATAGTTAGACTGACAAATTAATTTGAAAACAAAATGGCAAGTACAGTCCCTTTAGAGCCTTAAATATGAATGAACTAAAGTAATAGAACAATCATGTCCTCAACCAATGTCATAGAATATAGAATAGTACAGCATAGGAACAGGCCTGCCCACTCGGTGGGCCGAAGGGCCTGTTTCTACGCTGTATCTTTAAACTAAACCTTGAATCCCACTAATTGACAAGAAACTGACTTATAACATTTTCAAAAACCATCAACATTTCTTGCTCCATGAACGATAACTGTTTAGCATTAATTTCAACCTGCCAATCTTTACACCTTTCATTTCCCCATATTAAACAGCATCAGATCTTTCGTTAGGTTATCCAGGTCAAAATGTTTTGATAACATATACCATCCCCAAAACAATGGTCAACTGTCCCTGCATATACAAATTTGTATATATTATCCAATGTTATCCATTTAGTAGTTCTCCAATCTATCGTTGGCAACCTCTTGAGTTTAGGTTTATTATCAGCACATGTACTGAGGTACTGAAAAGCTTCCTCTCCACATCCACTCTATCCAAGCCTTTCACTATTCAGTCAATTTCAACGAGGTCCCCCCTCATTCTTCAAAACTGCAGATTTTATCATTATAAAAGAAAAAATTGCTTGCTATTGATTTAAGTTATCAAGAGGTACACAAAGATCAACTAAGCAGTTTGCTGATTAAGCATAGTAAATTAATTAAAATTCCACTAGCAGTGAGAAATGGAGAATGTAATGATGCACCAGGCACGATATTACCTGGAACGTGGCGAGAGCAGTTATGAAAGGATGGGCAGAATTTCCCCAGAGAAAATTCAAAATGTTACATGTTTTCAAAGCAGTTAACTTAAATACAGATACTGCCAAGAGGTTTTCATGCACCTGAGGTTTAACTTTAAACAGTTAAGTAGATTTATCGGCATACCTGAAGTCAGAAACTGCAGAATTTGTGTTGAAATGATGGTACTTCTTCAATCTTTTGGGAGGCTGACAAAATGAATGGTCGGTATAACTAGATGACGTTGAATTGGCAGTCGCATGATTGGCAAATTTATTAAAACTACTTTTTCTCTGATGGTTAGAATTCAACGTATTTGCAGTGCAATTCTCAACCACGGCTAGAAATGAAGGATTCCCATCTGGTGATAACGTGTTCCCTTTCACTTCATTTCCTGCAGAGGAACAGGACGCAGGACTCTTCTGGGAGCTCCTAAGTGACGTCAGGACCAGTGTCATCACACCAAACGCTGCTCTGCGATTGAGCTTCAATTCCACGAGGGGTTTACCAAAGTTGTTACATTGGTACTTTATGAGATTCATATAAAAACCAAACTTCTGAGGTGATGCTGCCTCTAAAAATAAAAAGAGTTAATATTACTCATCATAAATCATTTGCAGAATCACTAAAATGAGAGGTATTGTTGTCAGATGAGATATTCAAGTTTAACATCGTAGGAATATTAAGCGATTCCGATTTGATCTGAAACTTAAATTTTCTTATGGAAGTGGAAAGGTATTTTTAACTGATTTACCCACTAAGCCATTGAACGAAATTCATTGTATACCTAAGCTCACTAAACTTTCAGCTTTGTTTAGATTAGTGATACAGCATGGAAACAGGCCCTTCAGCCCAAACCGACCTGTTCATACTAGTTCTGTTATCGCACTTTCTCATCCACTCCCTATACACTAGGGTCAATTTAAAGAGGGCAGATTAACCTGCAAACCTGCACGTCTTTGGGGTGGCCTTTATAACAAGGCCACCCCACATGTTGACCTTTATAACAAGAGGAATCGAATATGGGAGCAAAGAGGTCCTTCTGCAGTTGTACAGATCCCTAGTGAGATCACACCTGGATTATTGTGTGCAGTTTTGGTCCCCTAATATGAGGAAGGACATTCTTGCTATTGAAGGAGTGCAGCGTAGGTTTACAAGGTTAATTCCCGGGATGGCGGGACTGTCATATGCTGAGAGAATGGAGCAGCTGGGCTTGTACACTCTGGAGTTTAGAAGGTTGAGAGGGGATCTCATTGAAACATATAAGATTGTTATGGGCTTGGACATGCTAGAGGCAGGAAACATGTTCCCGATGTTGGGGGAGTCCAGAACCAGGGGCCACAGTTTAAGAAAAAGGAATAAGCCATTTAGAACGGAGATGAGGAAACACTTTTTCTCAGAGAGTGGTGTGTCTGTGGAATTCTCTGCCTCAGAGGGCGGTGGAGGCAGGTTCTCTGGATGCTTTCAAGAGAGAGCTAGATGGGGCTCTTAAAAATAGCGAAGTCAGGGGATATGGGGAGAAGGCAGGATCGGGGTACTGATTGGGGATGATCAGCCATGATCACATTGAATGGCCGTGCTGGCTCGAAGGGCCGAATGGCCTACTCCTGCACCTATTGTCTATTGTTGAACGTTACATTTGTAACAGTAATAAACCTCTTGATAAAGCCATGGGACGTGAAGACATTAAATGAAATGTACAAGTTAAATCAATAATAAATAGGTATGACTAAAATAGGGTTGACCCATTATAAACGCACTTACTGGCATGCCTCTGTGTTAAACAGGCATCACATGATTTGGCTGCTGGTGCATTGATTAGAGTACAAAGCTGACACGTCCACTCTTCCTCTTCTTGTTTGTCAATGGTATCGGTAGACTGACATAGAGAGCCCTGTGCCCAAGTGACCAGGCTATTCCGTTGAGGAAAATTACTGTTTAGAAACAAAATTTGTTTAGGCTCAGCTTTGCATGTTATCCAATCTGATTAGATAATACTAGAAATAAATACAATCAAGTCAAACTTAAATACAACAGATAGAGCAAAGGGGAAGATACAGAGTGCAGAATATAGTTCTCAGCATTGTAGCGGATCAGTTCCAGAAACAAAGGCCAATGTCCGCAATGGGGTAGAGGTGAATTGGACAGTAGCCCAGCCAGATAACAGAGGGAAAGAAGCTATTCCCGAGTCTGGTGGTGCACACTTTCTTCTGTATCTCCTGCCTGACGAGAGCAGGGAGATGAAGGAATAACCAGGATGGAAAAGGTCTTTGATAACATTGGCTGCCTTCCTGACGGAGAGTGAAGAGTAGATTAGTTAATGGTGGGAAATCTGGTCAGTGTGATGGACTGGCGGCATCTACAACTCTCTGCGATGTGTTGTGATCTTGGACAGAGTTGTTCCCAAACCAAGATGTGATGGTACCCGACTATGTGCGCAAGTTAGAGGAGCATGTCATATTTCGCTTGAGTAGTTTGCACCCCAACGGCATGAACGTTGACTTCACTAATTTTAGATAGCCCTTGCTTTCTCACTCCTTCCCAGTTCTTCCACGTCCTACTGTCTCCGCCTACTTCTTTCCTTCTCTCCATAGACGCTGCCGCACCCACTGAGTATCTCCAGCATTTTCTGTCTACCTTAGTATGTTTTCTATATTCATTGGTGACTCGAACTATCTTTGATCAAAATTTGCTGGCTTAACCTTGTGCTAAACGTTATTCCCTTACCATGTATCCATATACAGTAATGGTTGTAATAATGTATTGTCTTTCTGCTGACTGGTTAGCACGCAGTTAGAAGTTTTTTACTGTACCTCGGTACACGTGACAATAAACTAAACTGAACTATAGTGTATGTGTAGATGTTTGAGAAAGTCATTGGAGACATGAAAAATTTCCTCACTCCTCAGGAAGTAGAGTCTATTGTGTGTCTTTTTGGCTGTTGCATCAGTGGGTCTGGTTCATGTTAAAAGCCTAAATAATGCCATAGATATTAAAGTTAGATTTAGCTCTTAGGGCTAAGGGAATCAAGGGACATGGGGGGGGAAAGCCAGAACTGGGTACTGATTGGGGATGATCAGCCATGATCACATTGAATGGCGGTTCTCGTCGAAGGGCCGAATGGCCTACTCCTGCACCTATTTTCTAAAACAGATTGTTCAGAAAAGAAAATGCTATTCCCCTTATAACCTTATGGGAAAAGTGTCAGAATTTAAGATTTTATTTCAATAACAGCGTGCTTATTTACACTGTATTCACAGACAATGCAATAGAGTTTAGAAATAAAGACACCACCGTGTCCACCAACTCCAGAGCCAAATATAAAACTCAGCCGGCCGGGCGGCACCTGCGAGGGAACGGACCAGGAGCCGCCCCGGGCCAGGGCTCCCCCCCAACAGGAAGGAACCGCAGATGCAGCCGTCCCTGTAAAACGCCAAATAATTCCGGGAATGCCGAGGCAAAAGGGTGAGAGAGAGGGAGTGAGAGAGTAAGAGAGAGAGAGAGAGAGAGAGAGACGAGATAGGGAGCGTGAGAGAGAGCGCGCGAGAGAGAGAGAGGGAGGGAGGGAGAGAGCGAAAGACAGAGAGACACAGCGAGAGAGGGAGAGAGAGAGGGGAGAGAGACAGAGAGCGAGACAGAGGGACACCAGCCCCCCAACCCCAAGCACCGCGGCAAACCAACGCCAACAAAAACACTCATCTTGAAACCCAAAACACCAATGGATTTAATCTGTTACAATCCCCAGAGGTACAGCATGACCCTTCCCATTCCTGCATTTTCCAAGCAGCAAGATCTCAAGTCAACCCCACAGGGCCACCACCCCTCCATTGGCGTGGCATGCCAACGAAACAGGAAGTTGGGCCGATCCCGGCCGCTCCTACCTGCCCGCTGAACCTCGGCCGGTACAGCGGTGACTCATTGTTACGATTATCTTTGGTCGATTTTGCCTTGTTAAATACGGACTTTAAATAAATCTGTATTTAACAACACAAAATCGCACATCTTATCGCATTTCCGTATAAAATCCGGAAAATCCGTACTATTTGGCAGCTCTGCAAGGACTGAAGCAGGCCTCTGAATATACAATTTTTCAACAAAGTAAAACAGGCAAACCAATTAAGGTACCCTGAGTGGTGACGCCAATGCCATCACAACCGTTTGACTGCATACAGATTGATCGAGCCGCTAAACCCCAATGCCAGCTGCTGAACCCCAGCGCCAGCCGCTGAACCTCAACGCCAGCCGCTGAACCTCAACGCCAGCCGCTAAACCTCAACGCCAGCCGCTAAACCGCAACGCCAGCCGCTAAATCCCAACGCCAGCCGCTCACCCCCAACGCCAGCCAATAACCCCCAAAGCCAGCCACTAACCCCCAACGCCAGCCGCTAAACACCAACAGCGGCCGTTAAACATCAACGGCAGCCGTTCAACACCAACTGCAGCCGTTAAACACCAACGGCAGCCGTTAAACACCAACGGCAGCCGTTAAACACCAACGGCAGCCGTTAAACACCAACGGCAGCCGCTATACCGCAATGCCAGCCGCTGCACCCCAACGCCAGCCGCTAAACACCAACGCCAGCCAATAACCCCCAAAGCCAGCCACTAACACCCAACGCCAGCCGCTAAACACCAACAGCGGCCATTAAACATCAACGGCAGCCGTTAAACACCAACGGCAGCCGTTAAACACCAACGGCAGCCGCTATACTGCAATGCCAGCCGCTGCACCCCAACGCCAGCCGCTAAACACCAACGCCAGCCGTTAAACACCAACGGCAGCCGCTAAACCCCAACGCCAGCCGCTATACCCCAAAGCAGTTCCTAAACCCCAACGCCATGCGCTGCACCCCAACGCCATCCGCGAAACCCCAACGCAAGCCGCTGCACCCCAACGCTAGCCTCGAAAACCCAACGCCAGCCGTTCAACCACAATGCCAGCCGCTGCCTCCAAAGTCAGCCTCGAAAACCCGCCAGCCGCTAAACCGCAACTCCAGCCGCTAAATCCCAACGCCAGCCGCTCAACCCAACGCCTGCTGCTCAACCCCAACGCCAGCGGCTAAACCCCAACGCCAGCCGCTAAACCCCAAAGCCAGCCGTTACTCAACGCCAGCCGCTAAATCTCAACGCCGGCCATTAAACCACTACGCCGGCCGCTAAACAACAAGGCCGGCCGCTGCACCCCAATGCCTGCCGCTGCACCCCAACACCTGCCGTTGCACCCAACACCTGCCGTTAACCCCCAACGCCAGCCGCTCAACCCCAACACCAGCCGATAACCCCCAAAGCCAGCCGCTAACCCCCAACGGCAGCCGCTAAACACCAACGGCAGCCGTTAAACATCAACGGCAGCCGTTAAACATCAACGGCAGCCGCTAAACACCAACGGCAGCCATTAAACACCAACGGCAGCCGCTAAACCCCAACGGCAGCCGCTAAACCCCAACGCCAGCCGCTGAACCCCAACGCCAGCCGCTGAACGCCAACGCCAGCCGCTGAACCCCAGCTCCAGCCGCTGAACCCCAGCACCAGCTGCTGAACCCCAAAGCCAGCCGCTATTCCCCGCCAGCTGCTAAACCCCAACGGCAGCCGCTAAACCCCAACGCCAGCCGATCAACTCCAACGGCAGATGATCAACCTCGACGCCAGCCGCTAAACCCCGACGCCAGCCTCGCAACCTCAATGCCATCCTCGCAACCCCAACGTCAGCGCTGAATGCCAACGCCAGCCGCTGAACCCCAGCGCCAGCCGCTAAACCCCAACGCCAGCTGTTAAACCCCAACGCCAGCTGCTAAATCCCAATGCCAGCCGCTAAACCGCAACGGCAGCTGTTAAACCCCAACGCCAGCTGTTAAACCCCAATGCCAGCTGCTAAACCCCAATGCCAGCCGCTAAACCGCAACTCCAGCCGCTAAATCCCAACGCCAGCCGCAAAACCCCAACGCCAGCTGCTAAACCCCAACGCCAGCCGCAAAACCCCAAAGACAGCCGCTAAATCCCAACGCCAGCCGCTAATCCCCAATGCCAGCCGCTGCACCACAACGCCAGGCAGCCTCGAAAACCAAACGTCAGCCGCTCAACCCCAATGGCAGCCGCTCAACCCCAACGTCAGCCGCTCAACCCCAACGTCAGCCGCTCAACCACATCTCCAGCCGCTCAACCCCAACACCAGCCGCTCAACCCCAACGGCAGCCGCTAAACCCCAACGGCAGCAGCAAAACCCCAACGTCAGCCTCGAAACCCCAACGGCCGCCGCGAAACCCCAACGGCAGCCTCGAAACCCCATCGCCAGCCGCTAAATCCCCACCAGCCGCTAAACCCCAACACCAGCCGCTAAACACCAACGGCAGCCATTAAACACCAACGCCAGCCGCTAAACCCCAAAGCCAGCCGCTATACCCCAAAGCCAGCCGCTATACCCCAAAGCAGTTGCTAAACCCCAAGCCCATCCGCTACACCCCAACGGCATCCGCTGCACCCCAACCCCTCACCCCAACGTAGGCCGCTCAACCCCAACGCCACCCGCTAAAGACCAACGGCAGTCGCTAAACCCCATTGCCAGCTGCTAAACCACATTGCCAGCCGCTCAACCCCCCCCAGCCCCGAAACCTCAATGGCAGCCCCGAAAGTCCACCACCAGCCGCTCAACCCCAACGGCAGCCGCTCAACCCCAACGGCAGCCTCGAAACCCCAACGGCAGCCTCGAAACCCCAACGGCAGCCTCGAAACCCCAACGGCAGCCTCTGAACCCCGCCAGCCTCTGAACCCCAACGCCAGCCGCGAAGCCCCAACGCCAACCGCGAAGCCCCAACGCCAGCCACTAACCCCTAAAGCCAGCCGCGAACCCTCAACGCCAGCCGCTCAACCCCAATGCCAGCCGCTCAACCCCACCGCCAGCCGCTCAACCCCAACGGCAGCCGCTCAACCCCAACGCAGACTCGAAACCTCAACGGCAGCCTCGAAACCCCAACGGCAGCCTCGAAACCCCAACGGCAGCCTCGAAACGCCAACGCCAGCCTCGAACCCCAACTCCAGCCTCGAAACGCAAACACCAGCCTCGAAACCGCAACGGCAGCCTCGAATCCCCAACGCCAGCCTCGAACCCCAACGCCAGCCTCCATACCACAACCCCGATACACCAACTCAGCCTCGAAACCCCAACGCCAGCTTCAAAACCACAACGCCAGCCACGGAACCCCAACGCCAGCCACGGAACCCCAACGCCAGCCTCGGAACCCCAACGCCAGCCGCGAAACACCAGCCGCGAAACACCAGCCGCGAAACCCCAAAACCAGCCGCTAATCCCCAACGCCACCCGCTAACCCCCAACGCCAGCCGCTAACCCCAAACGCCAGCAGCTCAACCCCAACGCCAGCCGCTCAACCCCAACGCCAGCCGCTCAACCCGAACGCCTGCAGCTAAACCGCAACGGCAGCCGCTAAACCCCAACGTCACTAGAGACCCCAACGCCAGCCTCGAATCCCAACGGCAGCCTCGAAACCCCAACGCCAGCCTCGAAACCCCAACGCCAGCCTCGAAACCCCAACGCCAGCCGCGAAAACCCCAACGCCACCCGCTACCCCCCAACGCCAGCCGCTAATCCCCAACGCCAGCCGTGAAGCCCCAACGTCAGCCGCGAAGCCCCAACGCCAGGCCCTAACCCTAAATCCAGCCACTAACCCCCAACGCCAGCCGCTCAACCCCAACGCCAGCCGCACAAACCCAACGCCTGCAGGTAAACCCCAACGGCAACCGCTAAACCCCAACGGCAGCATCGAAACCCCAACGGCAGCCTCGGAACCCCAACGGCAGCCTCTGAACCCCAACGGCAGCTGCAGAACCCCAACGCCAGCCACGAAACCCCAACGACAGCCGCTAACCCCCAACGACAGCTGCTAAACCCCAACGGCAGCCGCTAAACCCCAATGCCAGCCGATCAACTCCAACGGCAGATGATCAACCTCGACGCCAGCCGCTAAGCCCCGACGCCAGCCTCGCAACCTCAATGCCATCCTCGCAACCCCAACGTCAGCGCTGAATGCCAACGCCAGCCGCTGAACCCCAGCGCCAGCCGCTAAACCCCAACGCCAGCTGCTAAACCCCAACGGCAGCCGCTCAACCCCAACGTCAGCCGCTCAACCCCAACGTCAGCCGCTCAACCACATCTCCAGCCGCTCAACCCCAACACCAGCCGCTCAACCCCAACGGCAGCCGCTAAACCCCAACGGCAGCAGCAAAACCCCAACGTCAGCCTCGAAACCCCAACGGCCGCCGCGAAACCCCAACGGCAGCCTCGAAACCCCATCGCCAGCCGCTAAATCCCCACCAGCCGCTAAACCCCAACGCCAGCCGCTAAACACCAACGGCAGCCATTAAACACCAACGCCAGCCGCTAAACCACAAAGCCAGCCGCTATACCCCAAAGCCAGCCGCTATACCCCAAAGCAGTTGCTAAACCCAAGCCCATCCGCTACACCCCAACGGCATCCGCTGCCCACCCCTCACCCCACTCACCCACGTAGCCGCTCAACCCCAACGCCACCCGCTAAAGACCAACGGCAGTCGCTAAACCCATTGCCAGCTGCTAAACCACATTGCCAGCCGCTCAACCCCCCCCAGCCCCGAAACCTCAATGGCAGCCCCGAAAGTCCACCGCCAGCCGCTCAACCCCAACGGCAGCCGCTCAACCCCAACGGCAGCCTCGAAACCCCAACGGCAGCCTCGAAACCCCAACGGCAGCCTCGAAACCCCAACGGCAGCCTCTGAACCCCGCCAGCCTCTGAACCCCAACGCCAGCCGCGAAGCCCAACGCCAACCGCGAAGCCCCAACGCCAGCCACTAACCCCTAAAGCCAGCCGCGAACCCTCAACGCCAGCCGCTCAACCCCAATGCCAGCCGCTCAACCCCACCGCCAGCCGCTCAACCCCAACGGCAGCCGCTCAACCCCAACGCAGACTCGAAACCTCAACGGCAGCCTCGAAACCCCAACGGCAGCCTCGAAACCCCAACGGCAGCCTCGAAACGCCAACGCCAGCCTCGAAACCCCAACTCCAGCCTCGAAACCCAAACACCAGCCTCGAAACCGCAACGGCAGCCTCGAATCCCCAACGCCAGCCTCGAAACCCCAACGCCAGCCTCCATACCACAACCCCGATACACCAACTCAGCCTCGAAACCCCAACGCCAGCTTCAAAACCACAACGCCAGCCACGGAACCCCAACGCCAGCCTCGGAACCCAACGCCAGCCTCGGAACCCCAACGCCAGCCGCGAAACACCAGCCGCGAAACACCAGCCGCGAAACCCAAACCAGCCGCTAATCCCCAACGCCACCCGCTAACCCCCAACGCCACCCGCTAACCCCAAACGCCAGCAGCTCAACCCCAAACGCCAGCCGCTCAACCCCAACGCCAGCCGCTCAACCCCAACGCCAGCCGCTCAACCCGAACGCCTGCAGCTAAACCGCAACGGCAGCCGCTAAACCCCAACGTCACTAGAGACCCCAACGCCAGCCTCGAAACCCCAACGGCAGCCTCGAAACCCCAACGCCAGCCTCGAAAACCCCAACGCCAGCCTCGAAACCCCAACGCCAGCCGCGAAAACCCCAACGCCACCCGCTACCCCCCAACGCCAGCCGCTAATCCCCAACGCCAGCCGTGAAGCCCCAACGTCAGCCGCGAAGCCCCAACGCCAGGCCCTAACCCTAAATCCAGCCACTAACCCCCAACGCCAGCCGCTCAACCCCAACGCCAGCCGCACAAACCCAACGCCTGCAGGTAAACCCCAACGGCAACCGCTAAACCCCAACGGCAGCATCGAAACCCCAACGGTAGCCTCGGAACCCCAACGGCAGCCTCTGAACCCCAACGGCAGCTGCAGAACCCCAACGCCAGCCACGAAACCCCAACGACAGCCGCTAACCCCCAACGACAGCTGCTAAACCCCAACGGCAGCCGCTAAACCCCAATGCCAGCCGATCAACTCCAACGGCAGATGATCAACCTCGACGCCAGCCGCTAAGCCCCGACGCCAGCCTCGCAACCTCAATGCCATCCTCGCAACCCCAACGTCAGCGCTGAATGCCAACGCCAGCCGCTGAACCCCAGCGCCAGCCGCTAAACCCCAACGCCAGCTGCTAAACCCCAACGCCAGCTGCTAAACCGCAACGGCAGCTGCTAAACCCCAACGGCAGCCGTTATACCCCAAAGCAGTTGCTAAACCCCAAGCCCATCCGCTACACCCCAACGCCATCCGCTGCACCCCAACGTAAGCCGCTGCACCCCAACGCCATCCCCGAAAACCCAACGGCAGCCGCTCAGCGCCAACGCCAGCCGCTGCACCCCAACGTCAGCCTCAAAAAACCAACGCCAGCTGCTGCACCACAACGCCAGCCGCTGCACCCCAATGCCAGGCAGCCTCGAAACCCCAATGGCAGCCGCTCAACCCCAACGGCAGCCGCTCAACCACCGCCAGCCGTTCAACCCCAACGCCAGCCGCTCAACCCCAACGGCAGCCGCTCAACCCCAACCGGCAGCCGCTCAACCCCAACGGCAGCCTCGAAACCCCAACGCCAGCCACGAAACACCAACGCCAGCCTCGATACCCCAACGCCAGCCGCGAAAACCCCAACACCACCCGCTACCCCCAACGCCAGCCGCTAATCCCCAACGCCAGCCGCTCAACCCCCAACGCCAGCCGCTCAACCCGCACGCCTGCAGGTAAACCCCAACGGCAGCTGCTAAACCCCAACGGCAGCATCGAAACCCCAACGGCAGCCTCGAAACCCCAACGGCAGGCCCGAAACGCCAACGCCAGCCGCGAAGCCCCAACGCCTGCAGGTACACCCCAACGCCTGCAGCTAAACCCCAACGGCAGCCAAGAAACCTCAACGCCAGCCTCGGAACCCCAACGCCAGCCTCGGAACCCCCAACCCCAGCCGCTCAACCCCAACGCCAGCCTCTGAACCCCAACGCCAGCCTCTGAACACCAACGCCAGCCTCTAACCCCAACTCCAGCCTCTGAACCCCAACGCCAGCCTCTGAACCCCAACGCCAGCCTCTGAACCCCAACGTCAGCCGCGAAGCCCCAACGCCAGCCCCTAACCCCTAAATCCAGCCGCTAACCCCCAACGCCAGCCTCGGAACCCCAACGCCAGCCTCTGAACCCCAACGCCAGCCTCTGAACCCCAACGCCAGCCTCTGAATCCCAACGCCAGCCTCTGAACCCCAACGCCAGCCTCGAAACCCCAACTCCAGCCTCGAAACCCCAACGGCAGCCACTCAACCCCAACGTCAGCCGCTCAACCACATCTCCAGCCGCTCAACCCCAACACCAGCCGCTCAACCCCAACGGCAGCCGCTAAACCCCCAACGGCCGCCGCAAAACCCCAACGTCAGCCTCGAAACCTCAACACCAGCCGCTCAACCCCAAACGGCAGCCGCTCAACCCCAACACCAGCCGCAAAACCCCAACGTCAGCCTCGAAACCCGAAAGGCCGCCGCGAAACCCCAACGGCAGCCTCGAAACCCCATCGCCAGCCGCTAACCCCCCGCCAGCCGCTAAACCCCAACGCCAGCTGCTAAACACCAACGGCAGCCATTAAACACCAACGCCAGCCGCTAAACCTCAAAGCCAGCCGCTATACCCCAAGCCCATCCGCTACACCCCAACGCCATCCGCTGCACCCCAACGCCAGCCTCTGAATCCCAACGCCAGCCTCGAAACCCCAACTCAGCCTCGAAACCCCAACGCCAGCTTCGAAACCACAACGCCAGCCACGGAACCCCAACGCCAGCCACAGAACCCCAACGCCAGCCACGGAACCCCACCGCCAGCCGCTGAACCCCAAAGCCAGCCTCTGAACCCCAACGCCAGCCTCTGAACCCCAACGCCAGCCACAAAAACGCCAACGCAAGCCGTGAAACACCAGCCGCGAAACCCCAACACCAGCCGCTAAGCCCCAACGCCAGCCGCTAATACCCAACGCCAGCCGCTAATCCCCAACGCCAGCCGCTAGCCCCAAACGCCAGCAGCTCAACCCCAACGCCAGCCGCTCAACCCGAACGCCTGCAGCTAAACCGCAACGGCAGTCGCTAAACCCCAACGTCACTAGAAACCCCAACGCCAGCCTCGAAACCCCAACGCCAGCCACGAAACACCAACGCCAGCCTCGATACCCCAACGCCAGCCGCGAAAACCCCAACACCACTCGCTACCCCCAACGCCAGCCGCTAATCCCCAACGCCAGCCGCTCAACCCCCAACGCCAGCCGCTCAACCCGAACGCCTGCAGGTAAACCCCAACGGCAGATGCTAAACCCCAACGGCAGCATCGAAACCCCAACGGCAGCCTCGAAACCCCAACGGCAGCCTCGGAACCCCAACGCCAGCCTCTGAACCCCAACGCCAGCCGCGAAGCGCCAACGTCAGCCGCGAAGCCCCAACGCCAGCAGCTACCTCTAAATACAGCTGCTAACCCCCAACGCCAGCCGCTCAACCCCAACGCCAGCCGCACAACCCCAACGCCTGCAGGTAAACCCGAACGGCAGCCGCTAAACCCCAACGGCAGCCTCGAAACCCCAACGGCAGCCTCGAAACCCCAACGGCAGCCTCGGAACCCCAACGCCAGCCTCTGAACCCCATCGCCAGCCTCTGAACCCCTACGCCAGCCTCTGAACCCCTACGCCAGCCTCTGAACCCCAACGGCAGCCGCGGAACCCCAACGCCAGCCACGAAACCCCAACGACAGCCGCTAACCCCCAACGACAGCCGCTAACCCCCAAGGACAGCCGCTAACCCCCAACGACAGCCGCTAACCCCCAAGGACAGCCGCTAACCCCCAACAGCAGCCTCGAAATCCCAACGGCAGCCACTAACCCCCAACGCCAGCCGCTCAACCCCCAATGCCAGCCGCTAACCCCCAACGCCAGCCGCTAACCCCCAACGCCAGCCGCTCAACCCCAACGCCAGCCGCTGAACCCCAACGCCAGCCTTGGGACTCCAACACCAGCCTCTGAACCCCAACACCAGCCTCTGAATCCCAACGCCAGCCTCTGAATCCCAACGCCAGCCTCTGAACCCCAACGCCAGCCTCTGAACTCCAACGCCAGCCGCTGAACCCCAACGGCAGCCGCTGAACCCCAACGGCAGCCACTAAACGCCAACGCCAGCCTCGAAGCCCCAACGCCAGCCGCTAACCCCCAATGCCAGCCGCTACCCCCCCAGCGCCAGCCGCTCAACCCCCAGCGCCAGCCGCTCAACCCCCAGCGCCAGCCGCTCAACCCCCAACGCCCAGCCGCTCAACCCCCAACGCCAGCCGGTAAACCCGAACGCCTGCAGGTAAACCCCAACACCTGCAGGTAAACCCCTACACCAGCCTCAAAGCTCAAACTGCAGCCTCGAAACCACAACGGCATCCTCGGTACTCCAACGGCCGCCGCGAAACCCCAACGGCAGCCTCGAAACCCCAACGGCAGCCTCGAAACCCCATCGCCAGCCTCTAAACCCCCGCCAGCCGCTAAACCCTAACGCCAGCCACTAAACACCAACGGCAGCCATTAAACACCAACGCCAGCCGCTAAACCCCAAAGCCAGCCGCTATACCCCAAAGCAGTTGCTAAACCCCAAGCCCATCCGCTACACCCCAACGCCATCCGCTGCACCCCAACGCAAGCCGCTGCACCCCAATGCCATCCCCGAAAACCCAACGGCAGCCGCTCAGCGCCAACGCCAGCCGCTGCACCCCAACGCCAGCCTCAAAAAACCAACGCCAGCTGCTGCACCACAACGCCAGCCGCTGCACCCCAATGCCAGGCAGCCTCGAAACCCCAATGGCAGCCGCTCAACCCCAACGGCAGCCGCTCAACCACCGCCAGCCGTTCAACGCCTGCAGGTAAACCCCAACGGCAGCCGCTAAACCCCAACGGCAGCCTCGAAACCCCAACGGCAGCCTCGAAACCCCAACGGCAGCCTCGAAACCCCAACGGCAGCCTCGAAACGCCAACACCAGCCTCGAAACCCCAACTCAGCCTCGAAACCCCAACGCCAGCTTCGAAACCACAACGCCAGCCACGGAACCCCAACGCCAGCCTCGGAACCCCACCGCCAGCTGCTGAACCCCAAAGCCAACCGCTGAACCCCAACGCCAGCCTCTGAACCCCAACGCCAGCCGCAAAAACGCCAACGCCAGCCGCGAAACCCCAACGCCAGCCGCTAAGCCCCAACGCCAGCCGCTAATACCCAACGCCAGCCGCTAATCCCCAACGCCAGCCGCTAACCCCAAACGCCAGCAGCTCAACCCCAACGCCAGCCGCTCAACCCGAACGCCTGCAGCTAAACCGCAACGGCAGTCGCTAAACCCCAACGTCACTAGAAACCCCAACGCCAGCCTCGAAACCCCAACGCCAGCCTCGAATCCCCAACGCCAGCCACGAAACACCAACGCCAGCCTCGATACCCCAACGCCAGCCGCGAAAACCCCAACACCAACCGCTACCCCCAACGCCAGCCGCTAATCCCCAACGCCAGCCGCTCAACCCCAACGCCAGCCGCTCAACCCCAACGCCTGCAGGTAAACCCCAACGGCAGCTGCTAAATCCCAACGGCAGCATCGAAACCCCAACGGCAGCCTCGAAACCCCAACGGCAGGCCCGAAACGCCAACGCCAGCCGCGAAGCCCCAACGCCTGCAGGTACACCCCAACGCCTGCAGCTAAACCCCAACGGCAGCCAAGAAACCCCAACGCCAGCCTCGGAACCCCAACGCCAGCCTCGGAACCCCCAACGCCAGCCACTCAACCCCAACGCCAGCCTCTGAACCCCAACGCCAGCCGCGAAACCCCAACGTCAGCCGGTAAACCCGAACGCCTGCAGGTAAACCCCAACACCTGCAGGTAAACCCCTGCACCAGCCTCAAAACTCAAACTGCAGCCTCGAAACCACAACGGCATCCTCGGTACTCCAACGGCCGCCGCGAAACCCCAACGGCAGCCTCGAAACCCCAACGGCAGCCTCGAAACCCCATCGCCAGCCGCTAAACCCCCGCCAGCCGCTAAACCCCAACGCCAGCCGCTAAACACCAACGGCAGCCATTAAACACCAACGGCAGCCGCTAAACCCCAAAGCCAGCCGCTATACCCCAAAGCAGTTGCTAAACCCCAAGCCCATCCGCTACACCCCAACGCCATCCGCTGCACCCCAACGCAAGCCGCTGCACCCCAACGCCATCCCCGAAAACCCAACGGCAGCCGCTCAGCGCCAACGCCAGCCGCTGCACCCCAACGCCAGCCTCAAAAAACCAACGCCAGCTGCTGCACCACAACGCCAGCCGCTGCACCCCAATGCCAGGCAGCCTCGAAACCCCAATGGCAGCCGCTCAACCCCAACGGCAGCCGCTCAACCACCGCCAGCCGTTCAACGCCTGCAGGTAAACCCCAACGGCAGCCGCTAAACCCCAACGGCAGCCTCGAAACCCCAACGGCAGACTCGAAACCCCAACAGCAGCCTCGAAACCCCAACGGCAGCCTCGAAACCCCAACGGCAGCCTCGAAACCCCAACGGCAGCCTCGAAACGCCAACGCCAGCCTCGAAACCCCAACTCAGCCTCGAAACCCCAACGCCTGCTTCGAAACCACAACGCCAGCTACGGAACCCCAACGCCAGCCACGGAACCCCAACGCCAGCCTCGGAACCCCACCGCCAGCCGCTGAACCCCAAAGCCAGCCGCTGAACCCAACGCCAGCCTCTGAACCCCAACGCCAGCCGCAAAAATGCCAACGCCAGCCGCGAAACCCCAACGCCAGCCGCTAAGCCCCAACGCCAGCCGCTAATACCCAACGCCAGCCGCTAATCCCCAACGCCAGCCGCTAACCCCAAACGCCAGCAGCTCAACCCCAATGCCAGCCGCTCAACCCGAACGCCTGCAGCTAAACCGCAACGGCAGTCGCTAAACCCCAACGTCACTAGAAACCCCAACGCCAGCCTCGAAACCCCAACGCCAGCCTCGAATCCCCAACGCCAGCCACGAAACACCAACGCCAGCCTCGATACCCCAACGCCAGCCGCGAAAATCCCAACACCAACCGCTACCCCCAACGCCAGCCGCTAATCCCCAACGCCAGCCGCTCAACCCCCAACGCCAGCCGCTCAACCCCAACGCCTGCAGGTAAACCCCAACGGCAGCTGCTAAATCCCAACGGCAGCATCGAAACCCCAACGGCAGCCTCGAAACCCCAACGGCAGGCCCGAAACGCCAACGCCAGCCGCGAAGCCCCAACGCCTGCAGGTACACCCAACGCCTGCAGCTAAACCCCAACGGCAGCCAAGAAACCCCAACGCCAGCCTCGGAACCCCAACGCCAGCCTCGGAACCCCCAACGCCAGCCGCTCAACCCCAACGCCAGCCTCTGAACCCCAACGCCAGCCGCGAAACCCCAACGTCAGCCGCGAAGCCCCAACGCCAGCCCCTAACCCCTAAATCCAGCCGCTTACCCCCAACGCCAGCCTCGGAACCCCAACGCCAGCCTCGGAACCCCAACGCCAGCCTCTGAACCCCAACGCCAGCCTCTGAACCCCAACGCCAGCCTCTGAATCCCAACGCCAGCCTCTGAACCCCAACGCCAGCCTCGAAACCCCAACTCCAGCCTCGAAACCCCAACGGCCAGCCTCGAAACCCCAACGGCAGCCTCGAATCCTCAACGCCAGCCTCAAAACCCCAACGCCAGCCTCCATACCCCAACCTCGATACACCGTCAGCCTCGAAACCCCAACGCCAGCTTCGAAACCCCAACGGCAGGCCAAGAAAAGCCAACGCCAGCCGCGAAGCCCCAACGCCTGCAGCTAAACCCCAATGTCAGCCAAGAAACCCCAATGGCAGCCAAGAAACCCCAACGCCAGCCTCGTAACCCCAACGCCAGTCTCGGAACCCTAATGCCAGCCTCGGAACCCCAATGCCAGCCTCGGAACCCCAGCGCCAGCCTCGGAACCCCAACGCCACCCTCGGAACCCCAATGCCAGCCTCGGAACCCCAACGCCAGCCTCTGAACCCCAACGCCAGCCGCGAAGCACCAACGTCAGCCGCGAAGCCCCAACGCCAGCAGCTACCTCTAAATACAGCTGCTAACCCCCAACGCTAGCCGCTCAACCCCAACGCCAGCCGCACAACCCCAACGCCTGCAGGTAAACCCGAACGGCAGCCGCTAAACCCCAATGGCAGCCTCGAAACCCCAACGGCAGCCTCGAAACCCCAACTGCAGCCTCGGAACCCCGCCAGCCTTTGAACCCCATCGCCAGCCTCTGAACCCCTACGCCAGCCTCTGAACCCCAACGGCAGCCGCTGAACCCCAACGCCAGCCACGAAACCCCAACAACAGCCGCTAACCCCCAACGACAGCCGCTCAACCCCAATGCCAGCCGCTAACCCCCAACGCCAGCCGCTAACCCCCAACGCCAGCCGCTGAACCCCAACGCCAGCCTTGGGAGTCCAACACCAGCCTCTGAACCCCAACACCAGCCTCTGAATCCCAACGCCAGCCTCTGAACCCCAACGCCAGCCTCTGAACTCCAACGCCAGCCGCTGAACCCCAACGGCAGCCGCTGAACCCCAACGGCAGCCACTAAACGCCAACGCCAGCCTCGAAGCCCCAACGCCAGCCGCTAACCCCCAATGCCAGCCGATACCCCCCAGCGCCAGCCGCTCAACCCCCAGCGCCAGCCGCTCAACCCCCAGCGCCAGCCGCTCAACCCCAACGCCAGCCCCCAACCCAACGCCAGCCGGTAAACCCGAACGCCTGCAGGTAAACCCCAACACCTGCAGGTAAACCCCAACACCAGCCTCAAAACTCAAACTGCAGCCTCGAAACCACAACGGCATCCTCGGTACTCCAACGGCAGCCTCGAAATCCCAACGCCAGCCTCGGAACCCCAACGCTAGCCTCTGAACTCCAACGCCAGCCTCTGAACTCCAACGCCAGCCTCTGAACGCCAGCCTCTGAACGCCAGCCTCTGAACCCCAACCTCTGAACCCCAACGTCAGTCTCTACCCCAACGCCAGCCACTAAACCCCAACGCCAGCCTCGAAACCCCAACTCCAGCCTCGAAACCCCAACGGCCAGCCTCGAAACCCCAATGGCATCCTCGAATCCCCAACGCCAGCCTCGAAACCCCAACGCCAGCCTCCATACCCCAACCTCGATACACCCTCAGCCTCGAAACCCCGCCAGCTTCGAAACCCCAACGGCAGGCCCAAAACGCCAACGCCAGCCCCGGAACCCCAACCCCGAAACGCCAATGCCAGCCGCGAAGCCCCAACGCCAGCCGCGAAGCCCCAACGCCAGCCGCGAGGCCCCAACGCCAGCCGCGAAGCTACAACGCCAGCCGCGAAGCACCAACGGCAGCTGCTAAACCCCAACGGAAGCCCGAAACCCCAACGGCAGCCTCGAAACCCCAACGCAAGCCTTGGGATTCCGCCAGCCTCGAAACCCCAACGCCAGCCTCGAAACCCCAACGCCAGCCCCGAAACCCCAACACCAGCCGAGAAGCCCTAACGCCAGCCGCGAAGCCCCATCGCCAGGCACTAACCTCCAACGCCAGCCGCTAACCCCCAACGCCAGCCGCTCAACCCCCAACGCCTGCCGCTCAACCCCAACGCCTGCCGCTCAACCCCAACGCCAGCCTCTGAACCCCAACGCCAGCCTCTTATCCCCAACGGCAGCCTCGAAACCCCAACGCCAGCCTCGAAACCCCAACGCCAGCCTCGAAATCCCAACGCCAGCCTCGGAACCCCAACGCTAGCCTCTGAACTCCAACGCCAGCCTCTGAACT
>JAXLNO010002201.1:0-36729 GCA_038087875.1 Malacoraja senta | reverse complement strand
AGTCTAACATCGGTAGTGGGGAAACTGCTAGAGTCGGTTATTAAAGATGGGATAGCAGCACATTTGGAAAGTGGTGAAATCATTGGACAAAGTCAGCATGGATTTACGAAAGGTAAATCATGTCTGACGAATCTTATAGAATTTTTCGAGGATGTAACTAGTAGCGTGGATAGGGGAGAACCAGTGGATGTGGTGTATCTGGACTTCCAGAAGGCTTTCGACAAGGTCCCACATAAGAGATTAGTATACAAACTTAAAGCACATGGCATTGGGGGTTCAGTATTGATGTGGATAGAGAACTGGCTGGCAAACAGGAAGCAAAGAGTAGGAGTAAACGGGTCCTTTTCACAATGGCAGGCAGTGACTAGTGGGGTACCGCAAGGCTCAGTGCTGGACCCCAGCTATTTACAATATATATTAATGACCTGATGAGGGAATTGAAGGCAATATCTCCAAGTTTGCGGATGACACTAAGCTGGGGGGCAGTGTTAGCTGTGAGGAGGATGCTAGGAGACTGCAAGGTGACTTGGATAGGCTGGGTGAGTGGGCAAATGTTTGGCAGATGCAGTATAATGTGGATAAATGTGAGGTTATCCATTTTGGTGGCAAAAACAGGAAAGCAGACTATTTTCTAAATGGTGGCCGACTAGGAAAAGGGGAGATGCAGCGAGACCTGGGTGTCATGGTACACCAGTCATTGAAAGTAGGCATGCAGGTGCAGCAGGCAGTGAAGGAAAGCAAATGGTATGTTAGCTTTCATAGCAAAAGGATTTGAGTATAGGAGCAGGGAGGTTCTACTGCAGTTGTACAGGGTCTTGGTGAGACCACACCTGGAGTATTGCGTACAGTTTTGGTCTCCAAATCTGAGGAAGGACATTATTGCCATAGAGGGAGTGCAGAGAAGGTTCACCAGACTGATTCCTGGATGTCAGGACTGTCTTATGAAGAAAGACTGGATAGACTTGGTTTATACTCACTAGAATTTAGGAGATTGAGAGGGGATCTTATAGAAACTTACAAAATAAGTTGCGGGAGCCCCGGAAAAACAGGTCACCCACCTGTGACCTGCGAGCTCCCGACGGTGTCGTCCACGGGCGCAGCGGCCGAGCCTCCGGACTCAGGTCGCCACCAGCGTCCTCGGTCGCCACTGCCGGAACGCCACCGCAGCCCCGGAACGCCACCGCAGCCCCGAAGCCGGCCAGCTCCGCGCTGGTAAGTCCTGGCTCTGCCTCCGGAGCCTCGAGGTCGGTCGGGTCGCAGTTGGAGTTGGAGGCCGGCAGCTCCGCCATTTTGGCCTCAGCGCAGACGGAGGCAGAGAAGGGGGATACGACAGAAAAAGTCGCATTTCCCCCGAAGGAAGAGACAAAGTCATGTTTCACCCCCCCCCACACGTACACAGCCCAATAAACCAAAATTTGACTAAAGCAAGACAAAAAAAAACAAAAAAAGTAAAAACAGACGGACTGCAGGCGAGCCGCAGCCGTGCAACAGCGCCGCCACTTCTCACCTCAGTCTCAAATGGCTCCCCTTTATTCTAAGACTGTGGCCCCTGGTTCTGGGCTCGCCCCACATTGGGAACATTTTCATGCATCTAGCTTGTCCAGTCCTTTTATAATTTTATGTTTCTATAAGATCACCCTTCATCCTTCTAAACTCCAGTGAATACAAGCCTAGTCTTTTCAATCTTTCCTCATATGACAGTCCCGCCATCCCAATCAATCTCCTGAACCTATGCTGCACTGCCTCAATCACAAGGATCAACACACAAAACATTTTCTAATAAAAGGTTTTATTTACTGCAAAAAACTTACAGTATTTTATTTGCAGTGTTTGCATGCTCCTTTATAACATTTTACATAACATTTTACAGTACAACTTGATTATTAAAACAAGGACAGCTTCAATTCTTGATTTAAAAAAATGTATACAACAATGACCCCAATCATCCCATTCCACCCACTCATTACTCTTCTCAACCAAAATTATTTCTGACATATTGGTCATAAATTTGGTGCAAAAATGCTCCAAAATAAGGCTCAGAATTTACCAGAGAACATCTAAAACCCCCAGACCTTAAGCGGGGCCCTGGACCCCGGCCGCAAGGGTCTTTGAGCTTCGCGCTTGTGATATGCGCTGCGCAGACTTATTTCACATCAACTTTTTGTAATCCTATCATGCCTCCCCCCTTTTTGAAACGGGCCTGGAGTATAATATTTGTGTACGGGCCTGGTGTATAATATTTTTGACCTATCATAAGCCTTTCATACATACGCTGTTACAACGCACTGTGGTCCCTAAACAACCCCTTCAGTATTTTCCCTGCCTTCCATTCAGAATAATAGTGTTTTAAGGCTATAACTCAACACTAGCACCGGCAATAAATAAATATTTTTTTTTAAACGCAGCTTTCCAGCCTCTTATCTCATTGGCCACGCTCAGCCGCACATCGGAGTAAATCTGGTGGACTCTTCCATCTTCCTCTGGTTGTAGGGGATTGGGAGGGGTCTCCCTAGTGGATAGCCTAGGGTCTCTCTTCATCTAAATCCGGCCCTGCTTGTGTACGATAGAGTGCGTGTGTGAGATGCTTGTGTGAGAACGTGTGTGTGTGAGAGCGTGTGTGAATGTGCATGTGTGAGTGAGAATGTGTGTGTGAGAGAGCATGTGAGAGAGCGTGTGAGTGTGCATGTGTGAATAAGAGTGTGTGTGTGTGTGAGAATGTGTGTGAGAGAGAGCAAGAGAGGGACAGAGAGCGTTTGTGTGTATGAGAGAGAGGGAGTGTGTGTGTGAGAGCAAGAGGAGTGTGTGTGGTGTGATAAAAAGGGTGTGTGTGTGAGAGTGGAGTGTGTGAGAGAACAAGAGAGAGAACAAGACAGAGGTAGTGTGTGTGCGTGAGAGAGAGGGACAGAGAGGGACGGAGATGTGGGAAGGGGAAGCGATTAATTTCTGCCTGGGAGAGGCACCGTAGGGAAGGGGTGTCGAGGTTGTGTGGTGAGAGATGGAGCGAGAGAGGGAGCGTGTGAGAGAGAGGAGGGGGGCACGAGAGGGTGGAGTGGAGAGAATTTGTGTACGAATGGGGAGAGAGTGGTAGGAGGGAGTGTTGAGAGCAGGGAGAGAGAGAAATGTATATGTGCAGCTTTAAGGGACACTAGACCAAGTGCAGACCCGTTTGCCTGTGGTGTAACTCTTTGATAGATTGACTTGATTCTGTCAGGATCCCGTTCAACACAAGAACGAAGGGTCGACTACGCAGAACGAAGGGTCGACTACGCAGAGAAATACGGAGAAGAGGAAAACAGAGTGGTGTTTAACTACTCACTTCTGCTTGGCCAATTCCTCTGGTCCGATCAGTGCGCAGTTTGACTCTTATTTTCGTTCCTTGAGTTGTCGGTTATCCGTCTGAATCCCACTTCTGACATCAAATGTTAAACTGAGTTATTTTGTCAATCTAAAGTCAACTTGACTCAAACACTTGTAGCTGTTGAAATCAATTCTTTATTCAGCTGTGACTAGTCTCTTGAACCTTCCAACACAGAGCTGATGCTCTGGGGCGGGTCCAGAGAGGAGTAACTTTGATAGAAACTCATGGCATTTATATAGGTATTAGTCATTTCAGATACAGAGGGTATGACAAGCTAGTAACCAATCATCTGAGTCCTTCTGATGATTTACAACATCAGTCACATGATCCCCCTTCCCTGGCCTCATCACAACCTTCGTTTGCCTGTGGTGTAACTTTGCTTATTTTATTTCAACACAGCAAACCCCAGTAGGCCCAATTATCAAAGACCACTCCTCAAAATATAAGATACATATGTAATACAATGATCACATAAGTCACACACACTTTCCATACCAAGAAGAAAGATATTTCTATAAATCTAAACAATTTCGATAAGTCTAATGTTTACATTCCTACTGAGACAATACATTTCATAATTTGTTTCACTACAATTTCACTATTACATATGTATTTAAAACATTAATTATATGAGTTTGCCGAATTACAGTTTCTAAGTTCAAAACCCATGCACATCTCATACATGGGTCGTAAATCTGTCAACTTAGTTAATAAGTGTTTGGTGCCAGGATACAGCTCAATTCTAATTTGTAGTCCCTTTTCCTCCTATTTCTGGGTGCTGTATTTCCAATCTCTCAACAAGCCCTTTTACAAATATTACAGAACAAAGCGTAAATTCACAACTCAGACCATTACATCAGAATTGCATCTGTTTCTTCGACTTTCTATAAACAAATCCATCAATCAAATTATCTTCTTCTCCAAGCTTTCCTGGCTCAGCCTTGAATTATGTCTCAACTCAGCATAAACCTCACAGTTTAAGAATGTGCCATGGAGGAAAGAGCAGTTGACCTCTGGCCTACGAAGAGGCCCCTATTCAGCTATCCATTCTCCAACACAATCATACCAAATACAATTTCCTCCAGTGATACAATTGCCTCAAAGCAATAAACTAAGCTAAGCAGGTTCAGGTTCAGCCCTCCATGTTTTGATTCATCTTTCCCTGTGTGAACATGCTTCATTGCACTTTATTTTGTCAGGAAAACCTTAAGCTTTTCTTTTGCAAATTACCTAGCTTATATAAAAGTCACTATCCGAGCGGTTATATTTATATAGAATGCTATTTATTGTCATTCAAACCTAGGCTTGAACGAAATATCATTACTAGTTTTTTACATTACAAAAAAAACCAAGACCCACACTTAACAGTTTACATAAACATCCATCACAGTGAGTCTCCAACACCTCCTCACTGTGATGGAAGGAAGTCTTATCTCTTCCCTTTATTCTTCACCCGCGGTCCAGCCGTCCAACTGCAGCGTCTAAGCCCCCGGCGGACGATGGTAAGTCCTGTGGCCATTTAGCCATGCCGGGCGATGTTAGGCCCCGGCTCCGTGTCCTTTAAACCCCGCGGTTCAATAAGTCCCGTGGCCGCTAACCCGCGCCGTGCGATGTTAGGCCTCGCTCCGTGTCCTTTAAACCTCGGGATTCCAGCAGAAGTTGCCGCTGCAGGAGCTCCGAAAAGCCGTCTCCCACCAGGGACCTGGAGCTCCCGATGTTCCTGTCCACCGGGCCCGCAGCCGGAGCTTCCGAAACTCCAAAGTCGGGTCGCAGCCGAGCGCCACCACAGCTCTCCCCGCTCCAAAGTCAGCCAGCTCCGCGATGTCAGGTCCGCAGGCTCCGCGACTGGAGCCCTCAGGTTGGTCCCGGCCGGAGGCCGCCGCCGGCTCCACAATGTTAGGCCCAACGACATCGGAGATCCGACAGGGAAAAAGTCGGGTCCCCGTACAGGGAAGAGAATAACGGTTTCCCCAACATCCCCCCCTCCACCCCCCACATACACAGCTAAAAAATAATAAAAACTAAGCTCAAGACATACATTAAACAAGACAAAAATTTAAAAAAAAGACGGACGACTGTGGTTGAGCCGCTGCCGTTAGGCACCGCCACTCCCACAATATAATATTTCCTGAACTCCATTACAGAACTGATGTGGAGGCTTTGGGGAAGGTGCAGAGATGGTTAACCAGAATGGTTTAAAAACAAGGAACTGCAGATGCTGGTTTACAAAAAATAACATAAAATGCTGGAGTAACTCAGTGGGACAGGCAGCACCTCTGGAGAGAAGGAATGGGTGACTGAAGAAACGACCCGAAACCTTACCCATTCCTTCCAGTATTCTGTGTTTACCTAAACAGCGCCTGCCCATGTGGCGGTGTGTCAGCAGGCTGGAAGAACGGGCAAAGGCCTTGCCACAGAGCGGGCAGGTAAAGGGGCGCTGGCCGGTGTAGACTCACCGGTGCTCCAGCAGGTGGTGAAGGCGGGTGAAGCCCTTACCACAGGACGGGCAGGGGAAGAGAAGCTCACCGCTGTGGGTACGCCGGTCCTGCCACAGGCTGGACATGTGGGTGAAACACTTGACTCGCTCAGTGCACACAAAGGGTTTCTATCTGGCGTGTAGCCGCTGGTGCTCCTGCAGCCCCCGTGCTCTCTTGAAAAGCTTACCGCAGTGGGAGCAGCTGCTCGCCGGCGTGGGCCCGACGGTGCTGCCGCAACCCCCGCGAGCTGCCAAACTCCTCACCGCAGTACGGGCAGTCATACGGCTGGCCACTGGTGTGCACACGCTGGTGAGACAGTGAGTGGGAGGCCATGGCAAAGCGCTCTGCACACACCTGTCTGGGGATGGGACGGTCGCCAGCGTGCACCCGCTGGTGGTACAGCAGCTTGCTGGAGCAGGTGAAGCCCTTGCCACAGTCGCTGCAGATGTAGGGACGCTCGCCAGTGTGAGCGCGCTGGTGCTCCAGCAGGGTGTAGGACTGGGTGAAGCCCTTGCCGCACTGGGTGCAGGTGTAGGGGCGCTCGCCAGTGTGGGTGCGCTGGTGCTCCAGCAGGCTGTTCGACTGGGTGAAGTCCTTGCCGCATTGGGCGCAGTTGTAGGGGCGCTCACCGGTATGCGTGCGCTGGTGCACCAGCAGGTGACTGGACTTGGTGAAGTCCTTGCCGCACTGGACGCAGGTGTAGGGGCGCTCGCCGGTGTGGGTGCGCTGGTGCTCCAGCAGGTTGCGGGACCGGGTGAAGCCCGTGCCACACTGGGCGCAGGTGTAGGGGCGCTCCCCAGTGTGGATGCGCTGGTGCTCCAGCAGGTTGCTGGAGTGGGTGAAGCCCTTGCCGCACTGGGCGCAGGTGTAGGGGCGCTCGCCGGTGTGGGTGCGCTGGTGCACGAGTAGGTTGCTGGACTGGGTGAAGTCCTTGCCGCAGTCGCTGCAGGCGTACGGCCGCTCCCCGGTGTGCACGCGTTTGTGCTCCTTCAGGTGCGCGGACGACTTGAAGCCTTTGCCGCAGTCGGAGCAGGTGAAGGGCCGCTCACTGCTGTGCACCCGCTGGTGCTCCCGCAGCCCCGACAACCGGGAAAAGCTCTTGCCGCAGGTGGAGCAGCCATAGGGCTTCTCGCCCAAGTGCACCTGCCGGTGCATCTTCAGGGTCTTCGCCGTCTTGAAGCTCTTGCCGCAGTCGGAGCAGGTGAAGGGCCTCTCGCTGGAGTGCAAGCGGTTGTGCTGCAGCAGGCTGGCGTATTGGGTGAAGTTCTTGCCACACTCCGAGCAGTCGAAGGGGCGTTCTCCCGTGTGCACCCGCCGGTGGATCTCCAGACGGCTCGGGCTCTGCCAGGCCTTTCCACACAGGTCACACTCATAACGCTTCTCCTTGTTGTGCCCCGTCATGTGGTCCTCCACCGAAGCTCAGCCCGCACACCGAGCAGATGGGGGGGGGGGGGGGGAAGACTCACCGGCACCCTGGCCGCCCTCAATGGCTGCTCACGTCCCCGTCTCTCTGTCCACGGCAACGGCTCCTAAACCCTGCAGGAGGGGAACACAGAGGGTCAAAAAGCTGGCAAACAGGACATTACTAGCACATATTAGGTGCGTTTATGGCTGAGGAAACCGTTATATAATTCTGTGCGGCACAGTGGCGCAGCGGTACATCTGCTGCCTCACCGCCAGAGACCCGGGTTCGATCCTGACTACGGGTGCTGTCTGTGGAGTTTGTACGTTCTCCCCTTGACCTGCGTGGGTTTTTACTCTGGGCGCTCCGGTTTCCTCCAACATTGCAAAGACGTTCAAGGTTGTAGATTAATCGGCCTCCACAAAATTGTAAAATTGTCCCTAATGTGCGTTGGATAGTGCTAGTCGGACTCCGCGGGCCGCAAGACCTGTTTCCGCGTTGCATCTCAAAACTAAACCAAAGGGTCTCGACCCAAAATGTCACCCATTCATTCTCTCCACAGATGCTGCCTGTCGCACTGAGCTACTCCAGCACTCTCTCTGTCACTCTCTCTCTCTGTCACTGTCTCCCACTCTCTGTCCCTCTCTGTCTCCCTGTCTGTCTCCCTCTGTCTCTGTCTCTCTCTCTCTGTCTCTCTCTCTGTCTCTCTCTGTCCCCCTCCCTCTCTGTCTCTATCTCTCCCCATCTCTCTCTCTCTCCCTGTCTTTCTCTCATAGAAACATAGAAAATAGGTGCAGGAGTAGGCCATTAGGCCCTTCGAGCCTGCACCGCCATTCAATATGATCATGGCTGATCATCTAACTCAGTATCCTGTACCTGCCTTCTCTCCATACCCTCTGATCCCTTTAGCCACAAGGGCCACATCTAACTCCCTCTTAAATATAGCCAATGAACTGGCCTCAACTACGTTCTGGGGGGCAGAGACGGGGGAGGAGAGATGGGGGGGGGGGGAGAGACGGCGGGGGAGAGATGGGGGGAGAAACGGGGGAGGCGGAGACACAGGGGGTCGCGGTGACACGGGGGGCACAGAGACACGGGGGGACATGCACAGAGACACGGGGGGGACACTCACAGACACGGGGGGGGGGACACAGAGACACGGGGGGGGGGACACAGAGACACGGGGGGGGAACACACAGAGACACAGGGGACACACAGAGACACGGGGGACACACAGAGACACGGGGGGGCACACTGAGACACGGGGGGGGCACATGAGACATGGGGGGCACAGAGAGACACGGGGTGGACACAGAGAGACACGGGGGGGACAGAGACATGGGGGGGTTACAGAGGCACGGGGGGACACAGAGAGACACGGGGGGGGACAGAGACATGGGGGGGTTACAGAGGCACGGGGGGACACACACACAGAGACACGGGGGGACACACACACAGAGACACAGGGGGGGACGCACAGAGACACAGGGGGACAGAGACACGGGGGACACACCGAGACACGGGGGACACACCGAGACACGGGGGACACACCGAGACACGGGGGACACACCGAGACACGGGGGACACACCGAGACACGGGGGACACACCGAGACACGGGGGACACACCGAGACACGGGGGACACACCGAGACACGGGGGACACACCGAGACACGGGGGACACACCGAGACACGGGGGACACACCGAGACACGGGGGACACACCGAGACACGGGGGACACACCGAGACACGGGGGACACACCGAGACACGGGGGACACACCGAGACACGGGGGACACACCGAGACACGGGGGACACACCGAGACACGGGGGACACACCGAGACACGGGGGACACACCGAGACACGGGGGACACACCGAGACACGGGGGACACACCGAGACACGGGGGACACACCGAGACACGGGGGACACACCGAGACACGGGGGACACACAGAGACACGGGGGACACACAGAGACACGGGGGACACACAGAGACACGGGGGACACACAGAGACACGGGGGACACACAGAGACACGGGGGACACACAGAGACACGGGGGACACACAGAGACACGGGGGACACACAGAGACACGGGGGACACACAGAGACACGGGGGACACACAGAGACACGGGGGACACACAGAGACACGGGGGACACACAGAGACACGGGGGACACACAGAGACACGGGGGACACACAGAGACACGGGGGACACACAGAGACACGGGGGACACGCACACAGAGACACGGGGGACACGCACACAGAGACACGGGGGGGACACAGAGAAATGGGGGGGACACGGGGCGACAGAGACACGGAGGGCACACTGAGACACGGGGTGGCACAGAGAGACACGGGGTGGACACAGAGAGAAACGGGGGGGACAGAGACATGGGGGGGACACAGAGACACGGAGGGGGGACACAGAGACACGGAGGGGGGACACAGAGGCACGGGGACACACACACACAGAGACACAGGGGGGGACGCACAGAGACACAGGGGACAGAGACACGGGGACACACCGAGACACGGGGGACACACCGAGACACGGGGGACACACCGAGACACACCGAGACACGGGGGACACACAGAGACACGGGGGACACACCGAGACACGGGGGACACACCGAGACACGGGGGACACACCGAGACACGGGGGACACACCGAGACACGGGGGACACACAGAGACACGGGGGACACACAGAGACACGGGGGACACACACACACACATAGACACGGGGGCGACACACAGAGAAACGGTGGGGACACACAGAGAAACGGGGGGGACACACAGAGACACGGGGTGGACACAGAGACACGGGGGACACACACACACGCACGGGGGACACACAGAGACACGGGGGGGACACAGAGACACGGGGGGGACACAGAGACACGGGGGACACGCACACAGAGACA
Source organism: Malacoraja senta (assembly GCA_038087875.1). NCBI lineage: Eukaryota > Metazoa > Chordata > Chondrichthyes > Rajiformes > Rajidae > Malacoraja > Malacoraja senta. The sequence continues at coordinate 26,569 of JAXLNO010002201.1, read as the reverse complement.
CGGGGACACGCACACAGAGACACGGGGGGGACACAGAGAAATGGGGGGACACGGGGCGACAGACACGGGGGGCACACTGAGACACGGGGGGGGCACACCGAGACACGGGGGGGCACACCGAGACACGGGGTGGACACAGAGAGACACGGGGTGGACACAGAGAGACACGGGGTGGACACAGAGAGACACGGGGTGGACACAGAGAGAAACGGGGGGGACAGAGACATGGGGGGGACACAGAGACACGGAGGGGGGACACAGAGGCACGGGGACACACACACACAGAGACACGGGGGGACACACAGAGACACAGGGGGGACGCACAAAGACACAGGGGGACAGAGACACGGGGGACACACAGAGACACGGGGGACACACCGAGACACGGGGGACACACCGAGACACGGGGGACACACCGAGACACGGGGGACACACCGAGACACGGGGGACACACCGAGACACGGGGGACACACCGAGACACGGGGGACACACCGAGACACGGGGGACACACCGAGACACGGGGGACACACAGAGACACGGGGGACACACAGAGACACGGGGGACACACAGAGACACGGGGGACACACAGAGACACGGGGGACACACAGAGACACGGGGGACACACAGAGACACGGGGGACACACAGAGACACGGGGGACACACAGAGACACGGGGGACACACAGAGACACGGGGGACACACAGAGACACGGGGGACACACAGAGACACGGGGGACACACAGAGACACGGGGGACACACAGAGACACGGGGGCGACACACAGGGACACGGGGGGCACACTGAGACACGGGGGGCACACTGAGACACGGGGGGGCACACTGAGACACGGGGGGGCACACTGAGACACGGGGGGCACACTGAGACACGGGGGGGGGCACACTGAGACACGGGGGGGGGCACACTGAGACACGGGGGGGGCACACTGAGACACGGGGGGGGCACACTGAGACACGGGGGGGCACATGAGACACGGGGGGGCACATGAGACACGGGGGGGCACATGAGACACGGGGGGGCACATGAGACACGGGGGGGCACATGAGACACGGGGGGGCACATGAGACATGGGGGGGCACAGAGAGACACGGGGGGGGACAGAGACACGGGGGGGACAGAGACACGGGGGGGACACAGAGACACAGATGCACGGGGGGCACACACAGACACAGGGGGGGACGCACAGAGACACGGGGGACACACAGACACGGGGGGACACACAGAAACGGGGGACACACAGAGACACGGGGGGACGGCACAGAGACACGGGGGAGGGGCACAGAGACACGGGGGAGGGGACAGAGACACGGGGAGGGGGACAGAGAAACACGGGGAGGGGGACAGAGAAACACGGGGAGGGGGACAGAGAGACACGGGGAGGGGGACAGAGAGACACGGGGAGGGGGACAGAGAGACACGGGGAGGGGGACAGAGAGACACGGGGGGACAGAGAGACACGGGGGGGGGCACAGTATCACATGGGGACTGGTTTCCAGAGGGCTAGTATGGACATTGTGGGCCAAATGGATTCTAGGGCTGGCAACTCAGTCAGTCACTCAGGCCTGGCAGCAGTTATTCACGCGGTAGGTGTTCGGCGAAAAGATCGCCAAGCCTACGCTTGGTCTCACCGATGTAGATCAGCTGACATCTAGAGCAGCGGATACAATAGATGAGGTTGGAGGAGATGCAGGTGAACCTCTGTCGCATCTGGAACGACTGTTTGGGTCCTTGAATGGAGTCGAGGGGGGAGGCAAAGCGACAAGTATAGCATCTCTTGCAGTTGCAAGGGAAAGTGCCCGGGGAAGGGGTGGTGCGGGAGGGAAGGGAATAATTGACCAGTGAGTTACGGAGGGAGCGGTCTTTGCGGAAAGCAGCCGGGGGGGAGATGGGAAAATGTGGCGAGTGGTGGGGTCACATTGGAGGTGGCGAAAATGACGGAGGACCATTTGTTGTATGTGACGGCTAGTGGGGTGAAAGGTGAGGACTAAGGGGACTCTGCCCTTGTTACGAGTGGGGGAATGGGGAGAGAGAGCAGTGTTATGGGGTATAGAAGAGACCCTGGTGAGAGCCTCATCTATGGTAGAAGAGGGGAACCCCCGTTCCCTGTAGAATGAAGACATTTCCGATGCCCTGGTGTGGAACACCTCATCCTGGGAGCAGATGCTGGAGTCCTTACAGGAAGCAGGGTGGGAAGAAGTGTAGTCTAGACAGCCATGGGAGTCAGTGGGTTTATAGTGGATGTCAGTCAGAAGTCTATCACCTGCGATGGAGATAGTGAGGTCAAGAAATGGTAGGGAAGTGTTGGAAATGGTCCAGGTGTATTTGAGTGGCAGGTGGAAGTTAGTGGCTAAGTTGATGAAGTCAGTCAGTTGTGTGTGGGTGCAGGAGGTAGCACCAAAGCAATCGTCGATGTAGCGGAGGTAGAGGATGGGACCCTGGTACGCCTCGAACTAGGATTGTTCGACGTACCCCACAATGAGGCAGGCATAGCTGGGGCCCATGAGCATGTCCATAGCTACGCCTTATATTTAGAGGAAATGGGAGGAGTCAAACGAGACGTTATTGAGGGTAAGGACCAAATCGGCTTGGCGGAGCAGAGTATCAGTGGACGGGTATTGGTTTGTTGTCCGGTCGAGGAATAACCGGAGGGCTTTGAGACCCTCCTGGTGGAGGGGACTCGATAGATAGATAGAGAGAGCTATATATATATATATTTTTTTCTCTCTCTCTCTCTCTCTCTCTCTCCCTCTCTCTCTCTCTCTCTCTCTCTCTCTCTCTGAAAAATGTATAAAACTATCACCTGCAGAAATTGTCTATGGGAGACCATTAAGGACTCCTTGGGGAGCTAGTAGACCCCATGAAGGCACATTAGACTATGAGATAATAACCTATGTGCAGCAACTAACCCATATTCTGTCAGCCTTACACTTACAGGTTAAGGAATCAAAGGCCATTATTTGCAAAAACATTGGGCTTAAATTAAAAAGAAAAGGAAAAAAAAACACATGATGGTACTGGGAATGACCCAGATGACCTGGACTAACACCTTCTTGTCTATGAGTTATGAGTTCGCTCGAAGAGGGAATGGCAGCAACTGTTGGGTGTGCACTCAGGTTCCCCAAAACAGCGGGGGAGGCGTAGCACTAGTGCCAATACCCCTAAATATGACTGATAGGGTGGCCCTATTCTGTTTTCGCAACATCACAGTGTCTAGCCGTTGCGAAATGAACCCAGGAGTACATGGGAATGGAACTGTTAAACACAGGGAACCCAAGTATAATAATTTTAAAGGATGTTACACACCCCCATTTAAACCAGGGAGGAAGGTGAATGAAACTAGGGTATGGAAAATACCCCGGTTGAGAATACCAAGTAACCCTCGTATACCAGTAAATACCTCATGTCACTGCAACTACACAGAAAAAGGGATACATTTGGGAAACAGCTCATGCACCACAATCTCTCCTCAGCGACCACCAAGACCAGTGAATGGAATATACCTTGTGTGTGGGTTATGGGCAAACCCATGACTGCCAAGGATGCCACCGGGAGACTACAGCACTTGGGAAAGGAGGTGGGGAAAGAACAACCACTGGAACGGGTGCTGCTATTTAGCCAATGTTGTTCCCCGTATGAGGATGGTCCAGGATTTTCCCAGCAGAATGAAGTCTGGGAAAATCTTAGAAGCTTGGTTTATACTAATCATTGAAACAATGTATTAACATAGAGATGTATTGTCTGGGCACAGCACCATATTTGATATCTGTCTGAACTGCCTGTTCCAGCTAAGGACAAGGTAGTGGCTTTCATCCAAGTCTTACAAGCTTGTTTTAGTTCACAGACGGATGCCCATTCTGGAACCAAGATGGAAGTCATTTGAAAACAAAATGGACATAGTTGTCCTTCCGGAATGGGCAGCTGTACTGAAGCTGTGCCAAGGTTTGAGAATAAGGCTGACATTGCAAATATATGAGTCCAGCCTCCCTTGTTTCCCTTAGGCTACGGATCTTACACTCAGATTTAGTAGGTGTGTTTTATTGATAAGAAAATGTATAATTACACTAACTTTCCTTTGTTCTTTGAGTGGAGCCCAGGGACAGACTGAGCAACGTTTGTGCTCTTTGTACTACCCACCACTCACAGTTGATGATCGATTAAATATTGGCTTGGTTTACCTTAGTTGCTGTCTGCTTTTTAAGAGATGAACTTTGACAATTTCTCTGTACCTTAATTAAGTGACAATTAAATTGAATTTTGAATCTTGAAATGGCCCACCCCTTTTGCTTAAAGGGCCTGATGGGCCTGTTGGGCCGAAGGACCTCTTTCCACACTCTATCACTTTATGACAAAGTTACTGCAGTTTTTTTTGTGTCTACCTTCAGTCTGAAGAAGGGTCTCGACCTGAAACGTCGCCCAATTCCTTCTCTCCAGAGATACTGCCTGTCTGCAGGAGTAGGCCATTCGGCCCTTCGAGCCAGCACCGCCATACACTGTGATCACGGCTGATCATCCACAATCAGTACCCCCATGCCTGCCTTCTCCCCATATCCCTTGACTCTGCTATCTTTAAGAGCGCTGTCCAACTCCCTCAAAAGCATCCGGCGAATCGGCCTCCACCGCCTTCTGAGGTAGAGAATTCCACAGATTCACAACCCTCTGGGTGAAAAAACTGTTTCTTCAACTCCGTCCTAAACGGTCTTCACCCTTGGTAACTCAAATGTTTCATGTTTTATCTGTCATTCTTAATTGTTACTGTCTGTCGTGTTGTGACATGCGAGCGGAGCACCAAGGCAAATTCCTTGTATGTGAACATACTTGGCTAATAAGCTTATTAATTCGTTCATTTCACTGTACTGGTTAATTGACAATTAAATTGAATCTTGAAATGGCCCACCCCTTATTCTTAAAGGGCCTGAAGGTCCTGTTGGTCCAGAGTAGTGTTGTTACAAAATCCTAACATCAGTGGCGCTCCAGATCTGCCCACTGCCCTTGCGTGCAATTCCGGAGGCTGTGGGGGGGGGGGGGGGGAAGGGATTAAAATGCAGTTTTGTATTGGTTGTCGGAGAGGGATTTGCTCGGACTACAAGCTGATGAAGAAAATTTGTTTTGCAAACCCATTCCCATTTTTTTTTTTTAAGTTGCTGGTCTATTGCATCGCTGGATTGAAGTTAAACTCGACTTCTAACGCCTTCAACATCGCGGATCAAAATCAACATCAAGGACAAAAAAAAAGATATGTCGTATATTTAACATCTTACCTTGCTTTTTGGTGTGGTTTCATTTTAATCTGATGATGCAAAATATGTTATTCAGGCCCCAATATCGGCCGTGTCTTGTCTGCCGATGTCGCGGGGCTTAAATCATGGCAGCAGCCACATTCCAATCTATCACAATCCACTCTCAAGATAATCAAATTCATTATTTTTTTGCACATGTCATAAGAACATCCAAATCATCTATATTTTGTGTTATTGTCTCTCCATGATCAATATTTTCACACTCAATATCTGATTGAAAACTTCCACAGTACATAGTTTTTAGTCAGGATTAGTATGAAAATATTGATCATGGATAGACAATAACACAAAATATAGATAATTTAGATGTTCTTATGACATGATTGTGCAAAAATAATTATTTTGATTATCTTGATAGTGGATGTTTGTGGATTTTGAATAAATGTCTGTGTAAAGCGACCCTTGCCTGCAGCAGTGTTATAAACCAACAGAGTAAAATTAATGGGAATTAAACATTCAATTTATTCTATTGGCATAGAAATTCATGACAAAGTGAAATTTAAAAATCATGTTATATTGTGAATTATTGTGTGAATGAGATCAATAGACAATAGACAATAGGTGCAGGAGTAGGCCATTTGGCGCTTCGAGCCAGCAGCGCCATTCAATGTGATCATGGCTGATCAACCCAATCAATACCACACCTGGAGTATTGCGTACAGTTTTGGTCTCCTAATCTGAGGAAATACATTCTTGCCATAGAGGGAGTACAGAGAAGGTTCACCAGACTGATTCCTGGGATGTCAGGACTTTCATATGAAGAAAGACTGGATAGACTCAGTTTATACTCGCTAGAATTTAGAAGATTGAGGGGGGATCTTATAGAAACGTACAAAATTCTTAAGGGGTTGGACAGGCTAGATGCAGGAAGATTGTTCCCGATGTTGGGGAAGTCCAGAACAAGGGGTCACAGTTTAAGGATAAGGGGGAAATCTTTTAGGACCGAGATGAGGAAAACATTTTTCACACAGAGAGTGGTGAATCTCTGGAATTCTCTGCCACAGAAGGTAGTTGAGGCCAGTTCATTGGCTATATTTAAGAGGGAGTTAGATGTGGCCCTTGTGGCTAAAGGGATCAGGGGGTATGGAGAGAAAGCAGGTACATGATACTGAGTTGGATGATGAGCCATGATCATATTGAATGGCGGTGCAGGCTCGAAGGGCCGAATGGCCTACTCCTGCACCTATTTTCTATGTTTCTATGTAATACCCCGTTCCTGCCTTCTCCCCATATACCCTGACTCCGCTATTTTTAAGAGCCCTATCTAGCTCTATCATGAAAGCATCCAAAGAACCTGCCTCCACCGCCCTCTGAGACAGAGAATTCCATAGACTCACCACTCTCTGTGAGAAAAAGTGTTTCCTCGTCTCCGTTCTAAATGGTTTACTCCTTATTCTTAAATTGTGGCCCCTGGTTTTGGACTCCCCAACATCAGGAACATGTTTCCTGCCTCTAGCGCGTCTAAGCCCTTAACATAGAAACATAGAAAATAGGTGCAGGAGTAGGCCATTCGGCCCTTTGAGCCTGCAGACACCATTCAATATGATCATGGCTGATCATCCAACTCAGTATCCTGTACCTGGCTTCTCTCCATACCCCCTGATCCCATTAGCCACAAGGGCCACATCTAACTCCCTCTTAAATATAGCCAATGAACTGGCCTCAACTACATTCTGTGGCAGAGAATTCCAGAGATTCACCACTCTGTGTGAAAAATGTTTTTCTCATCTCAGTCCAAAAAGATTTTCCCCTTATTCATTAAACTGTGACCCCTTGTTCTGGACTTCCCCAACATCGGGAACAATCTTCCTGCATCTAGCCTGTCCAACCCCTTAAGAATTTTGTATGTTTCTATAAGATCCCCCCTCAATCTTCTAAATTCTAGCGAGTACAAGCCGAGTCTATCCAGTCTTTCTTCATATGAAACTCCTGACATCCCAGGAATCAGTCTGGTGAACCTTTGTACTCCCTCTATGGCAAGAATGCCCTTCCTCAGATTAGATTAGAATGTCCTTCCTCAGATTTAAAGTACTAAAACTGTACGCAATACTCCAGGTGTGGTCTCACCAAGACCCTGTACAACTGCAGTAGAACCTCCCTGCTCCTATACTCAAATCCTTTTGCTATGAATGCTAACATACCATTCGATTTCTTCACTGCCTGCTGCACCTGCGTGCCTACTTTCAATGACTGGTGTACCATGACACCCAGGTCTCGTTGCATCTCCCCTTTTCTTAATCAGCCACCAGTCCACTTTCCTGTATTTGCCACCAAAGTGGATAACCTCACATTTATCCACATTATACTGCATCTGCCATGCATTTGCCCACTCACCCAGCCTATCCAAGTCACCTTGCTGCCTTCTAGCATCCTCCTCACAGCTAACACTGCCCCCCAGCTTTGTGTCATCAGCAAACTTGGAGACGCTGCATTCAATTCCCTCGTCCAAATCATTAATATATATTGTAAACAGCTGGGGTCCCAGCACTGAGCCTTGCAGTACCCCACTAATCACTGCCTGCCATTCTGAAAAGGACCCGTTTACTCCTACTCTTTGCTTCCTGTCTGCCAGCCAGTTCTCTATCCACATCAATACTGAACACCCAAAACCGTGTGCTTTAAGTTTGTATACTAATCTCTTATGTGGGACCTTGTCGAAAGCCTTCTGAAAGTCCAGATATAACATATCCACTGGTTCTCCCTTATCCACTCTACTAGTTACATCCTCGAAAAATTCTATAAGATTCGTCAGACTTGATTTACCTTTCATAAATCCATGCTGACTGTCCAATGATTTCACCACATTCCAAATGTGCTGCTATCCCATCTTTAATAACTGACTCTAGCAATTTCCCCATTACCGATGTTAGACTAACTGGTCTGTAATTCCCTGTTTTTTCTCTCCCCCCCTTTCTAAAAAGTGGTGTTACATTAGCTACCCTTCAATCTTCAGGAACTAGTCCAGAATCTAAAGAGTTTTGAAAAATTATCATTAATGCATCCACTATTTCTGGGGCTACTTTCTTAAGTACTCTGCGATGCAGCCTATGTGGCCCTGGGGATTTATCGGCCTTTAATCCATTCAATTTACCTAACACCACTTCCCGGCTAACCTGGATTTCACTCAGTTCCTCCATCTCATTTGACCCCCGGTCCCCTGCTATTTCCGGCAGATTATTTAAGTCTTCCATAGTGAAGACAGAACCAAAGTAGTTATTCAATTGGTCTGCCATGTCCTTGTTCCCCATGATCAATTAACCTGTTTCTGACTGCAAGGGACCTACATTTGTTTTAACTAATCTTTTTCTCTTCACATATCTATAACAACTTTTGCAGTCAGTTTTTATGTTCCCTGCCAGTTTTCTTTCATAATCTATTTTCCCTTTCCTAATTGAGCACTTTGTCCTCCTCTGCTGGACTCTGAATTTCTCCAAGTCCTCTGGTAGGCTGCTTTTTCTGGCTAATTTGTATGCTTCATCTTTTGTTTTGATACTATCCCTGATTTCCCTTGTTATCCACGGATGCACTACCTTCCCTGATTTATTCTTTTGCCAAACTGGGATGAACAATTGTTGTAGTTCATCCATGCAATCTTTAAATGCCTTCCATTGTACATCCACCGTCAACCCTTTAAGAATCAATTCTCGACTCAGATATCACTAATTTTATATGGGACTATAAATCACATAGAATACAAAAAACTCATCTGAATAAACCTAAAGTATTAGGGGATTTAGCACTACCTAATTTTATGTATTATTATTGGTCAGTAAATATTAAAAATATGATTCAACTGATGGATAACTCCGCCCAGCAAGTGGACTGGATTGTAATGGAGAAAGAGGATTGCTCCTCTGGAAACATTGGAGCGATCCTCCTCTCTCCAATGAAACTGAATAATATAAATTATAATAAGAACCCAATTATTCATAGTACAATCCGAATTTGGAAACAAATAAAACAAAATATAAAATTAAGAAATTTATCACTTTTATTACCCATAGTTAATAACCCTTCGTTTAATCCCTCTATTATAGATAAAGCTTTTACACATTGGGATAGACTAGGAATTAAAATGCTCGGTGACTTGTATGAAACTGGAAAATTACTTTCATTTCAACAATTACAAATAAAATATAAACTCGGAAATAATCAATATTTTAAATATTTTCAAATATGCGCCTATTTGAAAAAATATACAAAAGATCATTATAATAACCCAGCAGATGTATTGGATGAGGCAATGCAGATAAAAGCCGAATGAGCAAACTTAATATCATATTTGTATAATATTATCTTAAATGTACAAATACCATCTACGGAGGGTATCAGAAGAGACTGGGAACAAGAGTTAGCTATTAAAATTTCAAAGGAAAGTTGGAATGAACACTTATTAAACGTGCATAAATGTTTGATTAATGTAAGACACACTTTAATACAATTTAAAATTTTACATAAATATTATTCCAAAACTAAAATTCATAAAATTTTCCCAAATGTATCATCTATTTGTGATAAATGTCAATCCCAAGAAGCTACTATAGCGCACTCATTTGTTTTCTGTACAAAAATTCAAAAAATTTGGAATGAAATTTTCAAAATCTTTACAAAATTATTTAAAATAAGACTGATACCCAAAGCAGAATGGATTATCTTCGGAATAACGGAAGATGGTCCAGAACTAAATGTGTTTCAAAGAAACTAATAGACTATGGGTTAATAACTGGAAAAAAGCTAATTCTAAAATTTTGGAAGAAGGCTCCAATACCAACTATAAACATGTGGATTTCAAATATGTTCGAAACATTACACCTAGAAGAGATAAGAGTCCTCCCAGCAGGTAAACCAGATCACTTCCACCTGACGTGGTCTGCATTTATAGAATTATTACAATATAGGGTGCAAAGGTACCTTAAAAAAAATTGAGGTCAGGTAAGGGGGGATGATAGTTCAAGAGTTGGTATGTCCCATTTGCGTAATGCTCATAAAAAATATTTGTTTCTCTCTTTTTCCTCTTTCTCTTTCTCCTTCTTTTCTAGGGTCTATTTCTTAACTCTTTTTCTTTTGTTTTTAATTTTGTTCTTATAGGGTCTTCATCCTTTTTTGTTGTCACATTTTCTACACTCTCACTTTTTCCTTCACTTTCTTCTTTCTCTCAATCTTATCTTTTCCTTTTACTAGTGTAAAAAACAAATGGAGTACATTAATTGTAAGAAGACATAAGTGACGAGTGCTAATGTATGTGGTTGTAATGTAATGTACTTCTAATAAATATATATATATTTTTTTAATTAAAAAAAAAAACACAATTGCCAGTCTATCTTGGAAAATTCCCGTCTCATACCCTCAAAGTTACCTTTCTTTAAGTTCAGAACCGTTGTTTCTGAATTAACAATGTCACTCTCCATCCTAATGAAGAACTCAACCATATTATGGTCACTGTTGCCGAAGGGGCCACGCACAACAAGATTGCTAACTAACCCTTCCTCATTACTCAATACCCAGTCTAGAATAGCCTGCTCTCTCGTTGGTTCCTCTACATGTTGGTTTAGAAAACTATCCAGCATACATTCCAAGAAATCCTCTTCCTCAGCACCCCTGCCAATTTGATTCACCCAATCTATATCTAGATTGAAGTCACCCATTATAACTGTTTTACCTTTGTTGCACGCATTTCTAATTTCCTGTTTGATGCCATCCCCAACTCCACTACTACTGTTTGGTGGCCTGTACACAACTCCCACTAGCGTTTTCTGCCTCTGAGTGTTTCGCAGCTCTACCCATATCGATTCCACATCCTCCAAGCTAATGTCCTTCCTGTCTATTACGTTAATTTCCTTTCAAACCAGCAACACTACCCCACCTCCTTTTCCTTTCTGTCTATCCCTCCTGAATATTGAATATCCCTGGATGTTCAGCTCCCAGCCTTGGTCACCCTGGAGCCATGTCTCCGTGATCCCAACTATATCATAGTCATTAATAGCTATCTGCACATTCAACTCATCCACCTTATTACGAATGCTCCTTGCATTGAGACACAAAGCCTTCAGGCTTGTTTTTACACTTTTACCCCTTGTACAATTATGTTGAAAAGTGGCCCTTTTTGATTTTTGCCCTGGATTTGTCTGCCTGCCACTTTTACTTTTCACCTTGCTACCTATTGCTTCTACCCTCATTTCACACCCCTCTGTCTCTCTGCTCACACATTTAAGAAACCCACCACCTCTCATTCTCTGTTTATTATCTTTTTCTTCTTTCCCCTCTACATGTTGGGTCTGAGTGCTCCCCTTCTCTGCCTCCTGCCTCACACACTGTCTACTAGCTTTCTCTATTTGAGTCCCTCCCCCCAACCGTTCTAGTTTAAAGTCTCCCCAGTAGCTTTTGTAAATCTCTCCGCCAGGATATTGGTCCCCCTCGGGTTCAATGCAACCCGTCCTTTTTGTACAGGTCATACCTTCCCCAAAAGAGGTCCCAATGATCCAGAAACTTGAATCCCTGCCCACTGCACCAGCCCTTCAGCCACGCATTTATCCTCTGCCTCGCTCCATTCCTACTCTCACTGTCGCGTGGCACAGGCAGTAATCCTGAGATTCCTTAACTCTCCTCCTAACTCCCTAAATTCTCCTTTCAGGACCTCTTCTCTTTTTCTAACTATGTCATTGGTACCTATATGTACCACGACCTCGGGCTCCTCTCCCTCCCATTTCAGGATATCTTGGACACGTTGAGACACATCCCAGACCCTGGCACCAGGGAGGCAAACTACCATCCGTGTCTCCCGACTGCGTCCACAGAATCGCCTATCTGACCCCCTAACTATAGAGTCCCTTATTACTACTGCCCTCCTCTTCTTTTCCTTACCCTTCTGAGCAACAGGGCCGGTCTCTATACCGGAGGCCCTGTCGCTACCCCCAGGTAGGCTGTTCCCCCCAACAGCACTCAAACAGGAGTACTTATTGCCAAGGTGTACAGCCACCGGGGTACTCTCTAGTCCCTGCCTCTGCCCCTCCTAACCGTGACCCACTTGTCTGCCTCCCGTGGTCTTGGAGTGACCACCTCTCTGTAACTCCTCTCTATGACCTCCTCGCTCTCCCTGACCAGACAGGGGTCATCGAGCTGCTGCTCCAGGTTCCTAATACGGTCCCTTAGGAGCCCCATCTCGAGGCACCTGGCGCAGATGTGGATGTCTGGAGAGCTATCAGACTCCATGACCTCCCACATCTGACATCCAGAACAGTAAACGGCCCTCGGCCTCATACTCCCCCCTTACCCTGGATACAATACAAAGTAGAATACAATACAATACAAAGTGCTGGAAGAAATCAGCAGGGATCTGACTCCCAATCCGCTGCTTCCACTAGTCCGCTTTCACCAATCAGCGGCTTCCTCAAGCCCACTTGTTTTGAACTGTGCACTGCGAATGGAACGTTACAGATTTGGGTTCCTCCCACTACACCCGCGATCGGTTTTTGTACTCACCGCCCGGACGTTACTCCTCCCACTGCAACCGTTCCTGTGCCTCTGTGAATCGAAGCCCCGCGATCGGGTTTTGTACTCACCGCCCGGACGTTACTCCTCCCACTGCAACCGTTCCTGTGCCTCTGTGAATCGAAGCCCCGCGATCGGGTTTTGTACTCACCACCCGGACGTTACTCCTCCCACTGCAACCGCTCCTGGGCCTCTCAACAATCTTATATGTTTCAATGAGAAACCCTCTCATCCTTCTAAACTCCAGAGTGTACAAGCCCAGCTGCTCCATTCTCTCAGCATATGACAGTCCCGCCATCCTGGGAATTAACCTTGTAAACCTACGCTGCACTCCCTCAATAGCAAGAATGTCCTTCCTCAAATTATGGGACCAAAACTGCACACAATACTCCAGGTGTGGTACATAGATACATAGATACATAGAAAATAGGTGCAGGAGTAGGCCATTCGGCCCTTCGAGCCTGCACCGCCATTCAATACGATCATGGCTGATCATCCAACTCAGTATCCCGTACCTGCCTTCTCTCCATACCCCCTGATCCCTTTAGCCACAAGGGCCACATCTAATTCCCTCTTAAATATAGCCAATGAACTGGCCTCAACTGCCCTCTGTGGCAGAGAGTTCCAGAGATTCACCACTCTCTGTGTGAAAAAGTTTTTCCTCATCTCGGTCTTAAAGGATTTCCCCCTTATCCTTAAGCTGTGACCCCTTGTCCTGGACTTCCCCAACATCGGGAACAATCTTCCTGCATCTAGCCTGTCCAACCCCATAAGAATTTTGTACGTTTCTATAAGATCCCCTCTCAATCTCCTAAATTCTAGCGAGTATAAGCCAAGTCTATCCAGTCTTTCTTCATATGAAAGTCCTGACATCCCAGAAATCAGTCTGGTGAACCTTCTCTGCACTCCCTCTATGGCTATAATGTCCTTCCTCAGATTTGGAGACCAAAACTGTATGCAATACTCCAGGTGTGGTCTCACCAAGACCCTGTACAACTGCAGTAGAACCTCCGTGCTCCTATACTCAAATCCTCTTGCTATGAAGGCCAACATACCATTCGCTTTCTTCACTGCCTGCTGCACCTGCATGCCTACTTTCAATGACTGGTGTACCATGACACCCAGGTCTCGCTGCATCTCCCCATTTCCTAATCGGCCACCATTTAGATAATAGTCTGCCTTCCCGTTTTTGCTACCAAAGTGGATAACCTCACATTTATCCACATTATACTGCATCTGCCAAACATTTGCCCACTCACCCAGCCTATCCAAGTCACCTTGCAGTCTCCTAGCATCCTCCTCACAGCTAACACTGCCCCCCAGCTTAGTGTCATCCGCAAACTTGGAGATGTTGCTTTCAATTCCCTCGTCCAGATCATTAATATAAATTGTAAATAGCTGGGGTCCCAGCACTGAGCCTTGCGGTACCCCACTAGTCACTGCCTGACATTGTGAAAAGGACCCGTTTAATCCTACTCTTTGCTTCCTGTTTGCCAGCCAGTTCTCTATCCACATCAATACTGAACCCCCAATACCGTGTGATTTAAGTTTGTATCCTAATCTCTTATGTGGTACCTTGTCGAAAGCCTTCTGAAAGTCCAGATACAACACATCCACTGGTTCTCCCCTATCCACTCTACTAGTTACATCCTCGAAAAATACTATAAGATTCGTCAGACACGATTTACCTTTCGTAAATCCATGCTGACTTTGTCCAATGATTTCACCACTTTCCAAATGTGCTGCTATCCCATCTTTAATAACTGACTCTAGCAGTTTCCCCACTACCGATGTTAGACTAACTGGTCTGTAATTCCCCGTTTTCTCTCTCCCTCCCTTCTTAAAAAGTGGGGTTACGTTTGCTACCCTCCAATCCTCAGGAACTACTCCAGAATCTAAAGAGTTTTGAAAAATTATCACTAATGCATCCACTATTTCTGGAGCTACTTCCTTAAGTACTCTGGGATGCAGCCTATCTGGCCCTGGTGATTTATCGGCCTTTAATCCATTCAATTTACCCAACACCACTTCCCGACTAACCTGGATTTCACTCAGTTCCTCCATCTCCTTTGACCCGCGGCCCCCTGCTATTTCCGGCAGATTATTTATGTCTTCCTTAGTGAAGACGGAACCAAAGTAGTTATTCAATTGGTCTGCCATATCCTTGTTCCCCATGATCAATTCACCTGTTTCTGACTGCAAGGGACCTACATTTGATTTAACTAATCTCTTTCTCTTCACATATCTATAAAAACTTTTGCAGTCAGTTTTTATGTTCCCTGCCAGTTTCCTTTCATAATCTATTTTCCCTTTCCTAATTAAGCCCTTTGTCCTCCTCTGCTGGTCTCTGAATTTCTCCCAGTCCTCTGGTATGCTGCTTTTTCTGGCTAATTTGTACGCATCATCTTTTGCTTTGATACTATCCCTGATTTCCCTTGTTATCCACGGATGCACTACCTTCCTTGATTTATTCTTTTGCCAAACTGGGATGAACAATTTTTGTAGTTCATCCATGCAGTCTTTAAATGCCTTCCATTGCATATCCACCGTCAACCCTTTTAGAACTAATTGCCCGTCAATCTTGGCCAATTCACGTCTCATACCCTCAAAGTTACCTTTCTTTAAGTTCAGAACCGTTGTTTCTGAATTAACAATGTCGCTCTCCATCCTAATGAAGAACTCAACCATATTATGATCACTCTTGCCCAAGGGGGCACGCACAACAAGTCTGCTAACTAACCCTTCCTCATTACTCAATACCCAGTCTAGAATAGCCTGCTCTCTCGTTGGTTCCTCTACATGTTGGTTTAGATAACTATCCCTCATACATTCCAAGAAATCCTCTTCCTCAGCACCCCTGCCAATTTGATTCACCCAATCTATATGTAGATTGAAGTCACCCATTATAACTGTTTTGCCTTTGTTGCACGCATTTCTAATTTCCTGTTTGATGCCATCCCCAACTTCACTACTACTGCTAGGTGGCCTGTACACAACACCCACCAGCGTTTTCTGCCCCTTAGTGTTTCGCAGCTCTACCCATACCGATTCCACATCCTCCAAGCTAATGTCCTTCCTTTCCACTGCGTTAATCTCCTCTCTAACCAGCAACGCTACCCCACCTCCTTTTCCTTTCTCTCTATCCCTCCTGAATATTGAATATCCCTGGATGTTCAGCTCCCAGCCTTGGTCACCTTGGAGCCATGTCTCCGTGATCCCAACTATATCATAATCATTAATTGCTATCTGCACGTTCAACTCATCCACCTTATTACGAATGCTCCTTGCATTGAGACACAAAGCCTTCAGGCTTGTTTTTACAACGCTCTTACCACTTATACAATTATGTTGAAAAGTGGCTCTTTTTGATTTTTGCCCTGGATTTGTCTGCCTGCCACTTTTACCTTTCACCTTGCTACCTATTGCTTCCGCCCGCATTTTACACCCCTCTGTTTCTCTGCTCACCCATTTAAGAACCCCACCACCTCTTATTCTCTGTTTATTATTGTTTTCTTCTTTCCCCTCTACATGTTGGGTCTGAGTGCTTTCCTTCTCTGCCTCCTGCCTCACACACTGTCTAATAGCATTCTCTATTTGAGTCCCTCCCCCCAACCATTCTAGTTTAAAGTCTCCCCAGTAGCCTTTGCAGATCTCCCCGCCAGGATATCGGTCCCCCTCAGGTTCAAGTGCAACCCATCCTTTTTGTACAGGTCGAACCTTCCACAAAAGA
Organism: Malacoraja senta; assembly: GCA_038087875.1. Classification (NCBI taxonomy): domain Eukaryota; kingdom Metazoa; phylum Chordata; class Chondrichthyes; order Rajiformes; family Rajidae; genus Malacoraja; species Malacoraja senta. The sequence continues at coordinate 10,039 of JAXLNO010002201.1, read as the reverse complement.
AGTCCCAATGATCCAGAAATTTGAATCCCTGCCTTCTGCACCAGTCCTTCAGCCACGCATTTATCCTCCACCTCGCTCCATTCCTACTCTCACTGTCGCGTGGTACAGGCAGTAATCCCGAGATTGTTACCTTTGCTGTCCTTCTCTTTAACTCCTAACTCCCTAAATTCTCCTTTCAGGACCTCTTCGCTTTTTTTACCTATGTCATTGGTACCTATATGTATCACGACCTCGGGCTCCTCTCCCTGCCCTTTCAGGATGTCTTGGACACGTTGAGACACATCACAGACCCTGGCACCAGGGAGGCAAACTACCATCCGGGTCTCCCGACTGCGTCCACAGAATCGCCTGTCTGACCCCCTAACTATAGAGTCCCCTATTAATATTGCCCTCCTCTTCTTTTCCTTACCCTTCTGAGCAACAGGACCGGTCTCTATACCGGAGGCCCGGCCGCTGTCGCTACCCCCAGGTAGGCTGTCCACCCCAACAGTGCTCAAACAGGAGTACTTATTGTCAAGGTGTACAGCCACCGGGGTACTCTCTAGTCCCTGCCTGTGCCCCTTGCCTCTCCCAACCGTGATCCACTTGCCTGCCTCCTGTGGTGTTGGAGTGACCACATCCCTGTAACTCCTCTCAATGACTTCCTCGCTCTCCCTGACCAGACGGAGGTCATCGAGCTGCTGCTCCAGGTTCCTAATACGGTCCATTAGGAGCCCCATCTCGATACACCTGGCGCAGATGTGGACGTCTGGAGGGCTATCAGACTCCATGACTTCCCACATCTGACATCCAGAACAGTAAACTGCCCTGGCACTCATACTCCCCTTACCCTGGATATAATACAAAACAACCTGCTACAATACAAAACAAGCTGCTACAATACAAAACAAACTGCTACAATACAAAACAAACTGTTACAATACAAAACAAACTGCTACAATACAGTACAATCAGCAGGGATCTGACTCCCAATCAGCTGCTCCCTCTTGTCTGCGTCCACCAATCAGCGGCTTCCTCAAACCCACTTGTTTTTGAAGTGGAACGTTGCCGATTTGGGTACTCCTTTTTAAGTCCTACCGCTCGGTTGTAGCTCCTCCCTCAGCGACCTCTCCAACGGCTTTCGGACCTCTGTTAGGAACAAGCCCCCGCGCTCCTTTTTAAGTCCTACCGCTCGGTTGTAGCTCCTCCCTCAGCGACCTCTCCAACGGCTTTCGGACCTCTGTTAGGAACAAGCCCCCGCGCTCCTTTTTAAGTCCTACCGCTCGGTTGTAGCTCCTCCCTCAGCGACCTCTAGGTCTCACTAGGGCTCTGTACAACTGCAGAAGGACCTCTTTGCTCCTATATTCGATTCCTCTTGTTATAAAGGCCAACATGCCATTCACTTTCTTCACTGCCTGCTGTACCTGCATGCTTACATTCATAGACTAATGTACAAGGACCTCCAGATCCCGTTGTACTTGAGGCCCTGAGATGTTTAGACACAAAAAAATCGGCAGGTCCAGACAACCTTGAGCCTTACTTCCTAAGGTTAGCCGCTGATTTTATTGCATTGCCTCTGACTCATCTTTTTAATCTATCCCTGGAGACAAACGAAATTCCCCTTATTTGGAAATCTGCCTTTGTTCTCCCACTGTTAAAAGGGGGGGACCCCACTGTGCTAAACAACTATAGGCCCATCTCCAAACTGTCTGTTTTAATTAAGGTGCTGGAATCCATTGTAAACCAGCAACTGAAGGACTTTTGATCAACTAACAGTATTTTATCTGAATTTCAATTTGGTTTTAGGAAAAAATATAGTACGTCAACAGCTGCTTTAAAAGTAGTAAATGATTTTATTGAATTTTTAGACAATAAGCAACACTGTGCAGCCCTTTTCGTTGACCTATCAAAGGCTTTCGATACTGTGGATCATGCCTTATTGTTACAAAGACTATGCAGCATCAGTTTGTCTGATCAAGCTGTCTGTTGGTTTAAAAACTATCTATCAGGCAGATCCCAGTGTGTGCGAGCAGAAGGTATTACTTCTAGCTCTCTTAATGTATCCAAGGGTGTGCCACAGGGATCGGTTCTAGGACATTTATTATTTACTATTTATATTAATAGTCTAGATCATAAAGCTCCGAACGCAAATATTCACTTTTATGCTGACGACACAGTGATATATTGCTCTGCGTCTACCCCAAATCAGGCTCTCTGTCAGCTCCAAACTGCTTTTAACACTGTGCAACGTAACCTGTGTGATTTAAAACTTGTTTTAAATGCTGACAAGACAAAGCTCATGCTGTTCACTTAAAACCCTCACGCACCACTGCTCTTTGTATGCTCAAGTTGGATGGTTTGCCCTGTCCACCCGCAGACTCCATCATTGGCATATTCTTATTTATAAGACTATCCTCGGTGTTCTTCCTTCATACCTGCAGAAGTATGTAATTCGATAAAGCACAGGAACTTATCAGCCCCGCTCTGAGGACTTGTACCTAAAGTCCGTACTGAACTGGGGAAAAAGGCATTTAGTTATGCTGCTCGCTTCGCATGGAACCAGCTGCAGAATGAACTGAAACTTAAGGAGCTGGTTTCTATAAACAGATTTAAATCCCTTCTTAATGATGTTGAAGCGGGCTCTTCTGTCTGTACATGCTTTGTTTGATGATATTCTGACTGTGACTCTATTTATATGTTCTCTGTTGTTTTTAAATTATTGTCTGTAACTGTGGAACTGTGCTGCTGCCTGTCTTGGCCAGGACTCTCTTGTAAAAGAGATTTAAAAACAAATCTCAATGAGACTTCTCCTGGTTAAATAAAGGTTAAATAAAATAAAAATAAAAAACGTCCCCTTTTCCCAACTTGACGCCATTTAGATAGTAATCTGCCTTCCTGTTTTTGCTACCAAAGTGGATAACCTCACATTTATCCGCATTAAACTTCATCTGCCATGCATCTGCCCACTCCCCCAACCTGTCCAAGTCACCTGCATTGTCATAGCATCCTCCTCCCAGTTCACACTGCCACCCAGCTTTGTGTCATCTGCAAATTTGCTAATGTTACTTTGAATCCCTTCATCCAAATCATTGAAGTACATTGTAAAAAGCTGCGGTCCCAGCACCAAGCTTTTCGGTACCCCACTAGTCACTGCCTGCCATTCTGAAAGGGACCCGTTAATCCCTACTCTTTGTTTCCTGTCTGCTAACCACTTCTCTATCCATGTCAGCACTCTACCCCCAATACCATGTGCCCTAATTTTGCCCACTAATCTCCGATGTGGGACCTTATCAAATGCTTTCTGAAAGTCCAGGTACACTACATCCACTGGCTCTCCCTTGTCCATTTTCCTAGTTACATCTTAAAAAAAATCCAGAAGAATAGTCAAGCATGATTTCCCCTTCGTAAATCCATGCTGACTCGGACCGATCCTGTTACTGCTATCCAAAGTGCGGCGATCCTGTTACTGCTATAGTGCGGCTATCTCATCTTTTATAATTGACTCCAGCATCTTCCCCACCACCGATGTCAGGCTAACTGGTCTATAATTCTCCGTTTGCTCTCTTCCGCCTTTCTTAAAAAGTGGGATAACATTAGCTACCCTCCAATCCAAAGGAACTGATCCTGAGTCTATAGAACATTGGAAAATTATCCACGATGTCTAGAGCCACTTCCTTAAGTACCCTGGGATGCAGACCATCAGGACGTGGGGATTTATCAGCCTTCAGTCCCATCAGTCTATCCAACACCATTTCCTGCCTAATGTGGATTTCCTTCAGTTCCTACGTCACCCCAGATCCTCTGGCTACTACTACATCAGAAATATTGTTTGTGTCCTCCTTAGTGAAGACAGATTCAAAGTACCTGTTCAACTCATCTGCCATTTCCTTGTTCCCCATAATTAATTCACCTTTTTCGGTCTTCAAGGGTCCATAGCAAAAGGATTTTAGTATAGGAGCAGGGAGGTTCTACTGCAGTTGTACAGGGTCTTGGTGAGACCACACCTGGAGTATTGCGTACAGTTTTGGTCTCCAAATCTGAGGAAAGACATTCTTGCCATAGACGGAGTACAGAGAAGGTTCACCAGACTGATTCCTGGGATGTCAGGATTTTCATATGAAGAAAGACTGGATAGACTCGGCTTGTACTCGCTAGAATTTAGAAGATTGAGGGGGGATCTTATAGAAACTTACAAAATTCTTAAGGGGTTGGACAGGCTAGATGCAGGACGATTGTTACCGATGTTGGGGAAGTCCAGAACAAGGGGTCACAGTTTAAGGATTAGGGGGAAATCCTTAAGGACCGAGATGAGAAAAACATTTTTCACACACAGAGTGGTGAATCTCTGGAATTCTCTGCCACAGAAGGTAGTTGAGCCCAGTTCATTGGCTATATTTAAGAGGGAGTTAGATGTGGCCCTTGTGGATAAAGGGATCAGGGGGTATGGAGAGAAGGCAGTTACAGGATACTGAGTTGGATGATCAGCCATGATCATATTGAATGGCGGTGCAGGCTCGAAGGGCCGAATGGCCTCCTCCTGCACCTATTTCCTATGTTACTATGTTTCTATGTCCAACTTTGGTCTTAACTAATTTTTTCCTCTTCACATATCGAAAGAAGCTTTTACTATCCTTCTTTATATTCTTGGCTAGCTTACCTTCGTACCTCATCTTTTCTCCCTGTATTGTCTTTTGGGTTATCTTCTGTTGTTCTTTAAACATTACCCAATCCTCTTGCTTCCCGCTCATCTTTGCTACGTTGCACTTCTTCGCTTTAATTTTTATACTGTCCCTGACGTCCCTTGTCAGCCATGGTCATCCCTTTCTCCCCTTGGAATCTTTCTTCCTCCTAGGAATGAACTGATCTTGCACCTTCTGTATTATTCCTAGAAACACTTGCCATTTTTGTTCCACTGTCATCCCTGCTAGTGTATCTTTCCAGTCAACTTTGGCCAGCTCGTCCCTCATGGCCCCATACTCCCCTTTATTCAACTGCAACACTGACACCTCAGATCTACTCTTCTCCCTCTCCAATTGTAGATTAAACCTGACCATGTTATGGTCACTGCCTCCTAATGGCTCATTAACCTCGAGGTCCTTTATCAAATCCGGTTCATCACATAACACTAAATCACTTCACCTCTCGCAATTGGCCCTGACCTTACTCTGTTGTCTATTCTCAAGCTTTCCTTCCCATTAAGTCGAGAATCTTTTGTAATTTTTCCTGTAGCCACTTCCCCTTCAACTCCATCTTTATACTCCCAATTTGCCAATCCCTCCCCCCCCCACTATTTAGTTTAAACCCACACATGTAGCCCTAGCAAACCTGCCTGCCAGAATGTTGATCAGTTTGTTATTTGGATACTTTGGCTATTTAAAAAAAAAATGTTTAGCCTTTTCTTAAGAATGGGACAGATGTTTAGATCTAACAATTGAATTTAGATGAATTTAATTGATTTGATGACACTGATGAAGATTGATTTTTTGTTGGGTATTTACTATTTGTTTTAACGTTACAATAATATTAAAGTTCTGATCTTGAGAATATCACATTTTTGAATTTTCAAGGCAGTCTGGGTGTTTATTACTATTTCTGTCACGACGGTCAATTTGCAATAATTTGTAATTATCTACAATTAGGTAACTAACTAATTATATGCCTTAATTTCAGATCATTCAAGTAAAATGTATCATATTTGTTTCTGAATGCTTCAATCTATAATAACTGAAAATTTCATTCAGTTCTCTTAATTTTTAAGAAAGTTATGGGCTTTTGACTGTCCTCGATCAGTTTTTGTGTTAAGTCAATGGAAAAGCAAGATGCTAATTTCCGAGTATGAAAATGGCCATAACCTTTTTAATATTGAACATATGAAAGTGAAATAGGTGTCAAATTAAAGTCATTTTAATACTTTATCAGATGGAATAAATTACAGGCTTGATTTTTAAAATCTCAAAATGTTGTAACATTGCCACCTGAAGGGCCTGTTTCCACACTCTATGACAAAGTTACTGCAGCATTTTACCTTCAGTGCAGCATCATCAGGGTGTGGAGCTGAAACACCGCCCAGTTGCTTCTCTCCACAGACGCTGCCCGTCTGTCGCGCTGCGTCACTCCGGCAGTTGGTGCCGACTTCACATTTAAACATAAACCGCCAACTTGACAGTCTGAAGAAGGGTTTCGGCCCGAAACGTTGCCTATTTCCTTCGCTCCATAGGTGCTGCTGCACCCGCTGAGTTTCTCCAGCATTTTTGTGTACCCGCCATCTTGACACTTCTTCACGAACCAACCACGGATGGGCGGTGACGTCACGGCGCAGGGTGGGCGGGGTGTAATGACGTCACGGCGCAGGGAGGGTGGGGTGATTGGACGTCACGGCGCAGGGTGGGCGGGGCGATTGGACGTCACGGCGCAGGGTGAACGAGCGACAGTTGTCGGCAAAGATTATAGAGCAGAGGTCCTCTAGTGTCTTTGGTTGTCGGACGGTTGGCGAGACGCGGATCACCGATGGTGCAGGTCCGTGCGGCGGCTCCACCTCCCCACTCACACCCCTAACCCCCCCCTAACCCCCCCCTAACCCCCCCCCCCCCACTCACCCCACTCACCCCCAGCCCTTCATCCCCTCCTTCATCCCCTCACCCCCCTCACTCACACCACCTCACACCCCCTCACCACCTCACACCCCCTCACCTACTCACCCCGTCCCCCCTCACAACCCTCACCCACTCACTCCCTCCCCCCTCACCACCTGCACCCCCTCACCCACTCATTCCCTCACCCCTCCCCGCTCACATACTCACCCCCACCATTCCCCCCACAAAACCCTTACCCACTACCCCCCACTCACCCACTCACCCCCTCCTCCACTCGCACCTACCTCCTCACCCTCCCTCCCCTTACCCCCCTCCTCCCTCACTCACTCACCCCCCCTTTCATCACCCCCCCCCTCCTCCCTTACCCCCTCACCACCCTCACCACTGCACCCCCCTCACACACTCATTCCCTCACCCCCATCCCCTCACCCACCTCACCACCCGCACCCCCCTCACCCTCTCCCCGCTCACCCCCTACCCTCCCACACCCACCTCACCACCTGCACCCTGTCACCACCCGCATCACCCCTCACCCCCATACCCACACCCCCCCTCACCGCCTCACCACCTGCACCCCCTCACCCACTCAATCCCCGCTCACATACTCACCCCCACTCACCGCCCCTCAACCCCTCCTCCCTCACCCCCCTCAACCCCTCCTCCCTCACCCCCCGCAACACGTCCTCCCTCACCCCCCTCAATACCTCCCTCACCCCTCCTCCCTCACCCCCCTCAACTGCTCACCCCTCACCCCCCTCAACTGCTCACCCCTCACCCCCCTCAACTGCTCACCCCCTCCTCCCTCACCCCACCTCACCTCCTCACCCCTCACCCTCCCCCCAACCGCTCTCACCCACTTACCCCACTCACCCACCTCACCCCCCCTCACCACCTGCACCCCCTCACCCACTCATTCTCTCACCCCCTCCTCCCTAACCCCCCTCACCTCCTCACTGGATGTTTTCAAGAGAGAGTTATATTTATCTGTGGACTTATGGAATCAAGGGATATGGGGGGAATGCGGGAATAGGGTACTGATTCAGGAACAGGGTACTGATATTGACTGGCGGTTCTGGCTCGAAGAGCCGAATTTTGCCCATCCACATTCCCCAGAGAAGCTGCCCGACCCACTGAGTTACTCCAGCACTCTGCGACCTTCTTCCCATGATGCATGACGTCACCAAGTGCCAATCACCGGCGGGGCGGTGCCGTCAGTCCCCCTCGGATTGGGGGTGACATCAGGGCACCGGTCGTGCACATGGCCGACGTCACGGCGCAGGGCGGGGGTACGTCACGGCGTAGGCGGCTGGCTTGGGGACTTGTGGGCGGGCGGCTCGACACAGTGCCCGGATGCTCGGCGCCCCCAGGTCGATGCAGTCCCCCCCCCTCTTCCCTCACTAGCTATCTCATCCCCTCTTCTACCCCCCTTACTCCTCCCCCTCCCTGCTCCCCCTCCCCTCCTTCCGTCCTCATCCCTTCTCCACTTCCTCCCGTGCCTCCTTAACACCTCTCCCCACCTTCCACCCACTCCCTGCTCCCCCACACCCCCTTGACCCCCACCTCCCCCCTTCCCCTGCCCCCTCCGCCCCTCCCCTGCCTCCCCCTCCCACCCCCTTCTAGCACTAGCAATCATGAGTTAGTAATGTCCTGTTTGCCAGCTTATTGACCCTCTGTGTTCCCCTCCTGCAAGGTTTAGGAGCCGTTGCTGTGGACAGAGGTCGGAATGTGAGCGGCCATTGAGGGTGGCCAGGGTGCCGGTGAGCCCCCCATCTGCTCGGTGTGCGGGCTGAGCTTCGATGGAGGACCACATGACGGGGCACAACAAGGAGAAGCGTTATGAATGCGACGTGTGTGGCAAGGCCTGGCAGCACCCGAGCCAGCTGGAGATCCACCGGCGGGTGCACACGGGAGAACGCCCCTTCGACTGCTCCGACTGTGGCAAGAGCTTCAAGACGATGAATGACCTGAATATGCACCGGCGGGTGCACACGGGCGAGAAGCCGTATGGCTGCTCCACCTGCGGCAAGAGCTTTGCCCAGTCGTCGGGGCTGCTGCATCACCGGCGGGTGCACAGCAGTGAGCGGCCCTTCACCTGCTCCGACTGTGGCAAAGGCTTCAAGTCGTTGTCGGAACTGAAGATACACAGGCGAATGCACACCGGGGAGCGGCCCTACACCTGCAGCGACTGCGGCAAAGGCTTCACCCAGTCCACCAGACTGCTGGTGCACCAGCACACCCACACCGGCGAATGCCCCTACACCTGCAACGACTGCGGCAAGGGCTTCACCCACTCCACCAGGCTACTGGTGCACCAGCGCACCCACACCGGGGAGCGTCCCTACACCTGCAGCCAGTGCGGCAAAGGCTTCACCCGCTCCAACTACCTACTGAAGCATCAGCGCACCCACACCGGCGAGCGCCCCTACACCTGCGCCCAGTGCGGCAAGGGGTTCACCTGCTCCAGCAGCTTGCTGGTGCACCAGCGCACCCACACCGGCGAGCGTCCCTTCACCTGCGCCCAGTGCGGCAAGGGCTTCACCCGCTCCGATAGCTTGCTGGAGCACCAGCGCACCCACACTGGCGAGCGTCCCTATACCTGCGCCCAGTGCGGCAAGGGCTTCACCAGCTCCACCAGGCTGCTGACCCACCAGCGCACCCACACCGGCGAGCGCCCCTACACCTGCTCCCAGTGCGGCAAGGGCTGCACCAGCTCCACCAGGCTGTTGGAGCACCAGCGCACCCACACCGGCGAGCGCCCCTTCACCTGCGTCCAATGCGGCAAAGGTTTCACCAGCTCCACCAGACTGCTATCCCACCAGCAGGTGCACGCCGGCGACCCTCCCTTCCCCAGCCCAGTGTGTGGAGAGCGCTTTGCCATGGCCTCCCACTCCCTGTCTCACCAGCGCGTGCACACCAGTGGCCAGCCCTAGGACTTGCCCGTACTGCGGTGAGGCATTTGACAGTTCGCGGAGGTTGTGGCAGCACTGGCGGGCACATGCCGGCGAGCAGCTGCTCCCACTGCAGCAAGCGTTTCAAGAGCGCACGGGGGCTGCGGGAGCACTAGTGGATACACACTGGATAGAGACCCTTTGTGTGCGCTGAGTGGGGCAAGGGTTTCACCCGCATGTCCAGCCTGTGGCAGCACCGGCGTACCCACAGCGGGAAGCATTTCCTTCCCCTGCCCGTCCTGTGGTAAGGGCGTCACCCGCCTTGACCACCAGCTGGAGCAGCGTCGAGTCCACACCGGCCAGCGCCCCCTCACCTGCCGCTCTGTGACAAGCCTTTGCCCACTCCTCCAGCCTGCTGGCAAACCGCCACGTGGATAGGCGCTGTTTAAGTAGACACAAAATGCTGGAAGGAATGGGTAACGTTTCGGGTTGAGACCCTCTTCAGTCTCGACGCGAAACGTCACCCATTCCTTCTCTCCAGTTCCGCCTGTTCCCACTGAGTTACTGCAGCACTTCATG
>JAXLNO010002200.1:0-98677 GCA_038087875.1 Malacoraja senta | reverse complement strand
TAACCAATGTTAAAAACAACTATTAACAGATCCACTAGTTGGCACTCAGTGCATGGTTTCACCTGCATTGGCAATAGAAAGTGTATATTCAATTAAATAAAACTCTATCAGGTTACTCTCATTAGATTTACTCAAATCATGTTGGCTGATTTTGTGAGCAACAGAATGGAGACCTTTGTAAATGCAATTTCAACCACTAGATGGCATAAGGATGGGCCATTAATTTGAAAGGCGTTTTGTTTTCATTTCGATGTTACAAACTTATGCCTAATCACTCTATTAACAGCCACCAATAATCTAAATAAAGCTTTGCAAATGATTCATAGTCAGATTCATGTGATCTGTGGTAGTCTGGCGCGCTGACCTCTCCCGGGCTGAGGCCAGGCGACAACTCTCAGACACCTCCTCCTACTTATCCTTAGACCATGACCCCACAGACGAGCACCAGACCTTAATATCACACACCATTTCTGATTTTATTACTTTCGGCTCTCTGCCTCCAACCTTGTCGTTCCCCAGCCCCGCACGGCCCGATTTTATCTTCTCCCCAAAATTCACAAACAGAACTGTCCTAGCAGACCCATTGTTTCTGCTCGTTCATGTCCCACCAAATTAATTTCCACATACCTCAACTCCATCTTATCCCCCCCTGATCCAATCCCTCCCGACCTATGTCCAAGACACCTCACACGCTCTTCGTTTCTTCAATGACTTCCGTATTCCAGGCCCCCACTCCCTCATCTTTACCATGGATGTGCAGTCACTCTATAACTCCATCCCCCACCAGGAATGTATTAAAGCCCTCCGTTTCTTCCTCGATCGCAGAATCAGCCAATTTCCGTCTACGAATACTCTTCTCCACCTAGCAGAGCTGGTCCTTACCCTCAACAACTTCTCCTTTGACTCCTCCCACTTCCTCCATATCCACGGCATAGCTATGGGCACTCGCATGGGCCCCAGCTATGCCTGCCTCTTTGTCGGGTACGTTAAACAATCCCTGTTCCAGGCGTACACTGGCCCTATCCCCAAACTCTACCTCCGCTACATTGACGACTGCATCGGTGCTGCCTCTTGCACCCATGCAGAACTCACTGACTTCATCAACTTCATGACTAATTTCCATCCGGCACTCAAATTCACACGGACCATCTCCGATATCGTGCCATGACGCCCTGCAGCTTGTCAGTCCCGGATTATCGACTTGGTCTTATTGCCTGCAAGTACGAACTGCTTCATTCACCAAGGATTCAACAATGGAATTGAATATGGTGCAATTATCAGTGAACATCTCTGTTTCTGACCTTACAACTGAACAAAGATACTTAAAGAAATAGCTGAAGATGTGGCAGGTAAGAGGGTCCTTTACCTTGGTGCCCTGAGTCATAGATATTCTCATGTTTATCTGGATGTGTTATTTGTAAGCTCTTTGCCAAATCAATGCAGTTATAATGAAAACTGGTTCAATTCTGCCAGATGTAAGCTCTCCCAGAGTTGTTGAACTAGAATAGGCTGTACAAGCTGGAAATCATGGACACACACAGGGAGCAAATGATGGTGAAATCGGGTGGCCTCACCCAGGAGAGGGTGAGTGGTCAGCAGCTAGAGAGTGACGCCAGGGGAGGTGGGTGGAGAAGGAAAGCAAGAGGGGAAGTGGCGTAGAGTCATAGAGTGATACAGTGTGAAAACAGGCCCTTCAGCCCAACTCACCCACACCGGCCAACAGGTCCCAGCTACACTAGTCCCACCTGCCTGTGTTTGGTCCATATCCCTCCAAACTTGTCCCATCTATGTACCTGTCTAACTGTTTCTTAAATGTTGGGATAGTCCCAACCTCCTGCACCTATTTTCTATCTTTCTATATTGGACGATCAGCCATGATCACAATGAATGTCGGTGCTGGCTCGAAGGGCCGAATGGCCTTCTCCTGCACCTATTTTCTATGTTTCTATATTGGGGATGATCAGCCATGATCGCAATGAATGGTGGTGCTGGCACGAAGGGCCGAATGGCCTCCTCCTGCACCTATTTTCTATGTTTCTATGTTTCAACTACCTCCTCTGGCAGCTTGTTCCATACACCCACCACCCTTTGTGTGAAAAAGTTATCCCTCAGATTCCTATTAAATCTTTTCCCCTTCACCTTGAACCTATGTCCTCTGGCCCTCGATTCCCCTACGCTGGGCATGAGACTCTGTGCATCTACCTATCTATTCCTCTCATGATTTTGTACATGATTTTGGCAGAGAGTAAAGAAGTGAAAAGAGGGAAAAGTGACTGATAGACGGCCGGGAAACAAAGGCAGGGCCGTCGGAGGCGGGGCTTAGGGCTTGGAAGTGAGCAGTAGAAGAGGAACTTCCGTGAACTCTGCAGTTCATTGGAAATCAAATGCTTGGGCATTATATGTAGGAAGGAACTGCAGATGGTGGTTTACACCAAAGATAGACGCAAAATGCTGGAGTAACTCCCTGGGCATTAACTGGATCGGATGTGTTCTGCCTTTCTGAAAAGGAAATGGCTGGACAAGTGTAAAAATTATTCACTTTGGTTGAAATAACATTAAAATAGAATATATTTTCAATAGAAAACTACTGTTAAATAGTGATATGGGTTCTATTTTGCAGGTGCAAGTGATTGGGAAGGCTAACTTCTTGAAGGCCTTTAATGCAAAGAGATTGGAGTCCAGATTAAGAAAGTCTGGCTACAATTGAACCGAGCTTTAGTGAAGCCATAACTGGAATTCCGTGTATGTTATCATCCACTTACAACAGGGAGGATATACTTGCCCTAAATGCAATGCAACAAAGGCATGGAAGGAATCAAGTGAAGAGTGAGTTCTGTGAGAAGATCAAACTTGTAATCTCTTACGATTTTAAGAATGAGCGGCAATCTTAATGAAACTTTACAGATTCTGAATAAACTTGAAAAGGTAGACATGACAGTCTCAAGGCGAAAAGTGAAATATTGTGGTCCCAGGGTTGGAAGTTTTATTTCTTAAAGGACTGTGAATCTTCAGGATTGTCCACTTCTTAGGACTGTGGATCCTCAATCATTAAGCAGAGTTAAGGGGTGCGATCAACAGATTTTCAAGTTGCGGAAACCAGGAATGTGGAGATTGAGAAGTGGAGATGAAGATGAGTATAACGGTAGAGACGCAGGGAACCAAAGGCCATGTGACCTTCTCCTGTGCTTTTCAACATGTTAAATACCTTCTTTAATGTGTGAAGTTTAACTATCTACATAGATCAGTTAATGGTACATATCAATTAGTTCAAAATTATTCAAAATGGATTATTTTAATCACGCAATATTAATCATAAGCCCATAAAATAAAATATGTCCTTAAAGTTGGACGAGGTTAGTCTTGCAAAGCAAAGAAAATGTCTTTCCAGAGTATCAGAAACCTAACAGAAATGCAGTACCAAAGGAAATATTAAATCTTACTTGACAAATGTTCTAACAATGTATTAGTTTGCAGTGTAAATGTAGAATGGAAAGGGTGAAAGAATATAATTTCTGCATATTTTCTTGTTTAAACCCCAGGGAACTTTTAAAGCCATCTAAACAACTACAAGAAAGCCAGGATAAAGGAAATTGCATATTTAATATTTCAAAGCATGCTTCCTGTGTTATTAGGATGCAATAAAATCACACCCAGTAACTTCACTGCCAATTTTACTGAGTACTAAATGGTTATGTTCTATTTTCCTGTTTATAACATTACTTAATAGGCACTTTTTCCCCCAACAAAGTGAATCCGATTTTTTTTCCAGTTTGCCTTCAGTCCAAAAGAATTAAATGCAGTGGGCAGGTCTTTAGACCTTGGTGAAACAACAGAATAAACAGCGAGTAGTGTGAGTGTGCAGAGGAATGGGAGTGGAAGGACAAGGTTGAGTCACTAGTCTTTTTGATGCCGAGGAATAAATTATAAAGAGGATTGCTTTCAGGCCTTGCAGGCTTCACGTACAAAGGGAAAACCTTTAACAGTCTCTGCACATTGTCCTTACTCAGGACATTGTTCATTATGCACTGGTCACCATACCCAAGACTCCCACCTACCATTGCCACGCAAAACGGTAATAGCTGTTCCCTCTTACATGGGGTTATGGGGAGAAGGCAGGAGAATGCAGTGAGGAGGGAGAGATGAATTAGCCATGAGTGAATGGCGGAGTAGACTTGATGGCAGAATGGCCTCATTCTACCCCTATTCCTTTTGACCTTATGACGTTGTTGAATATCTGTGTGGCCAAACGGGGAGCAAATTCTTTTTGTGTGTCTCAAGCCTCCATTTATTTTCCAATGTCACATCTCCTTCAGCTCAAGAGCAGCCAGCCAAACACGGGCAGGTACATTTAAATCACAACAAATGGCTTAGTGCTTTCACACGTTCCATTTTGTGTTACAACTGCCGCTACCATGCTAGGTGCAACTGTTGTCTGCAAATCATCTTGTGTCTTGTCTTGGGAGTTGCAGGGAAAAGCAGATTCAAACTTAAAAGGATCGTATTTGCTGCATTAAAAAAGGTGTTTTAAAATGCTCAACTGTGATCTGTTCTACCTTTTTAAAAAAGTACTGTCCTGGCTGCATTTCCCAAAAGTCTAATGGATATTTTTTTACTTGTTGAGAAAGAGGAGGCACAGTTTGAGCTTAGGGATTGCAGTATATGGAAGCTAAGCGCCATTAATTCCCCAGAGTGTACACAGACCACGCACCTTCCACTTGAGCGTGACAATGAGTTTAGTTTATTGTCACATGTACCGAGGTACAGTGAAAATCTTATGTTACGTGCAAACCAGTCTACGAAAGACAATACATGATTATAATTAAACCATCCACGATGTACAGATATGTGATAAAGGGAATAACATGAATAACATTCAGAGCAAGATAAAATGAGTAAAGTCTGATCAAAGATAATCCGAGGGTCTCCATTGAGGTTGGTCGTAGTTCAGGACTGCTCGCGAGTTGTTGGTAGATTAGCTCAGTTGCCTGATCACAGCTGGGAAGAAACTGTCCCTGATATAGAGCCAAAGCCCACTCAATGAACAACGAAGAGTTAACTGTGCAAGTTCTAACTCCAATTGAAGACTGGCTTCAGCACAGAGACTGATACAGTTGGTGCCTGCAAACAATCACGACCACTTGGTTCAAGAGCAGTGAATATCAACCACAGTCACCAATTGGCAGTGCAAAATACAATCAAGTATGTCACAGTTTGCCCCAGTGAGTCATGGCCAACAAAAACATGTCAGGACAACACAATTTTAACAAAAGATAGACACAAAATGCTGGAGTAATTCAGCAGGACAGGCAGCATCTCTGGTGAGAAGGAATGGGTGATGTTTCGGGTCGAGACCCTTCTTCAGACTGCCAAATTACAATTAATGCACTCAATGGAGGTTTGATTAAGGCCTTTTTAAAAAAAGAAATTGAGATTATCAGGTTAAATTGAGAATTGGTTCAGAATATACTGAAATAACTGGAGATTACATGGGGCATAATTGCTTCCTCGGCCACTGGGATGCTGCCTGTCCCGCTGAGTTACTCCAGCATTTTGTGTCTTTCTTCGGTTTAAACCAGCATCTGCAGTTCTTTCCTACACAATGTTAACAAGTGCAGGGTGTGCATCAGTACATACGGCAACCTTAAGGGCCTGTCCCACTTACGCAATTTTTAGTCGACTTGCCGGCACGCGTCATAGGTGCAGCAGGTCGCCAAAAAAAGGTACGACTCTTTGGGCGACTACTCACGACCATACAGGCGACAATGTCGTGGGGTGATGCCTGTATGGTCGTGAGTAGTCGCCCAGAGAGTCGCCGAATAAATCGCATAAGTGGAACAGGCCCTTTATGACCGCACAATCAACGTTCACTGATCTCGTCACTTCCATTAAAAGAACTAGATTTCTGTAACATGTAACTAATTTGTAACCAAGGTTTCAAAATGTGCAAGAGAAGCGTGTTTTACAGAAGCTGTCATAGTACCTTCATTTTATAACAGACCGTTTACTTTAAATAGAACAAGGATAAGTGACTAAAGGCACACTTTGTCCCCATCCTGATGGCATGCTTTTACAAAGACACCACCTGTGTTCAGCAGGGGTCGGCAACCTTGTTCTGCATTGTGGCCAGGACGCATGTCTGTGAGCGGATGGCGGGCCACATCTATCACGTGTACACGTGGATCCCGCCCCCATCCCACCAGGCACCAAAATCGAAGGTAGACAAAAATGCTGGAGAAACTCAGCGGGTGAGGCAGCCTCATGAAATCCTTGCATGTCTCACCCGCTGAGTTTCTCCAGCATTTTTGTCTACCTTCGATTTTTCCAGCATCTGCAGTTCTTTCTTAAACGTGTTCGCAGAAGGTGCACGGCCGTGCCGGCGGCTTTGCGTAGGATGGGGTACAGCTAGAGCTCGGGCGCTGCTAGGGGCGCTCGACGGGCCGGATGATTACGGGAAAAACAAATTCACCTGCAGGCCGGATGATTTCGGGTTACGGGCCACATTCGGCCCGGGGGCCGTAGGTTGCCGACCCCTGGTGTACAAGGTACTGCGTATTCTACCATGTTTATAGAGTCATAGTGTCATACAGCATGGAAAGAGGCCCTTCAGCCCAACTTGCCCACTCCAATCAACATGCCCCATCTACACTAGTCCCACCTGCCTGCATTTGGCCCATATCCCTCTAATTCTATCCTATCCATGTACTTGTCCAAATATTTATTAAACATTGTAAATTTACCTGCCTCAACGACCTCCTCCGCCATTAAATGTTCTCCTCCTCATGTCCTCTGGTTATCGATTACCCGATTCTGGGTAAAATGCTTTGTGCAGTTACCCTTTCTATTCCTCTCACGATCTTATACACCTCTATAAGAATCACCCTCATCCTCCTTGTGCTCCAAGGATTAAAGTCCTAGCCTGCTCTACCACTCCCTCTAGCTCAAGTGCTGGCATCATCCTCGTAAAATTGACTGCAGAATTTTAGAAACTCCTGTCGGGTGCCAGGAACAGTCTGGGGTGCAAGTGGATGGGGAATGGGTGGGTGGGGGTGACATTGTAAAGCAGAGTCTCACGATCAATGGTGATAACTGTGTATTACAGGGAGAGCTCTTTTGCAAGGTCCATGGGCAGCAGAACATCAGCAGCCAGCAACATAAAATGGTGTCAAAAACCAATAAACATTCAATGAATCTCATGCATGAAGCGTGTACTCGATTCTGACCATTATACTAACTAGTTCCTCAGGTGCACATCTACCTTCATCATAGGCTGAGATTCTGCTCGAGTACGCATCTTAAAGCATTTACAAATGAATCTCACTTTTTAACACTTTTTGCCCAGAGAATTTTGAAAACATAAGCTGATAACAACATAACGACAGGGATGGGAGCACAGCTATTGCTGCCACAGGAGAACAAGAGAGTGGACTCTGTATAGGAAGGAACTGCAGATGCTAGTTTATACCAAAGATAGCCACAAAATGCTGGGGTAGCTCAAGGGGTCAGGCTGCATCTCTGGAGAAAAGGAATTGTGTCTGAAGAAAGGTTCCAACTATAACATCGCCTATTCCTTTTCTCCGGAGATGCTGCTTCACCCGCTGAGTTAGGGTCTCGATCCGAAACGTCACCTATTCCATCGCTCCATAGATGCTGCCTGACCCGCTGGGTTACTTGGTTCATTAACAGAATGAGCAATGTCTCTCAATTCAATAAACGTCAAGGAATGGGAAATAAAAGTGAAAGTGCTAAGAGGGGTGAATGCAGCAGAGCGATTGTATTTGGTGAAAAAGCAGATACAAATAAAGGAAAGAGAGTTGGAAAGAAAGATCATGATGGATTTGACGGAGCAAGGGAAATCAAAGCAGTTGACCTTTTTAAAAATCTATAACCATTATGAGCACGAAGGAACAAAAAACACACCTTTAATTTCTGAAAGAAGATCAATTAATAATCAACAATAATTACATTTTAAAATAAATACCCATGCTGTTCGTTGCTAGACGAAGTTTCCTGGCAAGTTCAATAAATAATTAATACAGAAACATGAAAATCATTGCAAAGTTAAGATGTCATTCTTACAAAGTTTCCAGAAGAGTCCTTCAAATCTGTAGTTACAATTATCGACCATTACATATCAATAATGCTCTATCTTATCCTCCCTCACAACCATATGTGTTCCACTTAAATGTCCACTTTTTCTTGGCCACTTCATCAATGGTGTTGATTGTGGGTGCCAATATTGGGTGTAGCAATCTAGAAGTTGACACACATTCAGATTTTCGTTTTCTTAAATTCGGCCTTTTAAAAATCATAAACACTCTACCACTCCCAGATTACATAGCTTACTCACAGCGAAGAGCTAGCACTTATCAGCAACTGGTTTCGTGCTCTGACGGTATTATTTTTGGTCTAGTTTAATCCTACTGCAACCTGACCACGTAGAGGAGTGCTTCCAATTGGCCAACCTGTTGGGTCACTGCCGTTGGACAGGGAATAGATCAAACAACATTTTCCGCAATCACTGTCCAAAGCATTGAATCAAACCAACCCAAAAAATTATAGTAAGTGTCCTACTCACCATAGTAGCGGAGTTTTTTACTGTAATACATGGGGTGGTGGCTCGCAGTGCTCCACTTACACCATGGTAGTATTTAAAACAGATTTTAGTTTCAGCTGAGGAGCAAAGAGAGAGAGATAACTGGATAAATTCTCAACGATTTCAGAAGAATAATTTTAGTTTTTTTTTAAAGTTTTAAAGTTCTGTTTTACATATTTCGCCAAGTATTCACTAGAAATTGCCATTGCTTAAAAAGAAACAAATAGCAGGAGCTGCTTGGCACTACTGCTAAAACTTGAAATGGTCCTGTTTCCCTCTGAGCGAGATGACCCATTAGATTCCTTTGATCAACTCTTACATCCAACATTGTGCTTAGTGATGGTCATTGATAGCATCTGTTTTACACCTTGCAGATGGGGCCAAGCTCAGCCAAGGGCAGCTTGTGACGGTGGTCAGGTGCGTGGAGTGTGTCGATGGTGACAAAAAAGTAGAGAGCTTTCACCGATACATGATGCAGAAATTGGCCTGCATTTTTGCAAATGTAACTCCGTGAGGTAACTGGCCATGGGAGTTTAATATAAAGTATTAAAAGTTTATTTGATGCAACATATACAGTAGACAATTATAATATAACTACAACAGGACTTAGATGGGTAATTTTCATTTGTAGCTGGTGGAACTGAGTGGGCCACACCGCTTTTGTAGAGGGAATAGACAATAGGTGCAGGAGTAGACCATTTGGCCCTTCGAGCTTAGCACCGCCATTCACTGTGACCATGGCTGATCATCCACAATCAGTACCCCGTTCCTGCCTTCTCCCCATATCCCTTGACTGCGTTATCTTTAAGAGCTCTATCTAACTCTCTCTTGAAAGCATCCAGAGAATTGGCCTCCACTGCCTTCTGAGGAAGAGAATCCCACAGATTCACAACTCTGGGTGAAAAGGTTTTTCTTCATCTCTGTTCCTAATGGCCAACCCCTTATTCTTAATAAGAAACTTAATTATAAACAGATGACGTTTCATATTTGAACCATTCTTCACACTGATTGAAATGAGGGTAGAAAGCTGGAAAAGAAAGGTGGGAGCAGGATAAAGTCTGGCAAGTGATAAATGGATACGTGAGATGGGGTGGTTGGGGGGAAGGGATTTGATTGCAGATGGGTGGAGTGACACAAGCTAAGGGTGAACAGGAGACAAAAGGGTGTCAGATAAGGATAGAAGACAAGTGAAATGTTAAACTGGAGGGGATATTCCAGGTGAGAAAGATGTCCATGTGTACTTCTTCAAACCTTGTCCACTGTATATGGTCAATCGGTCTGTCCATTCCCTCGACAAATGCTCTTGATGTGGCCTTGATTACAATTGTAAGACCAAGCATAGACTAGACAACCATTTCACCAAACACTTGCTCTCTGTCCGCCATGGCATGCTGGATCTCCCAGTTGCTAACCATTTTAACTCCTCTTCCCATTCCCAGACCTATCCTTCTGTCCTGGGCCGCCTCCATTGCCAGAGTGACGCCGCACAACAACTGGAGGAATGGCACCTCATATTCTACGTTGGTAGCTTACAACCCAGTGGTATGAACATTTAATTCTCCAATTTGAAGTAATGCTATCCTCCCCCCCACCCCCACAACCACCCTGGTACGCGCACATTTCTCCCATCATTTGTCACGCTGCTCCTTTCCCCATCTTTGTACACTTACCTCCCATATCCAAGACAAAATTCCCATTTTATCCCCCATTTTCCAATCACCTTATCCTCTTCCACACATATACCTTCTCCTGCTTTACACTTCACTCCGCCTCTCTCCTTCTCTGATATACTGATATACTCTGATATAAGCATGAAAGTACAGCAAGCAGTGAAGAAAGCGAATGGCATGTTGGCCTTCATAACACGAGGAGTTGAGTATAGGAGCAAAGAGGTCCTCCTGCAGTTGTATAGGGCCCTAGTGAGACCACACCTGGAGTATTGCGGGGAGTTTTGGTCTCCAAACTTGAGGAAGGACATTCTTGCTATTGAGGGAGTGCAGCGTAAGTTCACAAGGTTAATTCCCAGGATGGTGGGACTGTCATATGTTGATAGATTGGAGCTGCTGGGCTTGTATACTCTGGAATTTAGAAGGATGAGAGGGTATCTTATTGAAACATATAAGATTATTAAGGGTTTGGACAAACTAGAGGCAGGAAACATGTTCCCAATGTTGGGGGAGTCCAGAACCAGGTACCATAGTTTAAGAATAAGTGGTAAGCCATTTAGAACGGAGATGAGGAAAAACGTTTTCACACACAGAGTTGTGAGTGTGTGGAATTCTCTCCCTCAGAGGGTGGTGGAGGCTGGTTCTCTGGATGCTTTCAAGGGAGAGTTAGATAGAGCTCTTAGGGATAGCGGTGTTAAGGGGTATGGAGAGAAGGCAGGAACGGGGTACTGATTGTGGATGATCAGGCATGATCACATTGAATGGCGGTGTTGGCTCGAAGAGCCGAATGGCCTACTCCTGCCTTTTGCCTTTTGTCTACTCTTGCCTCCTTTTCATTAGTGGCCTTCTGTCACTTACACCACTCATCTGCCAATTAGCCAACTATTGTAGCTCATTGCTCAAAGTAGCTAGTCCAGTTCAAGTCTTCCTCAGTCAAATCAATTTTTGCAACCTAATGCTTGTACCAATTATTTTAAATCATCACTCTCCTCCCCCCCCTCCCCCCCACTGTCTACTGTTAGAGTGACGCTCGGGGATGCATGGAGGAGAGCCACAGGGTACCCTAGTTCTGAGCTTGAGTTACTCCAGCATTTTGTGTCTACCCTAGTTCTGAATGTCCCTTGCGGCCACAGTAATCAAAATCTGGGTGCAGAACTTACTGCCCCTTTCTTGTGGCCACATTGGACACTGCCATTTAACTTGCGACAACCTGACATTGAAGCCTCAGTACACAATGTATATAACAGTGGATATCTACTGTTATATATTGGATAACATCAATAGAAGTCAGGCGCATTTTCAATCACTGAAATATACCCTTGAATGGTCATAGGATGACTTAAACAGCAACTCCAAAAACCTTCTGCAAATCAGGACTGGAAGGTTCTTAAGCAATGTGTAGGAAGGAACTGCAGATGCTGGTTTCAAATGAAGATAGACACAAAACGCTGGAATAACTCAGCGGGACAGGCAGCATCTCTGGAGAGAAGGAATGGGTGATGTTTCGGGTCGAGACCCTTCTTCAGACTCAAAGAAGGGTCCTGACCCAAAACGTCACCCAATCCTTCTATCCAGAGATGCTGCCTGTCCCGCTGAGTTATTCCAGGTTCTTGAGCAATGTTGTGGGGCCAGGAGAAGCATCTACCTGCCCATACCTGACTCCCCCATGACCGCACTCAATGGCAGCTCTCCTCCCACTCAGACTTCACGTGATGTTGGGCCACTTGACTGCAAGAGCAAACAATACATTCGCTGCATGCCGCACTCAGGAAACTCGCCTCAGTACTCAGACTCAAATATGGCAGTTCAGCCCCTTCGAAATGTTTGAAATGTTTCACGCTTTTCGCTGCTTTCATAAGCGAGGCAACAGGCTCAACTAACCTGCCTCTGGCTTTATCATAGGGACCACATCAAGATCTGCTCCCGTGCAGAAGAAGATCACAGATCAGCTGGAAAAGAATTGTGAATAAGTTCTAAACGTGAGATCACTGTGGATGTTCTGCATTTGCGGGCATTTTCAACATTCAAATAGGATATTATTTTTGGTGGGAAAGTGACATTAATGTGCAGGATCAGCTTTGATTTTGCCATGTCAGCGTGCAGGCTGGAGGGGCTGTGGAGTACAGGTTCTGTTCTGACATTTACTTTTTTTATTGTGCCCTGCAAGATGTGACCTTTGGCTTCATGCAATCTGGAAAAAGCAATAAAATAGAAGTGTGTAACCAAATCAATATGCTCTTTCTCCTCTTGAGAATAATGGTTCAGTTACAGTCAGTGCTTTGAGCATGCAGAAGTCCACAGTTCCAATATTCTTTTTGCTCAAATGACTAAACCATCAAATCTCAAGTTCTAAATCGTGTTCGCTGTCAGAGTGACAATAGTTTGTATTTTACAAGTGGTAATTGATGTATTCGGAAGTGGTGCTGGTTAACAGTTAGTGAAGGACTATCTGTTGTTTGGGTATGTAGAATGACGGTTCATGATTTTACTCACAATGCCACACAGGTAGGGCCCGACCTACAATTTCGGATCCATTTCTGGTGGACAATCTCAAACATTCCACGAGCTAATAAAAATTGATTGTTTGTTAAATTTTAATCCCATCACTAAATAGTGTTGAATACCTAACATGTTAAATAAATTAGATTCTGTTAGGGTCCCGGGAATGAGTGGGTTAAAATATGATGAGCGTTTGACGGCACTGGGCCTGTACTCGTTGGTGTTTAGAAGAATGAGGGGGGGACCTCATTGAAACATACAGAATAATGAAAAGCTTGGATGGAGTGGATGTGGAGAGGATGTTTCCACCAGTGGGAGAGTCTTGGACTAGAGTTCAAAGCCTCACAATTAAAGGATGTTTCTTTAGGAAGGAGATGAGGAAGAATTTCTTTAGTCAGAGGGCGGACATTTTTTTTAAGGCAGAGATAGATAGATTCTCTGATTAGTACGGGTGTCAGGTGTCACGGATAGAAGGCAGGATAATGGGGTTTGGAGGGAGATATAGATCAGCCATGATTGAATGGTGGAGTAGACTTGATGGGACAGATGGCCTAATTCTGCTCCTATCCTAGGGTACTTAAGTGGCTCTAGAAATCGTGGATGCATTGGTGATAATTTTCCAATGTTCAATAGACTCAGGATCAGTTCCTGTGGATTGGACGGTAGTTAATGTTTTTAAGAAAGGCGGGAGAGAGAAAACAGGGAATTATCGACCAGTTAGCCTGACATCGGTGGTGGGGAAGATGCTGGAGTCAATTTTAAAAGATGAGATAGCCGAACATTTGGATAGCAGTAACATGATCGGCCCGAGTCAGCATGGATTTACGAAGGGGAAATCATGCTTGACTAATCTTCTGGAATTTTTTGAAGATGTAACTAGGAAAATGGACAAGGGAGAGCCAGTGGATGGAGTGTACCTGGACTTTCAGAAAGCATTTGATAAGGTCCCACATAGGAGATTAGTGGGCAAAATTAGGGCACATGGTATTGGGGGTAGAGTGCTGACATGGATAGAGAAGTGGTTGGCAGACAGGAAACAAAGAGTAGGGATTAACGGGTCCCTTTCAGAATGGCAGGCAGTGACTAGTGGGGTACCGCAAGGCTCGGTGCTGGGACCGCAGCTATTTACAATATACATCAATGATTTGGATGAAGGGATTCAAAGTAACATTACCAAATTTGCAATGACACAAAGCTGGGTGGCAGTGTGAACTGTGAGGAGAATGCTATGAGAATGCAGGGTGACTTGGACAGGTTGGGGGAGTGGGCAGATGCATGGCAGATGAAGTTTAATGCAGATAAATGTGAGGTTATCCACTTTGGTAGCAAAAACAGGAAGTCAGATTATTATCTAAATGGCGTCAAGTTTGGAAAAGGGGAAGTACAACGGGATCTGGGGGTCCTTGTACATCAGTCTATGAAAGTAAGCATGCAGGTACAGCAGGCAGTGAAGAAAGCGAATGGCATGTTGGCCTTTATAACAAGAGGAATCGAATATAGGAGCAAAGAGGTCCTTCTGCAGTTGTACAGAGCCCTAGTGAGACCACACCTGGAGTATTGTGTGCAGTTTTGGTCCCCTAATTTGAGGAAGGACATTCTTGCTATTGACGGAGTGCAGCATAGGTTTACAAGGTTAATTCCCGGGATGGCGGGACTGTCATATGCTGAGAGAATGGAGCAGCTGGGCTTGTACACTCTGGAGTTTAGAAGGATAAGAGGGGATCTCATTGAAACATATAAGATTGTTAAGGGCTTGGACATGCTAGAGGCAGGAAACATGCTCCCGATGTTGGGGGAGTCCAGAACCAGGGGCCACAATTTAAGAATAAGGAGTAAGTCATTTAGAACGGAGACGAGGAAACACTTTTTATCACAGAGAGTGGTGAGTCTGTGGAATTCTCTGCCTCAGAGGGCAGTGGAGGCAGGTTCTCTGGATGCTTTCAAGAGAGAGCTAGATAGGGCTCTTAAAAATAGCAGAGTCAGGGGATATGGGGAGAAGGCAGGAACGGGGTACTGTTTGGGGATGATCAGCCATGATCACATTGAATGGCGGTGCTGGCTCGAAGGGCCGAATGGCCTACTCCTGCACCTATTGTCTATCACTCGTGACCTTGAAACACTACATAGAATCTAGGCAACCCTCACAACAGAAATGGATGGTTGCCTTCCCAACCTTGAGCTCATTGGACTGTGCTTCTTGTAGCTTGAAGATAAAGCAGAATCCTCTTCACAAATTGTTTCAAAATTAATCGATGATTTCTGGCACTGTTACTGATCATCATTGCCAATTCCTTCTCCTGCTTCCACACAACAGCATCTCTAGGAATTTATCACATCTTTCATGCCTTCTGCACTGTTGTCTGTTGTGCAAAGAGGAGGCCTTTCCTTCCTTCCCATCGGCATGGTGGCTGTTCTTCTGAACTATCGAGCACATCTTATTAGCTTTGCTTCAGTCTTCAAACACACAAATCTGTACCAATACTAGGTCAGAACCAATCCAATACCCCTTCCAAAGGACAATGACAACCCCATGGGCTGCGTGGAAAGCGGTCCTGCTTGATAGCTATTGACACTTTGCAGAAGAGCCCCACAGACCAGACTCATGACAAGCTCAAGCTAGTTCAGTTCCTCCATGGTTCGATATGAGACCCTGCAAATTAGCACATCATTTTGAGACCAGAAGACCTTTCATTACTACACATTCACATCTGCTGTCTGAAACCACGCAATTAAAACAACTAGGTTTAAAGGGCAGACAATTCTGGTTGGGAAATTGACATATATCGTATATCAAAAGACGATGATCTTTAAATTTACATATTTAAATTTACCAGTTAAGAGACTGGTCTTTAAGTTTACTATGAGCAACATCATGCCAATTTTCAAGGTTTATTAATATTTAGATATTTCATTTAAATTTTATGTAAGCTCTCATTTTACAAAAAAATTCCAATTTCTGTGCAAGGCAAATATATTATACATTTAAAAAAAATTGTTTATTTTGGCATAAGGTCTCAACAAATCAGTTACAAACAATAAGAAAAGACACTAAGTGGTATGTTGGAGATGTGTTGACATTGTTTTGCTAACATAGTTCATCTCAAATGGAATTAGATGAAGGCTGATCTACCAAACCTTGTGTCACGTGAAATAAAAATCATGTCAATGGGAGAACACTGTCCCTCCTGAGGGCACACTGCACTGTTTTAAGACTGTCCTGAAATTTAAACGTTATTTTGGTCATTTTCCTTCGAGGAACAAACGTTATGGCTGAGACTCTAAGCATGTGGCAATTTGTATTTTAACTAACTCAGTTACAGCAAAGCAGAAAACGGCTTTTGCCTCAGTGGATATTTTTAAGGCAGAGATAGATAGATTCTTGATTAGTACAGGTGTCAGAGGTTATGGGGAGAAGGCAGGAGAATGGGGTTAGGAGGGATAGATAGAACAGCCATGATTGAATGGTGGAGTAGACTTGATGGGCCGAATGGCCTAATTCTACACCTATTCCTCATGACCTTCGGACCTTAACCTTGAAAGAAGGATAGAATGGGTTCTGCCCCTCACACTAACACTGGCCAGGGTTCCATGAAAAGGCCATGTGAGGACTTGACCATTATTTACCATGCAGCAGGAGACACAAGAAACTGCAGATACTGGAATCTTGAGCAAAAAACAGGCTATTAAAGAAACTCAGCAGATGAGGCAGCATCTAAGAAGGGGTGGGAGATTGCAACCTTCATGTGGTCCGCCCTGTTTCGACGAATGCAATCAAACTGGCGTGCACAATCAAATAAGATCAAATAGAAGAAGTTGTACAACTTTAGGCTGTACATGCCGCAAGCAAGAAGAAGCATCTAAGAAGGGAAATGGACAGAAAACATTTTGGATCAGCACCCTTCCTCAGGCTGCTGGAGGGGAGATAGCTGGTAGATAGAAATGAGCGGAAGGGGTGAAGTAAGAGCAAGTGTTTACAGCAGGCCTATTCATACCTGGTAATAATTAGTTATTGCAGAAGCTGGAGGACAGATTTTACAGCCTTTCAGCTGCAAGAAATTTGTCATTCGTGAATATAATCAAGAAGGCTCAATTACCACTTCCCTCATTTGAAAAAAAGCTAGAAATTTTGTACAGCAATTCCAAATCGAATAATTTATATTTGCAGCGAGAACACAGAAAATGAAAGGTGTTTATATAGTTTCTATATTCAGACTCTCAATGCCTGTTCATATGTCATTCTGCATATCTTTTTAAAACTAGAACACTCACTTTAGTAATTATCAAGTTATCAAATTGGAAACATTTGTCCCTTGAGGCCAATGTTGTAATAAATATAATATAATCATGTACAACGCCAACTCCATAATTTGTTTAAATGTGTTGTACCTTCAACTTATGAAAAACACATTTTATGAATAGGCAGGTTTACCTACAGTATGTTCTTAACACTAATCAAAACTGTACCTTTTAGCCACACAATTGTTAATTCTGGTCAAATTGGAGAGGCCAGGACACTAAAATTGAGTAACGGCTTCTGGGCTGCTAGGCCATTTGGTCAATTTAAATGTGCCTTCTGCAGAAATAGGACAAGCTGCAAAATGGTGCCAGTTTGTCTAGAGCCTAGATAAGAGCTGCAGGAAGAGAATGGAACATCTGCAGATCCTGACAATTAGGGGCAAATTGCTTGCAACGGATTGGATGAATGCAAACCAGACATATACATTGTAAATATTGTTGCAAAGCTTGACTTTGCTAGATGTTGATTGGATTAAGTATTGAGCCTTGTCTGGGTTTCTTGAATATCAAGGCACATGTTGTAATGTTTGCTTCCTTTCAGAAGCTCCGTTTGAATACGTATTAGTCACTGTATTATTGGGTTGGGGAAATGTCTATCATGTACTGGGTTAATCGATATCGGTTATTGGACTGTAAAGAAACCACCCCCATGTGGTTCGGCCCCTCAAGGTTCGGGGACCTGTAAAAGGCCGCTCCCACGAGGTCCTGTGTCAATCTTCTGGGAGAACGCTTGGGACTGCGTGACTTTCTGGAGTGTCTCTGCTTGAACGAGGCTAAAGAGGGCTTGGCCAGGCAGATACGAGGATCGAACCCGCGGTGGTTAGGTATAGTAGTGGGAACTGTTATTGTGTTTTTCCAAAATAAAGTTTAGATGCGCAAGTGCTTGACTCAGTATTTTATTGACTGAAACTAGACTGGGGGGAAGCTTAGAACGAGCTATTTACACAATGACACTGGTGAATACAGGCAACATTGCATAAATAGTCCCTATTTTCTCTGCAGCTTGAGCTACGTGACCCCGTTGAGTGACAAAACCTCTCAGAGTTGAAATGAAATGCAACTTTCAGGAAATATCAAATGCACAAGTATTCTTTTCCCCAGAGAACCCACCCTGGCCTTTATTTTTAGAAGCACCCCTGCTTAAAAATCTCTTGCGTACCACAACAAAAATGTTATAACACAAGGAAGAGATATCCTATCATCACAGAGGAATGCTGCACACAGTCTGGCCTGTGTCCGGTTACTCGTCTGTAAACACCTGATCCTCAGCTTCTCGGAGTAGATACATCTGTAGTCACTGGAGATGACATTTCCTGTTCCCACAAGCGTCATTCACATTACCGTCAGCCTGCACGAACACTGACACTGGGCTCCTGCACTTCTTTCAAGGCTTTCAAAAGCTTAAAGGCACAATAATTTAATAATAAAGGCCTTTGTATAATGCGATGTCAATGCCATGATGATGCACTTAGTTAAGATAATTTGATTTTATAACTTGGAACTGTATGATTATTAAGATTTTACTGTAGTTCAACACCCACTTTTCTCAGGAAATGAAATTATCAGACATGGCCTCCCTCCCTTACATCATCCTCGAATAAAATCCTTGATATCAGTGTTAATAAAATCTGTGTTCCGACCCAGCAGCCCACTTCCAAATCTTTCCCTCCAAAGTCCTTGAAGTTGTTGACGCTTCACAAAGCAATCCTTATCTCTTCAGCAAATCCGTACGTGAACCCAAACACATTCCATTGATAAAGCCTTGCTCAAGTTATAAATAACGTCTTGCAGTTACGGACCGTGGTTCTTGTATGCTAATGCAGAGACAGAGAAGGACACACAGAGGGACAGAGAGACACAGACAGAGAGAGAGAGAGAGAGAGAGAGAGAGAGAGACACACACACACACACAGACAGAGAGGTAGAGAGGTAGACAGAGAGATAGACAGAGAGATAGACAGAGAGAGAGACGGAGATGGACAGAGAGAGAGAGAGACGGAGACACAGAGAGAGAGAGAGAGACGGAGACACAGAGAGAGAGACGGAGAGAGAGACAGAGATGGAGAGAGAGAGAGAGGGAGAGAGACGGAGACAGACAGAGAGGGAGACACGCAGAGACAGAGAGAGACAGAGAGAGACAGAGACAGAGACCCAGAGAGAGAGAGACCCAGAGAGAGAGATATACTCTTTGTATATATTTTAAAAACTTGAAATTCATGGTAAATGTTTACAAAGAAACAAAGCATAAAATGTGCATAAACTGTAACCAATCTGATATAAATATCAGAACAGCCTACATCAGGTACATTAGTTTCATACTGAAGGAACCATGCACACCTGAGGATTATTACTTTATGACCAGATTCCAGGCAATATTAGTTGAGGATAAAAGCTTTGAACCAAACCTTTTCCTCTATTAATATAACAAGACACCTAAATCAAAACAAAGTGTGACTTTGCTATTTTTAGCAGCTAACCAGGAGGCATGGCTACCTTTTCAAATTGATATATAATGTGTTCGTTAGTTACGAAAAAAATTGCTGGGCATCCAATCAAAAATGGAAAATGTTGGGAGGTCCACAGTGGGCCTGGCAACAGAATTGGGGAGAGAAACAGTCGGTACTTCATCGGAATTGGTTTAGGAAGGAGTTGTGTGCTTTAGGATAAAGCCGAGGGAAGTAATGTAGATAACTGAGGAAATGTCTGTGATAGAGTGCAGGCCAGGTTGTTAAGCAAATCATTACTTTAAAAAAAAGGCAGCTAGAGAAAGAAAAAGAGAAATGAAGCAAATGATACCTAAGCTATGGCCACATCTGTAGGGAGAGAGAAAGGTTAAGAGTGCGGGTGGTTGAAAGGGGCCTAGCTATTAATTGTTAAAATATCATGATGTTTAAACAGCTGCAACATAGAAAGATAAAGTTGGGTTGCTGTTCCTCGAGGTTACATTGGAAATCGTTGGAGCAGAGTCGGACAATGTAGGGAGAGCGATCACAGTGAGAATGTAATGTAGAAATTAAATAACAGGAGAGTGGAAGTTCAGGGTTGCCCTTGTAGACTGACTGGAGATAGTCTGCAAAGTGGTCTCACAATGCTCCTTTGGTTTCTCCATTCAAAATAAGTTGACATTGTGAGAACTATTTACAATACTCAACATTGGAGGAGAACCAAGTGAATTAATGCTTCACCTGGAAGGACTGTTTGGATTCCAGGATGATGGGTAGTGGAGAGATAAAAGAGAGATTGTTGCACCTTCCACAGTGGAATTGGAAGTTGTCATTAAAAGGGAAATGGCTGGAGATGAAAGAGTGGACCAGAAGGTCATGGAGTGGATGTCTCTTTGGAATACCCAAAGGGAAGAGGAAGATGTGTCCAGTCAACAGAATCTTATTGAAGGTGGTGGAAGTTATGGAAGCCAACCCATTAAATACAGAGCAGGAAGTGTGAAAGGTGAGGACCAGGGGACTCGGATTGTTGTTTGAGCTGGAAGATGTGAGAGAAGTGAAGAAAATAGAGGAGATACAGCTGAGACCCCTGTCAACATGGGAGAAGGTAACAACAAAGCAAACAGAGATAAAATGTAGTTGGAGACAGTAAGACTGGTCGGAGAACGGAGAAAGGGGAGCGGATGGAGAGAGGGGGAAAGGAAGGGCTACTTGAAGTTAGAGAAGTCAATGTTCATAGCGCTGGGGTATAAGCTGCCCAAGTGAAATATGAACTTAATTATATTCTGAGAAAAGCCATGGGATATTTTATGGCATTACAATTTTTTGTAACAAAGCGAGTTTTGTTGTTGCCTTTCACCAATTTGTTTCAATATCACAAAGTAAAAAAATAATTTATCCTTACCCTCCATAAAGTACGGGCCAGGCTCAATTCGCCACACAATCTGCCCGTTCTGGGTTCCATTTACACCCCGATTTTTGGAGTCCCAGACATTTCCTGGAGAGATCTCATCTTTAAAAGAGAAAATAAAGAGCAAATATACATATATATCTGGTAACATAGAATCCATTTATTTCTATCCAGGGCCCAGAAAATGGGCAGGAAACTGAAATACGATTTTAAAAGAGCCATCTAAATATCAGGATCATTTTAACCATTAAGCCAGCTTTTGTGATTGAATGTTTTTTAAGCCTTCAGCCAAATGGGATTTTGACAATTGTACAGTATGCACCAGTACAGTTTGTAAGTAATAATAATTAATGCACTGAATATTCATGAGGCAAGATAATGCATTTTAAAAAAAAGCAAAATTATTAAATATACATGCTGGTTATAATTTGAAAAATTATGACAATGAGAAAGCTGCGAAATATTTTGTTACAAGTCCATGCATTATGTTTTGAATACGTGATACATGATACGTGATACATGAAAGATAGTGGAGTCAGGGGATATGGGGAGAAGGCAGGAACGGGGTACTGATTGGGGATGATCAGCCATGATCACATTGAATGGCGGTGCTGGCTCGAAGGGCCGAATGGCCTACTCCTGCACCTATTGTCTATTGTCTATCAAACATGCACGGTGTAAAGCACAGTAGTAGAATCTGAATTTCATCAATATAAATAAGTAAAACCAAGGAATAAACAAGAAAATCATCGTAGATTTTACTGCACAACCAAGACATTTGGGCAGGATTATGCTGTTAACAACCCTCTCTCAGTCGAACATCCCTAGCACTGAGACTAATCACAAGATTAGAAACACAAGACTTCCCAACCAAGCACTATACACTCAGCTCCGTCACAGCAAAACATTACTGGGGGGGAGAGCAAACACCAAGGATGTTCCCAAAGGCACCTTAAAAAGGTAACACCACAACCAACTTGATGGAACTTTTGACAGACAAAGAAAGGTGGAATAACTCAGTGGGTCAGACAGCATCTTTGGAGAAAATTAACAGGTGACATTTCGGGTCGAGACCCTTCTTCAGAGTCAGGGGAAAGGGTAACGAGAGATATAAACAGTGATGTAGAGAGATATAGAACAAATGAATGATGTGCAGAAAAGTAACGATGATAAAGGAAACATACCATTGTTAGCTGTGTGCTATGTGAAAACGAGTACAGACAATGAGACTCAACTGACTTGGGTAGGGGAGGGATGGAGAGAGAGGGGATGCAAGGGTTACTTGAAGTTAGAGAAGTCAATGTTCATACCGCTGGGTTGTAAGCTGCTCAAGCGAAATATGAGGTGCCAGGAACCTTTGCCTGGTGACCAATCACAATGTAGAAGGAGCATCTGGGACTGGACTGAGAACCTTGTTCCTTCATCAAAACCTCAACTAATATCTCCTCCTAAACTACCCACGACCACCTGTCGAGCGCCTCCTGCACTACCAGTAGATAGCACATTGGCCCCATCATCCACCTTGAATGGCACAAATTGGAGTAGATGCAACTTATCCATGGCCCAACGAAGAGGGATAGCAGAACTAGAGTGACTTGCAATTCTTCCCATCTTAAACCCCTATGTGAAAGCATGAAGATTGCTTTTAATTACATTATTTCTTTAACTGATTTGGAGAAAGAGTAACCAGGACTGATGTACCAATCTCTCTCCATCCACTTGAGTTGAGTTTAGTATATTATCACCTGAACCGAGGTACAGTGAAAAGCTTTTGTTCCATGTCAACCAGTCAATGGAAGGACAATACATGATGACAATCGAGCCGTCCACCTGTGCATAGATACATGATAAACAGAATATCGTGAATCACGCTTAGTGCAAGATAAAGCCAGTAAAGTTAAAGCAAAGATAGTCTGAGGGTCTCCAATGAGGTAGATAGTAGTTCAGGGCTGCTCTCTAGTTGTTGGTAGGATAGTTCTGTTGCCTGATAACAGCAGAGAAGAAACTGTCCCTGAATCTGGAGGCGTGGACACTTCCATTCCTTTAGCCTGATGGGAAAGGGGAGAATTGGGAGTGGCCGGGGTACGATTATGCTGGTGGCTGTTCCCAGAGACTGGTGTTGCGCACTTTCAAGCTTCTGTATCTTCAGTCCTACGAGTGTGGGAGAAGGCAAAATGACCAGGATGAGACAAGCCTTTGGTTTTGTTGGCTTTACTGAGGCAGCATGGTGAAGATGGAGTCAATGGCGGGAAAATCTGGTCTGTATGATGGACCGGGTTACACCCACAGTCTTGGGCAGACCTGTTCTCAAACCAAGCTGTGATGCAACACGACAGGGTGCTTTCTATGATGCATCTGTAGAAGTTTGTACACATGCGCCACAAATTATGCAGACATGCTGAATTTCTTCCTGAGGAAGTAGAGGCATTGGTGAACCTTCTAGGCTGTCGCTTCATTGGGGTTGGTCCACTACAGATTGTTGGTAATATTGACTCCAAGGAACTTGAAGCTCTCAACCATTTTCACTTTGGCACGGTTGATGCTGATTGGGTTTATGTGCTCCTGAAGTCGACAACAAGCTCCTTTGTCTTAATGACGTTGGGAGAGAGGTTGTTGCCCTGACACCGTTACGAAGTTCTCTGCCTCCTTCCTGTACTCAATCTCGTAATTGTTCCTAATCCTAGCCCACTGCGGTGGTGTCATCTGCAAACTTGTAGATGAAATTGGAGCAAAAGTTGGCCATACTGTTTGTCACCTACTCTTTTTCTTCAGAGATGCTGTCTGCCCTGTTGAGTTATTCCAGCTTTTTGTGTCTATCTTCAGTTTAGACCAGCATCTGCTGTTCCTTCCAACACAATGGAATAAAGGAGTTTGGAATTAGTTCCTCTCCTGTCCATTCCAGGCATGTTTACAAGTCACGTATTGGCCACTGCATTACGTATTAGATCACAAGATATAGGAGCAGAATTATGATATTTGACCCATCGAGTCTGTTCCACCATTCAATCATGGCTGATCTATTTTTCCATCTCATTCTCATGCCTTAACCCCGTAAACTTTGACACCCTTACTAATCAAGAATCTTTCAATCTCATCTTTAAAAATACCCAATCACTTGGCCCCCACAGCCACCTGTGGCAATGAATTCTACAGATTCACCACCCTCTGGCTAAAGATATTAAACAGCATAAGTGTTTGGACTCCCAATAGGCAGAGCCAACAAGGTTCGAAACAGTTCAATAAAATGACAATGAGGTATTCTTCAGGGAAATCCCCCCAAAATCCTGCTGGACCATAATGGGCTGGAAATCTGAAATTGGTCAGGTTTCAAAGGAAAAGTAAGAAATTCTACTTTTTTTTAAAAGATCGCTTATTGTATCCCAATGAATAGAGAAACCTAACACAATATTCCTAACCGTAGACCTTATCTTCTCTCCTAGGATATATTGTTGGTATCCTTACCGGGTAAACGCCATTTCCCTGCATCCACATATTTTGGTGTGAAGATTGCCTCAGCATTGATTGCAACACTGACTTTACGAGATGTATGAATAAAACTATTTTCAAAATCTACAATTTTAACAACGTGCTTTCAATTTCAAGAAATCTCCAATTGCCACTATGGGGCCTAGTGCCACCAAGTTAGTGCCTACCCAACCCAGGAGGAAACAATTAATTTATAAATAGGAAGAGAGTCGACAAATCTGCTCTGCTTAGTAAAAATCCAGCTTTTAATAGTTAATCCAATTGTATCACTCATTTTTTATTTTTTTTAATGTTCCTTTTATGTTCTATTTGCCTAAATGATGATGATTTACAAAATGGGGAAATATTGTTATGGGAGCAGTAATTAAATATATTGACATTCAGAAATAAACGATTCCCAATAATTGTAGCTTTGCGGTTTGAAAATATTTATGGCTCGGAGATAGTCTGTGACAGCAATGTTAATGTGCCAGAAACCTAGGCAGGGACAAACAACACTAAATATTTTTGAATTCCAAATTAAATGCTGAAATGTAACTGCTGTTTTTAAGAATAAATTGGTGCCTGTTGCTCAAGCCTTGAAAATGTTAATTCATTCAAGAAAATGGTGCTCACCAAGATGCCAGTTCTTTAGCAGTACTGTGTCCGCATGGTGTTCAATTATTCATTGAGCAACACAGCAGTTCAGCCTTCATAAAGTCACCAAGCAATCTGACAGCATCTAGATTTGATTCGTCATCCAAGCAAAAGGAATTAATTGAAGTTTGTCCATTTCTTTTCATGATCATTAAGCAAATATCGCAAATGTCAGACAATGATTTCTACTGAATTAAGCTCACAAACTTTCTTATGTTCACCCAGTTTCATAGTTTGTAGACTTTTCTTGTCGATGTTTTTCCTGCCATCTCAGGTTTCTGCCTGCCTGGACAAGCAATGGCAAACCTTGGCAATGCTGCAAAATGCTGTCCTCAGTGTCTTATGTTTTCATAATTACTGTTGCACCATATGTTCTGCCACTTAACTATGAGAGAACTGGGAGAAAAATTGTCAACAAATATATTCTCACCCACCCGTGCAGCTGCTTCATCGCTATCTGCCTCTAGAAGAGGCAAGTGTCACCCCTACAAAGAAAAAGCAACGATGATAGGTAGAGGCAAATGACTGAAATAGTTTCCGTCAAATTTGGCATCTAGAAATGCAGGTTAACGGTTTGGATCTCACAGGCAGTTCTGAAGGTCAGTGAGTCGGCTCCAGAAGGATCAGGTATTCTTCAATAGCTGAAGTAACACTCAACCATTTCCACGGCAAGCTCGGAGGTCAGACAATGGCAGATCTGACCTCCCTCTTTACCAAAGAACTCACCATCGTGTCCAGTGGCAGACCGCTGGCATGTTGGAGAGGCTGATTTCACTTTACATGCGGCCTTCAGCTCTAGACAGAACAAGTTAGCACAGTTACCATCTTCTCAGATAATAATCCAATTGCAACATATTTCAATATTACCTACAAATGGGAACAAATTATGATTAACATTTTATTCTGTGAGCTCTCAAATAGCCTCTCCAAAAAGTTGTGTAGGAAGGAACTGCACACAGAAGATGGACACACAGAAAGCTGGAGTAACTCAGCGGGTCGGACAGCATAGCTGGAGAAAAATAATAGGTGATGTTTCAGGTCGAAACCCAAACGTCACCTACTCCTTTTCTCCAGAGATGATGTCTGACCCGCTGAGTACTCCAGCTTTTTGTGTCTCTCCAAAGAGTGCTGCTTTGCCCGTTATTTCCTTCCTTAAAGTTCAAGTGAGTTTATTGTCATGTGTCCCTGATAGGACAATGAAATTCTTGCTTTGCTTCAGCACAACAGAACATAGTAGGCATTGACTACAAAACACATCAGTGTGTCCATATACCATTATATAAATATATACACACATGAATCAATATACTGATAAAGTGCAAATAACAGTTAATTGGCTAATAAAGTTCAGTATTTTGTCCGAGCCAGGTTTAATAGCCTGATGGCTGTGGGGAAGTAGCTATTCCTGAACCTGGTCGTTGCAGTCTTCAGGCTCCTGTACCTTCTACCTGAAGGTAGTAGGGAGATGAGTGTGTGGTCAGGATGGTGTGGGTCCTTGATGATACTACCAGCCTTTTTGCGGCAGCGACAATGATAGATCCCCTCGATGGAAGGGAGGTCAGAGCCGATGATGGACTGGGCAGTGTTTACTACTTTTTGTAGTCTTTTCCTCTCCAGGGCGTTCAAGTTGCCGAACCAAGCCACGATGCAACCGGTCAGCATGCTCTCTACTGTGCACCTGTAGAAGTTAGAGAGAGCCCTCCTTGACAAACCAACTCTCCGTAATCTTCTCAGGAAGTAGAGGCGCTGATGTGCTTTCTTAATAATGGCATCAGTGTTCTCGGACCAGGAAAGATCTTCAGAGATGTGCACGCCCAGGAATTTGAAGCTCTTGACCCTTTCAACCATCGACCCGTTGATATAAACGGGACTGTGGGTCCCCATCCTACTCCTTCCAAAGTCCACAATCAGTTCCTTGGTTTTGCTGGTGTTGAGGGCCAGGTTATTGTGCTGGCACCATATGGACAGTTGCTCGATCTCTCTTCTATACTCTGACTCATCCCCATCAGTGATACGTCCCACAACAGTGGTGTCGTCAGCGAACTTGATGATGGAGTTCGCACTATGTCAGGCTACGCAGTCATGAGTATAGAGTGAATACAGCAGGGGGCTGAGCTTGCAGCCTTGAGGTGCTCCCGTGCTGATTGTTATCGAGTCTGACACATTTCCACCAATACGAACAGACTGTGGTCTGAGAGTGAGGAAGTCGAGGATCCAATTGCAGAGGGATGCGCAGAGACCCAGTTCTGCGAGTTTGGTAACCAGCTTGGAGGGGATGATTGTATTAAATGCCGAGCTGTAATCGATGAATAACAGCCTGACATATGAGTTTTTGTTGTCCAAGTGGTCCAGAGCGGAATGGAGGGCCAGCGAGATCGCATCCACCGTTGATCTGTTGTGGCGGTAAGCGAACTGCAGTGGGTCCAGGTTTTTGTTGAGGTAGGAGTTGATCTGCGCCATGATCAACCTCTCAATGCACTTCATCACCACAGGCGTTAGTGCCACAGGTCGATAGTCATTGAGGCACATCACCTTACTCTTCTTGGGCACTGGTATAATTGATGCCCTTTTGAAGCAGGTGGGAACCTCAGACCTCAGAAGTGAGAGGTTGAAAATGTCCGTAAAAACTCCAGCCAGTTGGTCCGAACAGGTTTTTAGAACACGACCAGGTATACCATCAGGTCCAGGCGCTTTTCGAGGGTTCACCCCTCTTTAATCAAGCTTTTACTCATTCACCCTAATGAGTCCTTAAGTGACCCACCAGTAATTTGGATTGGAATGGAATACTTTATTGTCACACGTGACAAGGCACAGTGAGATTCTTTGCGTGCATACCCAAGGTATACAAATAGCGGCCACCTACGGCACTGACAAAGTTACAAAGTACGCCGGCTCACCCTTTGTTATTCCCTTCCCCTCCCCCACAGCGGTTCCCCCACGACGGCTCCACATTGTCCATTGCTCTTCTCCCCCCCCCCCGCCCACTCACTCCCCATTGTCCATTGTTCTCCCCTCCCTACAACAGTGCCCCCCCCCATGCTGGGTCTTCCATTGTTCTTCCTCTTCCCCCCTCACAGTGGTTCCTGCACGTACTCATCGACCGCCGACTGTTGGTCAACCCGCGAGGCTCCACCACCACTGCCGAGGCTTCACCACCACTGCCGAGGCTTGACCACCACTGCCGAGACTCCACCACCACTGCCGAGGCTCCACCACCACTGCCGAGGCTCCACCACCACTGCCAAGGCTTCACCACCACTGCCGAGGCTCCACCGCTGCCACCGAGACCCCGTCGCCGCGAGGCTTCACCGCCGCTGCCAAGGCTCCACCACCGCACCATTAATTTGATAATGTTGTTGGGAAGTGTCTTTGAGTCCTTGATATATTATAGGCTCCATATAAATGGGAAGATGTTGTTCACACACATAACCAGATTCAGATCTACATTTGAAAAGAAATTAGCCTCAGTAATCTTGCTCCTGTTCGACATCTATTTCAGAAACTAATATAGAAATAACCAGAGATTCATTTCTACAATGAGTATTGTACCCTGAAGTAACGCTAAATGTTTATCAAATCAACGTCTTAAATTCACAGCCAGAAGAATGTAAAAGTGGAAATCTAATTACTTTGCAATTACAGCAGACTATTCTTACAACAAGCATTCACATACCCACTTCATGCTGAGTAATGGCAGGCAAAGACAGATATCCTATTAAACCTCAGCATTTGCACATGGAGCCAAATAAACTCATTCCCGAAAGAAAACAACCAGAAAAAAGTAACTTGGTGTAAACACATCCTGTTCACATGAATCAATGTGACCTCATGCAGCTCCGAGAAATGTGCAGATCAATCCAAAGCATCAATTCATAAATCAGATAAAAATCCTGACATCATCACACAAAACACAATTATAAAGTATTTCCCTATAATTGGTCAAATTATTGCTGCAACGCTGATTTTCTTTGCGTTTCTGTTTGAATTAATCCACTTTGTGACAT
The DNA here is from genome assembly GCA_038087875.1 of Malacoraja senta. NCBI lineage: Eukaryota > Metazoa > Chordata > Chondrichthyes > Rajiformes > Rajidae > Malacoraja > Malacoraja senta. The sequence goes on along the minus strand of JAXLNO010002200.1, from coordinate 69,644 downwards.
CAACTGAGTCAACCCAACACATGCATTGAAATATGTAAGAAGGAACTGCAGATGCTGGTTTATACTGAAGATAGACCCAAAATGCTGGAGTAACTCAGCGGGTCTGAAGCATCTCCGGAGAAAAGGAATAGATTCTGTTTAAATTCGGAGCCCTTCTTCAGACTAAAAGATAGCAGTGTGTGAGGGGGGAACTGGAGGCAAGACAAGGCAAGAACAAAACAGGGCCAGCAACAGATGACCTCAGGAAAGGTGGAGTCCATAATGGCCCATTGTTGGCTGGGAAAGATGTGCTAACAACAGGGATAAAAGGATGAGAACAGTGGAACTACTAGGACAACTAGGGTGGGGAGGGAGGGAGAGAAGGGGGGGGGAGGGGGAAGGGGGAAGAAATGCAGGAGTTACTTGAAATTAGAGAAATCAACGTTTATACTGCTGGGTTGTAAGCTGCCCATGCGAAATATAAGAGAATATGAATTCACATGCATTGAAATACTCAAAAGAAGCAACAGCTACGTAAGTTTATAAGTTGTAGAAGCAGAATTAGACCATTCGGCCCATGAAGTCTACTCCACCATTCAATCATGGCTGATCCATCTTTCCCTCTCAACCCCATGCTCCTGCCTTCTCCCCATAACCCCTGACACCCGCACTAATGAAGAATCTATCAATCTACAACTTAAAAATATCCTAGCCAATTTATTTTCTTGTAAGCAGAAGATAAATTCTTTGCAGTTTGGACAAGGTTTACTTCAATGTTAAGGTGACCACAAGTAATGAAAAGAAAATGGTTATGCACTGACAGCTGGCATAGACCTAATGGGTCAAAGTGCCTCCTTCAATGTGATAAGGAAGATCTGTTGCTGAGGTCATGTGAGGCTTGGATAGAGTGGATGTGGAGAGGATGTTTCCACTAGTGGGAGAGTCTAGGACTAGAGGTCATAGCCTCAGAATTAAAGGACGTTCCTTTAAAAAGGAGATGAGGACTTTCTTTAGTCAGTGGGTGGTGAATCTGTGGAATTCTTTGAAACAGAAGGCTGTGGAGGGCAAGTCAATGGATATTTTTAAGGCAGAGATAATACATTCTTAATTAGTACTGGTGTCATTAGGCTATGGGGGGGGGGGAAGGCAGGAGAATTGGGTTTGGAGGGAGAGAGAGATCAACCATGATTGAATGGTGGAGTAGACTTGATGGGCCAAATGGCCTAATTCTGCTCCTATCACTTATAATCTTATGAAATATGAAAAATGCAAGAGAAATATTCAGGTCCTGAGGCAGATGTAGTAATGTTGCAGCCTTTCATTTGAAAAATTCTTGAGACTGGTCTTGAGAGCTTAGATTTCAATCCTTTTTGAGATTATGATGGTTCACACTAAAATGTATAAGGTTGTGTATCCATAGCTAAAGCAGTTTTGGATTCAATACAGATTAATATGCCATTTTCATCACTTCCAATTATCTAAAACAAATTAGTTGCAATACTGCCAATCATTGAAGACCTTTGTAAAAAGCACAGGCATGGTCTGCAAACCCAGTTAAAGAAATAAAGTATTTTTACAGCAGGACGGACTGCATATGTAAAAAGTGACAGACTTAACATTTCGGGTTCAACAGAACTGGGAAAGTGAATAACTCTTATGGGACGAGCCCAGGTTGGTTGAGATATATCCAAGCTTTTCAAATTTCCAGCATCTGCAGCTTTTTGATTGGAAAATTATTCTTACCCATTTTATTGGGCATGTATAAGTGTTTTTTGGTATGGACTGAATACAAATACTCCCAGTCAATACCTTATCCCCAAGTGATATCGACTCTGTGGTAATTTTATTTCCTGGCTTTTTAAAATTACACAGGCAACACATATTACTAAAATAAGACCCGCCGGGTTCAGCACTTTGTGTCATTTATTTTGGAAGAAATTACATAGTGCATATTATATCTGTTATCTATGTACTGTTACAAATCCAGTGGTCATGGTTCATACTCAAGGTCAAATCCCACCCCCAACCCTGAGATTCTGTTCATTTCCACACAGTGATTAAATTAAAATGAGTGACAGAGTGATAGCCAGACAAACAAAACATGTACAGTCATTCTTCCTGTAGCTACTGCTAAGGGAGAACCCAGTACTTTTAAGAGACATGTTAACATGGCTTCAGATTTATTTCCACATTGGTGTAAGATCCGTATTGAATGATATTCTTCAGTTCCTATGTTCAGTTTAGTTTATTGTCATGTATACAGATGTACAGTGAAATTATTTTTGTTGCGTGCTATCCAGCCAGCGGAAAGACAATACATGATTACAATCGAGCCATTTACAGTGTGTAGATACATGATAAGGAAATAACATTTAGTGCGAGGTGAAGCCAGTGAAGTACGATGGTCGGCAATAAGGTAGATAGTAGTTCAGGACTGCTCTCTAGTTGTGGTAGGATGATTCAGTTGCCTGATAACAGCTGGGTAGAAACTATCCCTGAATCTGGAGGTGTGCGTTTTCACACTTCTGTACTTCTTGCCTGATAGGAGAGGGGAGAAGAGGGAGTGGCTGGGGTGCAACTCGTGACCTTGCCGAGGCAGCATGGAGTCAATGGAAGGGAGGTTGGTTTGTGTGATGGTCTGGGCTGTGTCCACAACTTGCTGCAATTTCTTGCGGACCTTGGAACAATGTTTTCTTGGAACAATGAAACAGGGGATAAGCAGTCCTGTGTGTTCTAGTTTTCCAGACAAGGGAGTATCAGCAACTTAATGCTATACTGTTGCTATGTGTACCGTAACATGGACAATCACAGAAACATACAGCACAGAACGAAGGACCTCATGTCAGGCCAAATGCCTCTTAAAATTGTAATAGTATCTATCTCCACCACCTCCTCTAGCACTCATTCCAAATAGTCACTACCCTCCATGTGAAAAACTTACCCTAAGATCTTTAAATTTCTCCCCTTTCATCTTAAACCCATAGCTCCAGACTCCACAGTCCTGAGAAAAGGAACATGACTATTTATCCAATCTATCTTCCTCATAATGTTGTAAACCTCCATAAAGGGTGAAGTATTGTAGATAGCAAAGAAGGTTGCATCTTCAAAAATTGCGGCAGGATCTTGATCGTTTGGGCCAGTGGGCTGAGGAATGATTACCTAATGGAGTTTAATACAGGTAAGTGCAAGTTGTTGCATTTTGGAACGTCTAACAAGGACAAGGCCTCCACGGTGAATGGCAGGGTACTGGGAAGTGGTGTAAAGCAGAGGGATCTAGGAGTGCAGGTACATGGTTGCTTGAAAGTGGTGTCACACGTAGATAATAATAATAATACATTTTATTTATATAGCGCTTTTCAAGGACTCAAAGTCGCTTTACATTGAGAGTCAAAAACAAAACAAAATAGAACAGTAAGACAGAGATGCAAAGGGGAGGGGGACATGGGACTAAGGGTATGCAGAGGTGAAGAGATAGGTCTTGAGGCGGGACTGGAGGATGGTGAGGGACTCAGAATTTCGGATCAGTTGTGGGAGGGAGTTCCAGAGCCTGGGAGCTGCCCTGGAGAAGGCTCTGTTTCCAAAAGTGCAGAGGTTGGATTTCGGAATGGAGAGGAGACCGGCTGATGTGGATCTGAGGGACCGTGAGGGTTGGTAGGGGGAGAGGAGGTCAGTGAGATAAGGGGGGGCCAAGTGGTTGAGGGCTTTGTAGGTGAGGACCAGGATTTTGTAGATGATCCGGTGGGAGATGGGAAGCCAGTGAAGTTCTTTGAGAACTGGGGTGATGTGGTGCCAGGATTTGGTGTGGGTGATGAGTCGGGCGGCTGCATTCTGGACCAGTTGGAGTCGGTTGATGTTGCTGGAATTAATGCCAAAGAGAAGAGAGTTACAGTAGTCCAGTCGGGAGGAGATGAAGGCATGGATGAGTCTTTCAGCAGCGGGGGGTGTGAGAGAGGGTCTGATTTTGGCAATGTTGCGGAGGTGAAAAAATGATGTTTTGACAACATGGCGGATGTGAGGCTCAAGGGAGAGGGTTGAGTCAAAGATCATGCCAAGGTTGCGGGTCAAGAAGGCTTTCACCACATTGGCCTTCATCAGTCAGAGTATAGAGTGTAGAAGTTGGTAGGTTATGTTACAATTGTCCAAATGTCAGTGAGGCACAATGGTCAGTTTTGGTCACCCTGTTACGGGAAAAGATGTTGTTAAGCTGAAAAGGTGCTGAGAAGGTTTATGAGGATGTTGCCAGGATTCGATGGTTGAGCAGGCTAGTATGTTATTTCTTCGAGCGCAGGAGGATGAGGAATGATCTTCTAGAGGTGTATAAGATCATGAGAAGAATAGATAGGGTAAATGCACAGAGTCATTTATGCAGAGCAGGAAAATTAAGAACCAGACTACATATGTTTAAGGTGAGGGGGGGAAAGATTTAATAGGAACCTGAGGGACAACTTCTTTTTTACACAAAGAGTAGGTATGTTACAAAACTTACCTTCAGTCGCGCTGTAATTCTGCCACTGGCCGTGCGCGCGATTTTGGCGCCTTTAAGGGGGGGGCGGGGTTAAAACGCGGTTTCTTCTCCCTTGTCCTGGAAATATTTTGTTGGAGTACAAAACTTCGCTGACAAAATCGTTCCTACCCGCGTTTTGTGATTTTTTTTAATTTATTAAATCGTCAATGTCAGCGCTACAGTCATTTTAAAATCAGCTCCTGAAGCGTCAACGCCAATAACGGGGACGGATTTCACACAATGGACAGGTAAACGAAAGTGCTTTCTTTAAATGTATAAAAGTGCTTCTTAAGAAGCCTTTAATTCACATTTTGTCATGCGACACGGTGATTTTATTCCCCGAATTAACGGCAGTATTTTTCATGCCAATACGGGGTTAAATTCACCGCAAATGAACGTTCCAAAAGATCGCGTTCCAGAAATTCTCACTCACAAGATGAATTAAATCCCCATTAATTTACAGGTATTAAACATTCAATTCCTTCCATTTGGCCTGTAAATTCATGAAAATTAGATTAAAAAATTATGTTATATTGTGAATTATTGTGTGAATGTTATTTGGACACTTAGGCTATTTAAAAATGTTAATCTATTCTTAAGAAATTGATAGATGTTTAGATCTAGTAATTGAATTTTGTAATTAGCTACAATTAGGTAACTAACTAATTATATGCTTTACTTTCATGTCTTTGAAGTAAGATTGTTTCATATTTGTTTCAGAATGCTTCAATCTATAATACCTGAACATTTCTTTCAGTTACCATAATTTTTAAGAAAGTTATGGGCTTTTAACTGTCCTCGATCACAGCTTTTGTGTTAAGTCAATGGAAAAGCAATAGGGAACTAGATGCTAATTTCTGAGTATGATAATGGCCATAACTTTTTTAATACTGAAGATATGAAAGTGAATTAAGTGTCAAATTAAACTTCTTTTTATGCTTTATCTGATGGGATAAATTGCAGACTTTATTTTTTAAATCTCAAAATTTTGTAACATTGCTACAAAGAGTGGTGGCTGTATGGAACGAGCTGCAAGGGGAGGCAGTTGAGGCAGGTACTATCACAACATTGGACAGGTACATGGATAGGATAGCTTTGGAAGGATCTGGGCCAAATGCAGGCAGGTGGGACTAGTGTAGATGGGACATGTGGGCAAGTTGGGCCAAGCGGCCTGTTTCCATGCTGTATTTAAGATATTTAACAGCAGTACAGAAGTACAGAGGGACTTTGGAGTCCAGGCCCGTAGCTCTCTGAAAGTGGCAAAACAAATCAAGAGTGGCAAAGAATGAATATGGTATGCCCGCCTTCGTCAGTCAGGGCATTGAGAACTAGCCTTGAGTATAAGATTTGAGTATAGGAGCAGGGAGATTCTACTGCAGTTGTACAGGGTCTTGGTGAGGCCACACCTGGAGTATTGCGTACAGTTTTGGTCACCAAATCTGAGGAAAGACATTCTTGCCATAGAGGGAGTTCAGAGAAGGTTCACCAGACTGATTCCTGGGATGGCAGGAATTTCATATGAAGAAAGACTGGATAGACTCGGCTTGTACTCGCTAGTATTTAGAAGATTGAGGGGGGATCTTATAGAAACTTACAAGATTCTTAAGGGGTTGGACAGGCTAGATGCAGGAAGATTGTTCCCAATGTTGGGGAAGTCCAGAACAAGGGGTCACAGTTTAAGGATAAGGGGGAAGTCTTTTAGGACCGAGATGAGAAAATCATTTTTCACACAGAGAGTGGTGAATCTGTGGAATTCTCTGCCACAGAAGGTAGTCGAGGCCAGTTCATTGGCTATATTTAAGAGGGAGTTAGATGTGGCCCTTGTGGCTAAAGGGATCAGGGGGTATGGAGAGAAGGCAGGTACAGGATACTGAGTTGGATGATCAGCCTTGATCATATTGAATGGCGGTGCAGGCACGAAGGGCCGAATGGCCTACTCCTGCACCTATTATCTATGTTTCTATGTCCATGTTTCTAAGCGTCAGGAAGTCATGTTGCAGCTTTATCGGACTTTGGTAAGGCTTCATTTGAAGTCTTGTGTGAAGTTCTGGTTGCCACATTCCAGGAAGGATGTGGAGCAGGAGGAGAGGGTGTAGAAGAGGTTTACCAAAATGCTGCCTGGATTAACATTGGAGGTTTTATTTTACAGGATTAAAACAAACTCAACAACAATTTCCAAAGGCAAATTGGAGATACACTTGGAAGAAAATATTTTCTGGGTTATGGAGATAAAGTAGCAACTTTATCTCCATATATGATAGCTTTTTCATAGAGCCAGGATAGGAATGATCATGTTTTGAGTAACTCTGTTCTACGATTCCATATTTCCCCACACATTCATCCAGGGCATTAAACTCAAATGTAATGTTGTCACACAAACTGGACAGAGGTCAGCTAGTTCAGTGTGTTTTAAGGAATCAACTTTGGACACTCTTGAAATACCCATAATTGGAAAATATTCAGTCTTAAGGAGGCTTTGGAGAAGTGGTTTACCAGAATGGCATGGATTGGAGGGTTACCAGAATGGCATGGATTGGAGGGTATTAGCTAGAAGGAGAGGTTGGACAAACAAGGATTGTTTTCTCTGGAGCATAGGAAGATGAAGGGAGTCCTGGTCGAAGCATATAAAATTCTGAGAGGCATATATAAGGTAGGCACATGGATATGCAGGGAATGAAGTGATATTGATGACATGGATGACATGATGATCAGTTTAACATGACATCATGTTCAACACAGACATTATGGGCTGAATGGCCTATTCCTATACTATGCTGTTCTACATGAAGTTAACAAGCCGTACTTTGGTCCCTTATTTTTACTAATCCCGGTTCATTTAAAACTTCGGAAAGTTACTGATTAAAGTAATCCCTTAGACCCTGGATTTTATCGTGACTCCAGCAGTTAAATATCTATGCTTGTGTTTCCCAAAGAGCTGGTGCACACAAAAAATATCATTCACAAATTTACATCCAAAAAATTCATCATCAATGATCTACTTCTTCTCAAGCTGGTCTTCCTTGCTTAGAGATGAATAAAGTGGACACACATTCAGTGCCAAAAGGGGAAATTCCTGAAATACTGATGAACTGAACATTTATTTATTGCCTATGTACACAGTTTTTCTGTAATCTCCATCTTGAAACCACACTGATTCGTGCAAAGAGACATCAGAACCCAGGCTTCCAGTTAAATGTTACAGTGTTTCCTTTTCTCTCTGACCCACCTGCGGCTTTAGTGACTCACAACCGTGATTCATGCTGGACATTTAAGAGGTTGTCAACATGCCAAACTTCTCATCGGAAAGTCAGTCATCCTACCTTTAGACCAAACAAACAGCCGCTTCACTGAGTAAAATCAAAATCCTTCAAAATCCTGATAACATCTGAAATGCCAAGACACAACCCATTTCAACCTGTAGACATCCTTCTTCAAAATCAATTGGGCTATCCACTAAATATATACAGGGAAGAACATTTCTGTTGTCTGCTCGATTTTATTGAATGTTGGTAACTGTACCAGAACTCTGGGATCATCATTTTGAATCAGGACAGGAAGAGCATTTAAAAAAAAATCTAGAAATGAATACTGACAGAATTTAATTCTTAATTCTAATATTCAGAAGTATAAATATTCTGTGAGCTTCAGCATTTGTATATTATTAAAAAACATTCTACTTTTGTAAAATAATTGTCTACAATTATAACTACAAATAATGCCTACTTTCCTAAACGCAATCCTCCCTCACTCCATGGCTAACATGCATCTCCTTATTGATCACGTTACTTTATAAATATTTATCATTTTATTTCATGAAGTTCCACTCCAAAGCTCTCACACAGAATGCTCACTTACCATAACTCATTATTTGCTGATTACAGCTTCTGTAGTGAATTACTTTACCAGAGTTCACTCTAATACGCAAGAAAGTATAAGAAATTAGATGAACATCATCGGATAATGTCCGAGCAACAGGAATAGTGTTTATCCTTCCCGCAATCCACTCCAGCAATATTTCATTTTTCATCCGTTTCCAACACGCGGGTATTACATCTAACTTGGAAATTTCAGTGCCCAGGAAAATTCTTATCTTTGTGAACAATCATTTCTCAAGGATGCCCTGGGTTTCCTCTTTCAACCCACTCACAAAGGTCTGGAAGGATACATGGTGATAAACCCAAGGAACTGAGAAGTAAACAAATCAAACAGAAATCCAGCTATTTTAATCAAGACCAAACTGCTTCACTGGTTCTTCAGAGAAAGGCACGGGAACTACATTTCAATACCAGAGGCTTTGAAAATTCTCACAAAGCCTCACAGGATGTAGCAGCTCCGTTCTATTCAGCTTCCTTCCTCTAGATTTACAGTATATGCATCGTCGACGTATAATAAGAACCCGCATCCGTGGGAGGTTTACCCTCCACTGCAGCCTTCCCACAGCTCTGTAGTTTCCATTCATCAGAAGGATGAGCAAGGTGTATGGAACATCAAGATCCTGGGCAACGGAAATGTCCTCATTCTTCAGGGAACGGGGGTTCCCCTCCCCTACTATAGATGAGGCTCTCTTCCATACCCCGTAACACGGCTCTCTCTCCCCATCCCCCCACTCGTAACAAGGGCAGAGTCCCCCTAGTCCTCACCTTCCACCCACTAGCCGTCACATACAACAAATAGTCCTCCGTCATTTTCGCCACCTCCAACATGACCCCACCACTCACTACATCTTCCCATCTCCCTCGCTGTCTGCTTTCCGCAAAGACCGCTCCCTCCGTAACTCCCCGGTCAATTCTTCCCTTCCCTCCCGCACCACCCCCTCCCCGGGCACTTTCCCTTGCAACCGCAAGAGATGCTACACTTGTCGCTTCACCTGCCCCCTCGACTCCATTCAAGGACCCAAGCAGTCGTTCCAGGTGCGACAGAGGTTCACCTGCACCTCCTCCAACCTCATCTATTGCATCCGCTGCTCTAGATGTCAGCTAATCTACATCGGTGAGACCAAGCGTAGGCTTGGCGATCGTTTCGCCGAACACCTCTGCTCGGTCCGCATTAACCAACCTGATCTCCCGGTGGCTCAGCACTTCAACTCCCCCTCCCATTCCAAATCCGACCTTTCTGTCCTGGGTCTCCTCCATGGCCAGAGTGAGCACCACCGGAAATTGGAGGAGCAGCACCTTATATTCCGCTTGGGCAGTTTGCATCCTAGCGGTATAAACATTGCCTTCTCCAATTTCCGGTAGCCCTTGCTGTCTCCTCCCCTTCTCAGCTCTCCCTCAGCCCTCGGGCTCCTCCTCATCCTTTCTCCTTTCTTCTCCCCGCCCCCCCCCCCCCCACCCTACATCAGTCTGAAGAAGGGTTTTGGCCCGAAATGTTGACCATTTCCTTCGCTCTATAGATGCTGCTGCACCCGCTGAGTTTCTCCAGCATTTTTGTCTACGTTCGATTTTCCAGCATCTGCAGTTCCTTCTTAGACAATCCATGGAGAGAGAATCAGAATGTATGAGCTATGCGTTCTGTTGACAAGTTGGCAATTCCATAGAATTGCTTGCTAGCTGCATTACATGCCAGGGCATTTCACACTTCCATCCCTGTGCACTGCAGCATTGAAACATGTTGGAGGGCAAATACTGGTACACTAAAGATAGACACAAAAAGCTGGAGTAACTCAGTGGGACAGGCAGCATCTCTGGAGAGAATAAGGGTCTCGACCCAAAACGTCACCCATTCCTTCTCTCCAGAGATGCTGCCTGTCCTGCTGAGTTACTCCAGCATTTTGTGTCTATCTTTGGTTTAAACCAGCAACTACAGTTCCTTCCTACACAAAGGTAAATTAAACCCTAGTGCTACTCCTGGATTCACCACTGACTGTAATAACAGCAACTTAGGAGCCGGATGCACTTCATATCTGGCCCCTCAACATTTCACCTTCATCTAAGAGGCATGTGCCTTTAAACTTTAATTCATGCTAAACTTTAATTAATACTAAAGTTTTTAATTGATTTACAAGAGTTGAGTGTTTCTAAGTGTATTTAGTTTCTTAATTACTTTTTATCAAATGCCACTGCGTTATCTCTGATGATCAGACACATATGGGAGTAGTAAGTAGGTAGTTCAAGGCTTTTGACATCAGTGTCATCGCATTGGCTCTCTCTGCCTCCCAGAACAACAAAGCACTAACGTTGGTGATGCATTGGGAGCCTCGTGGTTGCAACAAGAGCCCGTGGGACCAGTGCAGGAGATGACCACATGTATAAGCCAACTTCAGCACAGTCATGACTCTTATACATCAGCGAGACCAAACGTAGACTGGCCGATCGTTTCGCGGAACACCTTCGCTCAGCCCGCCTGAACCTACCTGATCTCCCAGTTGCTAAACAGTTTAATTCTCCTTCCCATTTCCACACAGACCTTTCTGTCCTAGGTCTCATCCATTGTCAGAGTGAGGCTAAATGCAAATTGGAGGAACAGCATCTCATATTTTGCTTGGGCAGCTTACAGCCCAGTGGTACAAATATTGATTTCTCTTACTTCAAGTAACCCCGGCATTCCCTCTCTCTCTATCCCTCCCCCACCCAAGTTACACTAGCTTCTCATTTTCACCCAACAAACAGCTAGCAATGGCCTGTTTCCTTTATCATCGCTACATTTTTGCATATCTTTCATTCATTGTTCTTTATCTATCTACATCATCGTTTATATCTCTTGTTTCCCTTAACCCTAAGCAGTCTGAAGAATGGTCTCAACCCGAAACATCACCCATTCCTTCTCTCCAGAGATGCTGCCTGTCCAGCTTTTTGTGTCTAACTTCAGCATAATCAAGGTCTGAAGAAGGATCCAGAGCCAAAATGTGTCCTGCCCACACCCTCACAGATGCTGGCGGACCCGCTGGGTTCTTCCAGCATCATGTTTTTTGGGGCTTTTGCTACCATGGTGTTTTCAGTGTTCATCTAAATCTATATTACTAAAAGTCTGATCTTGACCACTTCCTGTTGTTCTGTATATTGATTTTAGAAAAAACGCTGCCACTTACGGCTGTGATTTTTGGCCATCTTACTCAGAGTCCCTCTCCGCTGCGCAGGACAAGAGGATTTTTCCCATCAATGAAAAATAAAAGAGTTATTAGTGTTTTAAAAATTTGAGATTCTCTCTCCTGAAGGCCATGCCCCTTCTGGAGGGACTATAAAACCCAGAAGTGTGGAGGTGCCTCAGTTCTCTGCAAGATGGGGGAGCGAGAGGTCACAATTCTCAGTCTGAGCTGTGAATAACACCGAACACATGTCTACTAAACTGTGAGTGGTTTTACTGACCTGTCAGGGCCCTTAATGTGGTTTGAAAATGTAGTTTGAAAATGCAAAAGTGTGTTTTGGTTTGAAAGTGCTAAAGCTGTGTTGCCTTTGGTTTTGAAAGTGCTAAAGCAAGCTGCCTTGCCTTTGGTTTTGAAAGTGCTAAAGCAAGCTGCCTTGCCTTTGGTTTTGAAAGTGCTAAAGCAAGCTGCCTTGTCTTTGGTTTTGAAAGCGCTGAAGCAAGCTGCCTTGCCTTTGGTTTTGAAAGTGCTAAAGTGAACTGCCTTGCCTTTGGTTTTGAAAGTGCTAAAGCGAGCTGCCTTGCCTTTGGTTTTGAAAGTGCTAAAGTGAGCTGCGTTGCCTTTAGTTTTGAAAGTGCTAAAAAAGCAAGCTGCCTTGCCTTTGGTTTTGAAAGTGCTAAAGCAAGCTGCCTTGCCTTTGGTTTTGAAAGTGTTAAAGCAATCTGCCTTGCCCTTGGTTTTGAAAGTGCTAAAGCAAGCTGCCTTGCCTAATTAGAGCTGCCTTGCCTAATTAGAGCAGCCTTACCTTAAAAGTCTAATCTTGACCACTTCCAGTTTGCGCTTTATATTGATTTTAGAAAGAAAACGCTATGGCTGTGATTTTTGGCCATCTTACTCAGAGTCCCCCTCCGCTCATCAGGTGCCGAGGATTTTTCCCATCGATGAAAAATAAGAGAGTTATTAGTTTTAAAACTGTCAATCACACCATGAAGGCCACACCCCTTCTGGTGGGAGGGGGGGAGGGACTATAAAACCCGGAAGTGTGGGCGTGGCTTAGTCTCTGCAAGATGGGGGAAGGAGAGGTCACGACTCACTGTCTTTAGTGGCCTTGCACCCTGCTTGAAATGGTATGACACTGTAATTGAATTTGGTGCCCTTGTACCCTGCTTGAAATGGAATTTCAAACAATAGCCGTGAGTCAACTGCGAGCCCACCAGCCATGAGTGAGTGAGCTGTCAGCAAAACAGACTTGAGTGACTGAGTCCAAGAATCCATTCTATCCAAGCCGACTAAGATATCTAATACCTCCTTTTAAATAGAAATTTGATCCGGAACTCCACTGTTACCTTCCCTGAACTCACCAATGATCAAGCCTTTCCAACATAAATACAAATGGGAATTTATTTAAGACCTCCTTCTGCTCAAAGCACAGAAACCCCCTTTATTTCTAATGGGCCATATTCTCATTCGGGTTACCCCCTTGCCCTTCATATAGTTGTCGCCAAGGTCGCCTGGACTCAACACAGTACTTACCTTTCATCATGATGGGAACACATTGGACATGGACTTTTACGGCTTAATCGTTGAATGACCCCCACTAGTCGTACAGCAGATAGTCCCAGTCCACTTTTGTTAAATCCTGTCCTTCCTCATTAAAATTAGGTCTCCCCCAACCCAGTACTTAAATTTCAAGTCTATTCTTATGAAACAACCTTAAAACTTAAGATGGACACAGATTGTTGGAGTAACTCAGCGGGTCAGGCAGCATCTCCGGAGAAAAAGGATAGGCCTGAAAACTTTATTTTATCTCTGTCTGCTTCGTTGTCACCTTTTCCTAGCTAACAATGATCTATTCTACATTTTCATTTATCCAAATCTCCTTTTAAGTCTCGTTTTCACACTTTCCCCTTCCTTATCTCTGTGTCTCCCTCTCCCGACTCTCAGTCTGAAGAAGGGTCTCGACCCGAAACAATACCCGCTCCTTCTATCCAGAGATGCTGCCTGTCCCGCTGAGAGTTACTCCAGCATTTTGTGTCTATCTATGGCCTTAAAACAGTTGTGGTCAGTCCAAAATGCTCTGCCACTGACTGATTAGATCACATACCACCCATTCTCAAGTGGGACATAATGTCTCAAAAAGCGCTCTCTGGATGGACTTTCAAAATGGTGCACACCTCTAAGGCTTACACACAAAAACAAATCCGGTCATTGTTGGGGTCGCTGAAATTTCCTTTGTCTATTACCCTATTATTTTTAAGGTCCTCTGTGATTTCTCTAAATATCTGACCCTCAATCCCCTCTGAATGTTTGGAGGTCTCTCATACAACCCCTGCAAAGTGACCTCCCCAGTTCTCTTTCTGGGTTACACCCATATGGTCTCATTTAATTTCAATTTTCTATTCACCCATTCCCTCACAAAGGCTTCTACGCACCCAGCTGGAGACCACCGCTTTACCAGCAGTGTGCAGTGACTCTGAAAATCTAAACCCGCATCTGATCTGCAACTCGGCTACTAATGGGGAAGCAAACAAACCTGGATAATTCAGACACAGTCATGCACTGTGTTGAACTGCAAGGATTTTCATAAGAGCCGGAGAAGAAAAACAATAAATAACATAGAAACATTAAAAAAAAATAAGTGCAGGAGGAGGCCATTTGGCCCTTCAAGTCAGCCAGGGCTGATCATCTAAAATCAGTACCCCGTTCCTGCTTTTTCCCCATATCCCTTGATTCCTTTAGCCCTAAGAACTAAATCTAACTCTCTCTTGAAAACATCCAGTGAATTGGCCTCCACTGCCTTCTGTGGCAGAAATTTCCACAGATTCACAACTCTCTGGGCGAAAAAGTTTTACTTCATCTCAGTCTTAAATGGCCTACCCCTTATTCTTAAACTGTGACCCTTGGTTCTGGACTCCCCCAACATCGGGAACATTTCCCCTGCAATTTAACAATTTTAAGGGGGTGCTGCCAGCCTTGTGATTGTGCACTTCAGTGGAAAAGTTATGAGTAAACTAGGCCATTCGAACATCAAACAAGAAAGAATCCACAGCAAAAAGTCCTGAAATAGAATCCTTGCTATTTAATTCCACAAAATCATAATAATGCCGGGCAGTCTTAAGGAAGCTGATGGAATGGATTTAAAAAACTGTGCGTTCATATCCATTCCACGCTGATGACGTTAGTTGTTTCATTTTACCTGTTTCTGAGAAATGAATTACAGTGGTTTGAGCCCAGATTTAACAGATGACAGGTTCACAACATATAAAAAAAAATACAATATTGCACTTATGACAACTATGTGGGAAATATATAGTGATCTTCTGAGCTTGGGGATTAGAACGTCATTGAATAATAGGAGCAGGAGTAAGCCATTTGGCCCTTCAGGCTTGCTCCCCTATTCATCAAGATCACCACTAATCTTCCACTTTAACTTCCTCCGTCTCCTCTTCCCACATTAGTTTAGTATAGAGATAGCGCGGCAACAGGCCCTTCGGCCCACTGTGTTCGCACCAACCAGCGATCCCCGCACACTAACACCATCCTACACACACACACACACACACTAGTGACAATTTACATTTACACCAAGCCAATTAACCTACAAACCTGTACATCTTTGGAGTGTGGGAAGAAACCGGAGCACCTGGAGAAAACCCACACAGGTCACGAGGAGAACATACAAACTCTGTACAGACAGCACCCGCAGACGGTATTGAACCCGGGTCTAGGCAGCAACCTTACCGCTCCACCACCATGTCGCTGTGTTTCTATAATATCCAATACAATATTCTATAATATCTATCGTTTTTTAAATGGATGCAGTGGCTGAGCCGCCTAAGGACTCCAGGCCAGTGAATTCTAAAAATTCACCTCCCTCTGTGTGAAGTAGTTTCTCCTCATCTGGGTTTTAAATGGCCCACACCTTATTCTGAGATTACAACCGCTGTTTCTGGACTCGTCAGCTAGTGGAAACATCTCCTTTCATTATTCTGACCTCTATGTTAATCTATGTTATTTCCGAGCTTTGAAACACCAGGAAAAGTACAAAGATTTGTACAACATTTTAAAAAATGTCCTAATGGGGATCTCTCTTCTATCCTTCACTCATCCGTATAGCACAGAAATCACTGATTTAGAAAATGATTATCAAAAATGTCCATGTTGTTATGTTTTGGTGCGAATTAGAATCTCTACATGAACAATCAGACACTCGTGTATCATAAGCAGCTAATCCCCAACACGACACAATAACAATGCAACTGACTGCAATGCCAATAGTGGCATCAGAAGCTAATTGAAATGCAGGAAAGGGTTGAGCTGAAACATGACATACTTTCAAAGAATTACAAGTTTTAATCAGAACTGGAGACACTCCAGTGCAATAAATCAGTCTTTTTGTGCCTTCCTTCCCCAAAGGAAGATATTTCTATCCAATTCTGCCAAGCATTGCCATGCACAGTCTGTGAATAGTTCAAGGCCTTAACTCACAATTAAACATATTCTCATTTGTATGAGATATAATGTTTTTAGAACAATGATGGAATCAACACAGGTTATTAATTAGGGAATACTAAATACAAATCACAAGCAATCCTTGAAGTTTACACTTTGCCTCCGTTTCTGGGAAGCAGCAATTGGTCACAGCATTGGCACAAATATGTATTACTTTCACATTCTAAAGAAACATCCTGTGTTCTAAATATTTAAGCATTTTGATTAAATTAACCAGTTCCCACGTGATATTTAACTTCAACTCCCCGTTAGCAGAAAAAAATGACCATTATTTTACAACATGAGAGCGACAAATCTGTCTTATTCCACCACAAAGTAATGGCCAGATTGAATCGTTTTAACACACCTTTTCCTGTGTGTATGTGTCTGTGTGTGTTTGTGTCTGTGTCTTTGTGTGTCTGTGTCTATGTGTGTCTGTGTCTATGTGTGTCTGTGTCTAGGTGTGTCTGTGTCTATGTGTGTCTGTGTCTATGTGTGTCTGTGTCTATGTGTGTCTGTGTGTGTCTGTGTGTGTGTGTGTCTGTGTGTGTGTCTGTCTGTGTGTGTGTCTGTCTGTCTGTGTGTCTGTCTGTCTGTGTGTCTGTCTGTCTGTGTGTCTGTCTGTCTGTGTGTCTGTCTGTCTGTGTGTCTGTCTGTCTGTGTGTCTGTCTGTCTGTGTGTCTGTCTCTGTGTGTGTCTGTCTGTGTGTCTGTCTGTCTGTGTGTGTGTGTGTGTGTGTGTGTGTCTGTCTGTGTGTGTGCCTGTCTGTGTGTGTGTGTCTCTCTGTGTGCGTGTCTCTCTGTGTGCATGTCTATTTGTGTGTGTGTGTGTGTGCGCGCGTGTGTGAATGTCTGTGTGTGTGCGCGCGCGCGCGCGTGTGTGAATGTGTGTGTGTGTGTGTCTGAGTCTGCGTGTGTCTGTGTGTGTCTGTGTGTGTGTGTGTGTGTGTGTGTGTGTGTGTGTGTGTGTGTGTGTGTGTGTGTATGTGTGTGTGTGTGTGTGTGTGTGTGTGTGTGTGTCTGTGTGTGTCTCTGTCTGTGTGTCTCTGTGTCTGTCTCTGTCTGCACACATCTACCTATTAATTTATCTATTCATTTATTCCATGCTGTCTTACAATTTTGGATGCTAATTAAGCCTATCGAGACCATGCTAGTTCACTGACCAATCCCATTCTTCCATTAATTTTCCTTGCAACCTATTTTCCTCAGATAACCATCATTTCTACACATTCCACCACTCACCGACAGAGTCAGGCCAATTTACAGTGGGCAAATTAACCGAATAGCTCACACATCCGTGGGATTTGGTAGAATGCCAGAGCACGAGATTAAATCCCCAGGATCACAGGGAGAAATTCCATACAGGCAACACCCACGGTCGGGATTAAACCCTGGTCGCTGGAACTGCAAGACAGCTGATCTACCGACTGTGTCACTGTGTACATCTTTGATATACAGTGCATTCACAAAGTATCCAGACCCCTTCACTTTTTCCACATTTTGTTACGTTACAGCCTTATTCTAAAATGGATTAAATTCTTTTTTTTTTAAATCATCAATCTACTCGCAATAACCCATAATAAAAAAGTGAAAACAGGCGTCTCAAAATGTTTGCAACGTAATTAAAAAGAAATAACTGAATTATCACATTTACATATGTATTCAGACCCTTTACCCGGCTGGGTCGCCTGGGCGAGGGTGTCTGATGTTGTGAGACCCGAAACACCCGATGCCCCCAGGTCACATTACTGAGGATGCATCCCAGCGCATCTAGAAGATGTATATTTCACACTGAAGTCTGGCTCAGTCAGTGGCACCTAGGAATAGACTGGGTGACAACCAAGAATAGTTTGGTGACTACTGGAGAGACAGTTGACGGCACGGAAAGACGGCACCTGGGAAAGGCTGGGTTAGCACCCCAGTCTGTCTTTCGTGAGAAAGACACCCAATAAAGCTGCGGGAAGGCCTAATGAACCACCGTGGCCTAAAGATCCATCAGGCGAGAATGAGATGCTCGGAGACAGAGAAAGAGGTGCAGCGCACAGGCCTTGAACCTGGTGAGACGCAGGAGGAGCCCGGCCAGGATTCACCCCACAGAGCCCAGTCCCTCCACGCACTAGAGTCTCCCAACCCCTGCAGAGTAGTTATTAAGAGGGCTGATCCGTGGGCGGTTGCTGTTGGGACGCAAGTCGGGGCCTGATCAACCCCGGCTGGTGTCGCCTGGGCGAGGGTGTCTGATGTTGTGAGACCCTAAACACCCGATGACCCCAGATCACATCACTGAGGATGTGTCCCAGCGCATCTAGAAGATGTATATTTTTCACTCAGTTGAGGCACCTTTGGCAGCGATTACAGCCTCAAGTCTTCTTGGGCATGAGGCTACAAGCTTGGCACACCTGTATTTGGGTAATGTCTCCCATTCTTTTCTGCAGATCCTCTCAAGTTCTGTCAGGTTGGATGGGGAGCGTCGATGCGCAGCTATTTTCAGGTCGATCGGGTTCAAGTCCGGGCTCTGGCTGGCCACTCAAGGACATTCACAGACTTGGCATGCTGCCTCTCCTGCGTTGTCTTGGCTGTGTGCTTAGGGTCGTTGTCCTGTTGGAAGGTGAACCTCCGCCCCAGTCTGAGGTCCAGAACGCTCTGGAGCAGGTTTTCATTAAGGATCTCTCTGTACTTTGCACCGTTCGTCTTTTCCTCGATCCTGATTAGTCTCCCAGTTCCTACCGCTGAAAAACATCCCCACAGCATGATGCTGCCACCACCATGCTTCACCGTAGGTATGGTATTGGCAAGGTGATGAGCGGTGCCTGGTTTCTTCCAGACTTGACACTTTGGCTGGGTAAAGGGTCTGAATGCCCACCAAAACCAGCATTAGGTTCCAACTCAGTGGTTATAGCATTCACCTGTTTTGAAGTATTTACTTGATATTTTGTAAAGTATGATCTCATGCATCAATTAACAAATTCTAATTGCTACTAAATAATAATACAACTTTTAAAATACTTTTCACCTCTCACTATCAGAAGTGTTTTATAATGCACAACAAAAGTGTAAGAATATTTAGAATTGTTAACATTTAGCAGCCTCCAAATAAATTGTTCGTCAAAATTCTCTAGGTATGAAACTATTACTTGTTTAAGCCAAAGCCTTTTATTTTATAATAACTGGAAATCTGCAAAACATAGAAAGTAGGTGCAGGAGTAGGCTATTTGGCCCTTTGAGCCAGCACCGCCATTCAATGCTGATCATCCAGAATCAGTGCCCAGTGCCTGCCTTCTCCCCATATCTCTTGGTTCCATTAGCCCCAAGAGCTCTATCTAACTCTCTCTTGAAAACATCCAGTGAATTGGCCTCCACTGCCTTCTGTGGCAGAAAATTCCACAGATTCACAACTCTCAGGCTGAAAAAGAGAGTATATTTTTGTATGCGTGTGTGTATATGCGTTCCAAATCTCAGTTCTAAATAGCCTTATTCTTAAACTGTGGCCCCTTGTTCTGGACTCCCCTAACATGGGGACCATTTTCCCTGCATCTAGCCTGTCCAATCCCTTAAGAATGTTATATGTTTCTATAAGATCCCCTCTCATTCTTCCAAATTCCAGCGAATATAAGCCCAGTCGATCCATTCTTTCGTCATATGTCAGTCCCACCATCCCGGGAATTAACCTGGTGAACATACGCTGCACTCACTCAATAGCAAGAATGTCCTCCCTCAAATTAGGAGACCAAAATTGCACACAATACTCTAGGAGTGTCACCAGGGCCAGAACCAGGTTTTCAAATATGTGTTGTATTGTGGTCCAATCAAAGTGCATTACAATTAATGACAAGTTTCAGTAGAAAGCAATTAAGACTAGTGATAGAATCAAATTATTTCTATTACAAATATAAACACACGTGTAAAGCAACCAAAAACAACTCAGATTTAGCATGAATCCTATTTCACAATTTTGCAATGAAATTGTCCACTGAGACAATTTAATCTGTACAGCTCAGTATGTTATGGGCTGTCTTCAAACATCCAGTGACATAGAGGCCCAATGGCATGTGATGTGACAAAACTGTACAAGATTAAGGCCTTTCATTCAACCATTGTTCCTTTAGATTTTAGACTTTAGAGATACAGTACGGAAACAGGCCCTTCGGCCCACCAAGTCCGCGCCAACCAGCGATCACCCCGTACTCTAACCTGCACACACTGGGGACAATTTTACAACAACTCACCAACCTGCAAACCTGTACGTCTCTGGAGTGTGGGAGGAAACCAGAGCACCCATAGAAAACCAACGCAGTCACAGGGAAAACGTACAAACTCCATACAGAAAGCACCCATAGTCAGGATCGAACCCAGGTCTCTGACACTGTAAAGTAGCAACTCCACCATTATACCACTGTGCTGCCCCACTGTGCCTGGGAAAGTATGCAAAGAAAAGCAAATAAGGCTGGAGGCAGATGGCATGGAGGGAAAACGCAGGGTTGCAGGGAAAAATCTGGTTGCATGCGTTGAGATAAGAAGATGGCATCTGACAATCGGTAATGATGGGACCCACAATATTCTTCTTTCGTGTCTATCTTCCATGTTTCAAATGTTGACATCGCTGTCATCGTCCGTCCTGAAAAGGACGCAAGCTTCCGGCGACAATCAGTGGGAGCCATCTCTTGTTGCAGTAGCTGATGGCGGTAGCAGAATTAGTTCGGGATACGTCCAGTTTCCAGCCCCGCGACGTGGGCGCTTCTGCTATGGGCCCACGACCCACGGTGACTGGTTGGGACCGTAAATTGGTTGTAAAGGTTGGTGAGACGGAGTTTATCAGCATTCAGCTTTTGCGGTAAAGTTGGAGAGATAACTGAAGAAGGAAGAAATCACTGGGTTGGGGATGTGTAGGAAGGAACCAAAGATGCTGGTTTAAACCGAAGGTAGACACAAAAGAAGGGTCTCGACCCAAAATGTCACCCATTCATTCTCTCCAGAGATGCTGCCTGTCGCGCTGAGTTACTGCAGCATTTTTGTGTCTATACTGGATTGGGGATGGTATTTAATGAGTTTGGAGAGAGGCTGGTGAATTTGGGCAGGGGACATGACAGCAGTTGTGGGACATTATGTTGAGCAGAGGCTGTGCGAGATGAGGGGAACGTTGTGTTTGCGGGTTGAGGTATCGGCAGAGTGGGCGCTCGCTAGACACCCTGCAGCAGCCGGGGAATCACATGGATCGTGCGCTGCTGGTAGCCCCAGAGGCCGGGTGGGTGGATTAGACGCGGCCTGCAGCGCCACAACCCCTGCAACACCAACCCAGTGCCGCCACAGGACATAGAAACATAGAAAATAGGTGCAGGAGCAGGCCATTTGGCCCTTTGATCCAGGACCGCCATTCAATATGATCGTGGCTGATCATCCAAAATCAGTACCCCTGTTTCTGCTTTCTCCCCATATCCCTTGATTCCATTATCCCTAAGAGCTATATCGAACTCTCTCTTGAAAACATCCAGCAAATTGGCCTCCACTGCCTTCTGTGGCAGAAAATTCCACAGATTCACAACTCTCTGGGTGAAAAAGTTTTTCCTCATCTCAGTCCTACATGACTTACTCCTTAGTCTTAGGACGACGGGCCTTTAAGACCAAGATAAGACTATTTTAAGATCTTTGAAACTTGACGGGCACATGATGGGGCTGGAAACATGCTGGTTCTTTGGGTGGGGCCTCAGTGAAGTCTATTACACTTACACTACAATCATTGCACTTTTGTATTTATTCATGATTGTGCTCATGTGTAGTACGACTTTACTGAACTGTATGCAAATCGTAGTTTTTCAGCGTACCTAGTTACCTAGGTACCTAGTTAAAGTACCACTGAACCATTTAGTGATAAGCTTGAAATCAGCAGTAGTGGTGGGGGATCAGAAGAGGAATTGGATCAGCTCAGATATCATATCATAAGGAATTGGGATGTAAGAGATCTAAGGGTCCAAAGGGAGAAAATAAGATAAAAAATTTGAAGGTTGGCCATCCCATGCCATCCTGTAGATGCAAAGGCAGCAGCACTATTGACACCTTGAGCGTCACAGTGGCGCAGCGGTAGAGTTGCTGCCTTACTGCATCAGAGACCCAGGTTTGTTCCTGACCACGGGTGCTTGTCTGTACGGCGTTCATACCTTCTCCCTGTGACCTGCGTGGGATTTCTCCGGTTTCCTCCCACACTCCAAAGACGTACAGGTTTGTAGGTTAATTGGCTTGGTATAAATGTAAATTGATCCTAGCGTGTGTAGGATAGTGTTAGTGTGCAGTCGGCGTGGACTCGGTGGGCCGAAGGGCCTGTTTCCACGCTGTATGTCTAAACTAAAGTAAACCTTGTCAGGTTTTTCACTGTATCTCGGTGACATTAATAAACCATCACCAATACAATACCAATAGGCTGAGAAGGCCCAATGATGGGGGCCTGTGGAGCCATGTGGAGTAATCCTCCCAGCAACACAACAAACTTTAGTTAACCAGGTTGGTGGTGGAGGGAAGATTTAAGAGAACAAAATATAGAGGCAAATTTTAGAATGTCATGAATTAATCCAAAATCACAGAAGAAAACACCACATAATATTTAATTTTCAAATCACGTCAAATTTCAAGGCACACAATAAGGATGCGTTATGTGCCAAATCAATAATCCATGGAGCTAATTGATTCACGAGCCTTTAAGTTACCAATCCCAGCTGGAGAAACTGCGGTGACACTCTTGGGCTGAATAACCTTTGGTTGATCAGGGCAAGGAAGAGGGTAGGTGGGAGATGGAACGCAACCAGCATTCTTGTAGCGTTCATCAACAATGGACTGGGAGAGTCTGTCTCTTTACTCCTTTACATAAAGTGATACAACATGGACACAGGCCCTTTGGCCCAACTTGACCACACTGTCCCAGCTACACTACTCCCACCTGCCTGCGTTTGGCCCATATCCCTCCAAACCTGTCCTACCCTTGTATCTGTCTACGTTCCTTAAATGTTGGGATGGTTCCTGCCTCAACTATCTCCTCCGGCCTTTATTCAGTTGAATCTCCCGGTGCAGTTCCCCAATGTTGATACCCTCATCAACATCATACATGCAACCAATGGGTTATGGGCAGTTGATTTTTTGGACAACAGGCCTCATCTTGATTTTAAATAATGCAAAGCCATGTTCTTGCTCGTGTCAAGAAATTGTCGTTCTTGCACGTGTCAAGAAATGCAGGTTTACTTTCTTTCAACACTAGTTCCATGAGAGCAAATTTTCAAATCTCAAATTTTTGCGTCGTGATTTGTGAATTCTGGAAAGGACAAATTTCTGTAACCTGAACAGGTGAAGAGCGAGGGGTGCTGAAACTAATAAAAGGAACAATTGGCATTCGCACAGTTAAACTATGTGGAAAATTCCAGTCATTTAACTAAATTCTGTGTCTGGATAGCCAAGACACACACTCAAGGAATTTTAATATCTTGCCACAATTTAAGATCTTGCCACAATATCTAATCTGCAGTTCAGTGCAGGGTACAAGAAAATAGAAGAAAACCATCTGTTCCTTCATACTGTTCCTCAGAGGAAAATAAATAATTGCACGACACACTTACCTGAGTTATCTACCCGGCGAAATGCAAGAGCACTTTTGCGCTCTGCTCCCATTAATAAAACTCCCTGCCATTTGAGTCACAGAAGGTGACTGTGTGGCTTTTTTAACTGAATAAAATGTCTTCACAACTCAAAATTCAATTCAGAAATAAAATAATTTTAAACACTTTAAAAAAAGGTGAGGTAACAGCAGTCAGTGTTGATGTTACCATGCAGAGTTGCCATAGGAACAGAGAATAGGATGGATGCAAAGTCATAAATAATGTAGTGTTACTCGGGGATATGGTGTTAGAGATTTTTGATCACAAGAAATATAAATGGCTGTGACAGCTATCTTGGCTGTTACGAAAGGGTAAGGACGTGTGTTTATATTCTGCTTTTCATACTCTGACATCCTCGGATAGTCACCTGCAGATTTTGCAGAGGGTTGTCCAAATCTGCCACTGCAATGTTTGTGGAAGATGAGCAGAAAGCTCAGAGAATGGTGTAAATAAATGCTTTGGACTTCTTCAGACATTTCGACCGGATCTAGTTTGCCTCTGGCTGATTTCCTTTCAGTGAAAGTCTGACCACTAGAATTTCTAACTGGTGATAAATTATATGTGGCTTACTCTGTTTTTTTAAAAGAAACAGAGAATCCAATATTCCATATATATAATCCATTGATTAAATATCACCTAATAATTTGGAGATTTCTGAAGCTCCTAATGTGCTCTGGAAAGGAATATGTTTGGGAAGGTCTAAACGCACAGTAAGTGCAATGTAGTTCTGCAGTGAGCTGAGTTTTAACTAAATCAATCCCAAATGTGTTTGTTGGGGCAGTAATGATTGAATGCAGTTTGAAGGTTTATGTGAGTCAAAGCAGGTGCATGACAGGGAAGCATCAGATCACAGCTTCTAACAACCAGCATGAGTTCAGAATACATTATATCATGATCGTAAATATAGCATTTGTAACAAATCTCCATCGCACAGCTAGTAGAGCTGCTGCCTCACCCACCAGAGTTCAATCCTGACCTCGGGTGCTGTCTGTGTGGAGTTTCCAACCCTGTGACCGCGTGGGTTTCCTCCGGGTGCTCTGGTTTCCTCCTGCATCCCATAGGTGTGCAGGTTTATAGGTTAATTGGTCTCTGTAAATTGCCCAGAGTGTGTAGGATGTGGATGAGAAAGTGGGATAAAAGAGAAGTAATGTGAATGGGTGATTGATGGTTGGCATGGACTCCGCGGGGCTGAATAGCCTGTTTCCATGCTGCATCTTTCAATCATCAATCGATCAATCTCAAACTAAGGAAGTTAGAATGTGAAAAAGACACAAAGTGCTGGAGTAAACTCAGCGGGTCAGGCTGCATCTCCTGATAACATGGATCCGTGATGGTTTGAGTCAATGTGGTGCGGTGGGCTGTGGGGATGAAAGAAGACTGGACGAGAGGAGGGGCAGGAGAAAGCCTAGCAAGTGATAGGTGGTTACTGGTGAGGAGATTTGCGGTTAGGCAGGTATTTCGACAAAGGCCAGAAATGAAAAGACAAAAATGGTCAAATAAGATAGAAGAGGTGCGAATTGTGAAGCTCGAGGATGGAAAATAGGTGGAAGCGGAGGGGAAGGAAGAAATGGGTGCGAGTCCAGGTGGGGCACAAGGAAAAGTAGGGTGGGGGGGGGTAAGAGGAGGGGAGGTGATTAGTTACCTAGTATTGGAGAATTTGATGTTAATATCATTGGGTCGTGCATGTTCACAACAATCACTGCGCATGTCTTAAGGCTTATAATCCTCCTCCTTACTCACAATCCAACCTAGTTTTGTATCAACAAACTTGAAAAAAATCAATCTTAGCCCCTCAGCCAAATAATAAATCACTTCTCAACTCAAAGTAGTTTTTTAGCTAATTAAATACTTCTGAAGCATAGACATTTATAATACAGAGAACCATGAAGACTGAAAATCAATTAAACTGGTGTAAAAGGAACCGTCTCCGAGAAGTTTAAGTGAAAGTGGCATTGTGAAAGGCTGTACATTTTGGAAAGACTTGTTTACCTACATGGAATGTTTATTTCCAGTAGTATACATTAATAATATATTTTATATCAAGCAAGATATGTCAGTGTCTCTCTCATGCCCACATCCCCAACACTGAAGTTCTAATTACATTGAGGTGGTTTCTGAAGGGCAGACTGTCATTTGTACAATAGGCCACCAGAGACAGATGCTCAATGCTGATCTTTGTAATGTAGACGGGAGGATTCAAGGATGCTTTCAAAACCTCCATTAAGAGGTTCAGTAACCCAACCAGTGCCATTGACCATTTAAAAAAGAAGGGGGGGGCATTCCGAATTCCACTAAGAACCCCGAGTCCATGCAAGAGAAGCATACTGAGGCCTTGCGTAAATGGCAGAATGACTGCCCATGATCTCTCAATCTAACTACACAGCCAACCAAGTATCCTGCCTTCAACCCTTCTCCTTGCAAAGTAAGCGGATCCCACACTGACATTGTGAAGCCACCTCAGAACCGACAGAATGCAAGTGAAAGCATTCAGTTATTCTCAATCCCAAGGGACCACCAAAGATATATATACACACCAACTACAAATCTGAGAGACATAACTCAACGTTATTTTTTAGTTTCGTTTTGAGACACAGTGCTTTTGGCCCACTGAGTCCGCACCGACCAGTGATCCCCGCACATTAACACTATCCTACACTAGGGACAATTTACACTTATACTTATACCAAGTATACAAACCCAAGCCAATTAAGCTACAACCCTGTACGTCTTTGGAGAGTGGGAGGAAACCGAAGAGCTCAGAGAAAACCCACGGAGAGAACGTACAAACTCCGTACAGACAGCACCCTTAGTTGGGATTGAACTCAGGTCTCCGGCAATGCAAGCGCTGTAAGGCAGCAACTCTACCACTGCGCCACCAGGCTGTCCTCTCATAAACTGTCACAGTTCTGATTTATCAAGAGAATTACGACTGCCTGTAAATAACTCCTATTAATTGAGCTCAATTTAGCCTAGATGCTTCAGTCATACATCTAAAAATATAAACTACCGTCTAATTCAGGAGCTAGAGATCTCACTGCTATTCTTTTAATAGATAATAGATAATAGACAAAGGTGCAGGAGTAGGTCATTCGGCCCTTCGAGCCAGCACCGCAATTCAATGTGATCATGACCGATCATCCACAATCAGTACCCCGTTCCTGCCCTCTCCCCATATCCCCTGTCCCCGCCATCTATAAGAACTCTATCTAACTCTTTCTTGAAAGCATCCAGAGAATTGGTCTCCACTGCCTTCTGAGGCAGAGAATTCCACAGATTCACAACCTTCTGTGTGAAAAAGTTTTTCCTCATCTCCATTCTAAATGGCTTACCCCTTATTCTTAAACTGTAGCCCCTGGTTCTGGACTCCCCCCAACATCGGGAACATGTTTCCTGCTTCTAGCGTATCCAAACCCTTAATCATCTTATATGTTTCAATAGGATCCCCTCTCATCCTTCTAAATTCCAGAGTATACATTTGATACAGAGTTTTGCACCAAATGGTATATTTTCACTAATTCGAGGTATTCCGAAAACAAAGAATCTGGGTTTCAAGTGTTTCCAAATATATAAATTGGCCATCTGTAAATAAAGTGTTACCATTACAGATTTAGAAGTTAAGCAAGCATGGCAACGACAGTCTGCATTCTGGAAGAAAACTACACAATGTGGTCAGTAATATGTAAAACAAAATTATTGTGGAGGTAATCTTACCGGAGACGGGCGATAAATGAACATTATTGCCATTAAACGCATGTGAATGGTCTTTCAAAATCAACTAATGTCTTGAAAAAGTGTTCTATTGACTTCAAAGGAATGAGGTTCAACAAAGAGCACAACATGCGGTTGCTATTATGCAGCATATTTAGCATTGCAGACAGTGGATGACAGTCTAGGCAAACATTTATTTTTAGTTCTGTTTTATGTTGTAAGATTAAGGAATTGAGGGGTACAATGGCATGATTGTTAAGGTACTTAACCAAAATTCAGAGGACTCAATTATTAGTCTGGCGACAGGCATTCAAATACTTCCATGGCAATTGGAAAAATGAATTTCAAGCAATTAAATTAAAATAAATAAATAAATAATCTGAAAATGGCCACAAAATTACTCAGATCTCATCCACTCACGTCTGTCAAGATGGGATTTTTAAAAAGATCTTGACCCCTTTCATCATTTAGCCTTTGCCAGCCATTAAGCCAGCAGTGGGGCACTGCACCGAGCCTCCACAGCTCCTCAGAGTTCTGAACAAGAAAATTCCAAATGTTCACAATACTCGGAGAGTTCCTCCTCCTCTCTACCTGAAACGAGCGCACTTTATTCTGAAACTGTACTTCCTAGTTCTGGATTATGCCACTGAGGAAATTACCTCTGAGCAATTCCTCAGAATCTTCTACGTTTCAATAAGATTACATGAAATACACCGAAACTCCAATGAATAAAGGGCCAACCAGCTGAACCTTTCCTCGTCAAGAAAACCCCTTCATTCACCGTGTCAACGTTCCCCACTGCAAGTACATCTTTCCTTAAGTGAGAAGATCAAAACAGTGAAAATGTAGAAACAGGGAGCTGCAGATTCTGGTTAAAACACAAAAGAATACAAAGTGTTGGATTAAATCAGCAGGTGAGGCAGCATCTCGGGAGACTAGGTAACATTTTGAGTCAAGAGCTTTCATCAGAGTCCGAAGAAAGGCCTCGACTCAAATCGTCACCTATTCTCCAGAGACGTTACCTGACCTGCTGAGTTACTCCAGCAGTACTCGTGTCCTTTTGTAGACCAAAACACTTTTCAGGTCTTGCCGCAACAATACCCTGTACAGTTGTAACACGATATCCTCCTTTTGTAATCAAGCCTTTTGCAATGATAGATACATAGATACATAGAAAATAGGTGCAGGAGTAGGCCATTCGGCCCTTCGAGCCTGCACCACCATTCAATATGATCATGGCTGATCATCCAACTCAGTATCCCGTACCTGCCTTCTCTCCATACCCCCTGATCCCTTTAGCCACAAGGGCCACATCTAACTCCCTCTTAAATATAGCCAATGAACTGGCCTCAACTACCCTCTGTGGCAGAGAGTTCCAGAGATTCACCACTCTCTGTGTGAAAACGTTTTTCCTCATCTCGGTCTTAAAGGATTTCCCCCTTATCCTTAAGCTGTGACCCCTTGTCCTGGACTTCCCCAACATCGGGAACAATCTTCCTGCATCTAGCCTGTCCAACCCCATAAGAATTTTGTACGTTTCTATAAGATCCCCTCTCAATCTCCTAAATTCTAGCGAGTATAAGCCAAGTCTATCCAGCCTTTCTTCATATGAAAGTCCTGACATCCCAGGAATCAGTCTGATGAGCAACATTATATTTGCTTTCCTGACCACTTGGTGTACCTCAAGATAATTTTCAGTGTTCCTTGTGCAAGGACATTTAGATCACTTTGTACTACATCATTCTGTAATCCATCGCCATTAAACCAATGTTCTGCTTTTCTATTCTCCCAATTAACATGGACTGCCTCAATTCTTTCCACATTGCACTCCATATGCCAATTTCGTTTTGTCCAATCGTTGAAATCTCTCTCCAATTTTTTTGCAAACTCTGTGTCCTGCTCACAACTTTTCTTGTATCATCAGTAAACTTGCCCACAATACAAATCTCACTTTGTAAATTACACTTGAACCCTCCACCAAGTCAAGAGGACACACTGGAAATGGTTGGAGTGTCAGCTCAGATCCCTACAGCACTCCGCTTGTTACAGTCTGAGAATAACTGACTCTCTGTTTGCTATTTGCCAATCCGCTATTCATAAACAAATAATTGATCAGTCTTCCACTATTCATCTCTTGTTCCCCTATCTGAATTTCATCTTTATTAAATGGCTTCTTAAAAAATCAATATATATTGTATGAACCACATTACCTTATTCAGCCATCTTTTGTTACAAAGGACTGAGTCAAACATGCCTTGCCTTTCACAAATCCATGCTGGCTTTTATTTATTAATCCATACTTTTCCAGTTTATTTTGTGTTAGACGCGAATTTATTTTTTGTGATCTCTCTTTACTTACTTTAAGTTCTCCTCAATACAGTGACGTGCGGTGAGGTCAATCGCTGGGGAGGCACTGGCTTCTACCCCATCCTAACTTAGTTGTGTGTGTGTGTGTGTGTTAGTTGTCTGTGTGTGTGTGTGTGTGTTAGTTGTCTGTGCGTGATGTGTGTGTGTTAGTTGTCTGTGCGTGATGTGTGTGTGTTAGTTGTCTGTGCGTGATGTGTCTGGGAGGAAAGGAGAGAAGGGAGGGAGAGAGAGAAGGGAGGAAGGGAAGGAGAGAAAGAAGGGAGGGAAGGAGAGAAGAGAAAAGAGAGAGAGGAAGGAGGGAGGGAAGGAGAGAAGGGAGGGAGGGAAGAAGGGAAGGCTGGGAGGGAAGAGAAGGAGAGAAGGGAGGGAGAGGGCCAGCGGCGGGAGTGGATGGCGAGGTCCCGAGCCTAGAGTAGATTAATCCAGCGTGGGGCCCAATTGGGAGCTCTCAGCGGCCCAGAGCCTCCGAATCGGCCGTTACAAATCAACGAATCAACTAAAGATACCAGAGAAGTATCTTTGAAATCAACCTACCAGTCAGCGCCGCCCGCGGCTGGAAAGTCAGCGCCGTCACTGCTGAAGCTAGCTAACGTGGAGGGAGAGTGAGGCAGCGTCAATTACGTGAGCCTACGTAATTGACGCTCGCTCTTCCTCCACTGGGCTCAAGACACGCCCCCTTGTGAGGCAGACGTGATCGCTGCCTCCCCTGGAGCTTTTCCATTGCAGTTTTAATGTGACACCAGCGAGCACAAATGTAATAACTTTATATGTGAAATATTTTACCTGGACTACGGAAGGTGAGGACATGTAATGAAGGGATTTACACACATTACTTTGGTGACACACATAGAGATAGTAACAGGCACACTCTTACTGCCCGCGCTCCATTTAGTTTCTGAGGGGTTGCGCAATCAGAGGGGAGGCTCAGCTTGCCACTGCCTCACCTCTCATCTCTCCCTGTATTTGCAGCGAAGCTGCGAACATTTGCCGATTTTGACTATTAAAAAATGATTGGATTCATATAGAAATCACATTTATAACACAGATCAGTGGAAAAATATTTTATTTTATTATTATTTTTCTTTACTTTTCTCAACAGCTATTTTCATTGGGAGTATGACAGGTGAGGCTCTGCCTTCCCTGCCTCCCCTGACCGCAGGTCCCTGCCTCAATAGATACCATATTCAGTTTGATTCTCCACTGCACTATATTTGAAGTTTGGCATTTAGTTAAAGTCCTTTGTCTGAGTCATTCTAATCATTCAGGAGTCCTGGTTTCCCCCAAATAGCTCCACAACTGTGCCCTTTCACTTAATTTTTGTGCAACAGCTTTTTTTCTCTATTCCCTACTGTTCGGGCACACTTTTACCCGAGTCAGTCATGCAGAATGCTGGCCAACAAAAATAAGGGCCATTTCAAACCTCTGTAAACATCGGCAGCTAATGTTCTACCTGCTTGCCTTTCTGCAACTACTGTACATCTGGCAGATCAATTGAAAGTAGACATTAACTAGATCAGTTTAGTTTATTGTCACGTGTACCGAGGTACAGTGAAAAGCTTTTGTCGAGTGCTAACCAGTCAGCAGAAAGACAAAACATGATTACAATCGGGCCATCCATGGTGTATAGATACACGATAAGGGCATAACCTTTAGTGCAAGGTAAAGCCAACAAAGTCCGATCAAGGAGCGTTTGCGGGTCACCAAAGAGGTAGATAGTAGTTCAGGACTGCTCTCTGGTTGCAGTAGGATGATTCAGTTGCCTGATAACAGCTGGGAAGAAACTGTCCCTGAATCTGAAGGTGAGCGTTTTCACACTTCTGTACCTTTTGCCTGATGGGAAAAGGGAAAAGAGAGAGT
Source organism: Malacoraja senta (assembly GCA_038087875.1). Taxonomy (NCBI): domain Eukaryota; kingdom Metazoa; phylum Chordata; class Chondrichthyes; order Rajiformes; family Rajidae; genus Malacoraja; species Malacoraja senta. The sequence goes on along the minus strand of JAXLNO010002200.1, from coordinate 38,087 downwards.
GGCCAGGGTGCATCTCTGCTGTTGGCAATACAAATGTGCATCAACTATGCCTGTCTGAGTACCAGGAAAATGAATGCCAACATACATGAAAATTCATTCTTGACACAACAACAAACAAATTTGCAGCAAAATGTATACTATCAACATAGTATTAGTAGACAAAATGGGACTGGAATAACCTGAACCAAGACAAATCTGTGCATTTATTTGAGCACCGTTGCAGTCAGGATGAACCCTGTCATTTCAGACCAATTTGGTGATGTGCATAATTGAAATCTCCAACTGATCAGAGGAAATAATGCTTGTTGAATTTGATTTATCCACTCATTAATTGTCTAATATTGCAAACCTCACCCAGAAATATAATTTTGTAATACCCTTTACCAAAGAAATGCTGCTAAAGCCAGTAAATATGACCAAGTAATCGTGGACAAATCTTGAAAGTGGTGAACAAGAAATACAATGGGCTTGGTGAAAGCTCAGTAGGTAAATATATGAGGAAATGTAAAACCAAACCATCAACATCTGTAGCAAACAGATGCATTTCCAATGTTAGTGAATTCAACTGATTGCAGCTTGGTTATGGGTATTACTAACCTAAGGAGGGGCAAAATTATCCTGGATTTATGTAAATATTTTTGTGGCAAAATTGAGCCCATCAGACAATGGACTAGCATCGTAAATACAGTTTGTGGTTCAGCCAATAGCATTCTTACCTGCTTCAGAAGGTTGTGGGTTCCTGTGATACAAGCAAAAAAATCTTGTTTCAGTGCATTGTAATGGGAACGCTTCATTGTTTCACCTGCTGTTGCTCTGATGAAATATTAAAATTAAGCCCTATTCTCCTCAGCTAGACATAAAAGATCTTGTGGCTATTTCAAAAAGAGAGCCCAGCGAGTCACACCCAAACCTGATCTCCCCAGCAACATGACTAGTACTGATCACCACCACAATGCTGTTTGCTGGAGGTTGCTGTGGGAAAATTGCATTACACATTTCCCACATTACAAAAAATAACTACACTTCGAAAGTTCTTCACAGCCTATGCGGGACTTCCTTAATGCTCTGAGATTGTGAAAGCCTACATATAATTCTATTTTTCTTTCGACAAAGTTAGCCAAGCCTTAAGAAAGAGAAAAACAGTCCTTCGGACAAGACAGAGATATCTATTGAAATTCCTTGATTTTATTGTTTGATTTGGGGATACAGGGATGAATTTTGACATTTGCAGATTATAGGTCATAGAGTCATACAGGATACTGGTCTAGAATTTAAGTAAACAAATAGTAATAGACTTCAAGAGAACACAAACAGATTGATAGTGTAGTTCAAGCCCAACATGGAAGGAAAATTGTGTGACAACACATGCTACATTAATAACAATTTTGAAGTGAGAGATTTGTTTTCCCCGAGCTATAAAAGGAAAGTTATAGAGTACCCATAAAAATCAGGATGTTCTGTTAAAACACTTGTTTCACTTCACAAGACGTGATGTGCCGAATTCCAATGTCTTTTTCCCAATTCACAACACGGCACGGTGGCGCAGCGATAGATTTGCTGCATTACACCGCTTTCAGCGCCAGAGACCCGGGTTCAATCCCGACTACGGGTGCTGTCTGTACGGAGTTAGAACGTTCTCCCCGTGACGGCGTGGGTTTTCTCCGAGATCTTCGGTTTCCTCCCACACTCCAAAGACGTGCACGTTTGTAGGTTAATTGGCTTGGTATAAATGTAAATTGTCCCTAGTGTGTGTATAGTGTTAGTGCGCAGGGATCGCTGGTCGGCGCGGACTCGGTGGGCCAAAGGGCCGGTTTCCGTGCTGTATCTCTAAACTAAACGAAACACAGCTCACTGGGATGAAATCTCCTGTGGAATAGAATTTAAGCAATCCAACTTTAGAGTCACAGAGCTCTACAGTGTGGAAACAGCCGTTTGGCCCACCTTGTTCTTGGGTTGGTCCCATTTACCAGAATTTGGCCCCAATGCCCCCTAAACCCATCTTCAATATGGGTTCAAATACGTTTTAAAAAAGTCATATTGGGACTGCTTCTATAGCTTACACTGGCAGCTCATTCCAGAAATAGACTACCTCTGTGGAAAAGTTGCCCCTGATGTCCCTCTTAAATCTCTCTCCTCTCACTTTAAGCCTGTGCCCTCTAGTTTTAGAATCCTTTACTCTTGGGAAAAGACTGAGTGTTCATTTTATCCATATTCCTTATGGGTGGTACGGTGGCGCAGCAGTAGTGTTGCTGCCTTACAGCGAAAACAGCGCCGGAGACCCGGGTTCGATCCTGACTTTGGGTGCTCTCTGTACGGAGCTTGTACGTTCTCCCCGTGACCTGCGTGGGTTTTCTCCGAGATCTTCGGTTTCCTCCCACACTCCAAAGACATACAGGTATGTAGGTTAATTGGCTTGGTAAACGTAAAAATTGTCCCTAGTGGCTATAGGATAGTGTTAGTGTGTGGGGATCACTGGTCGGCGCGGATCCGGTGGGTCGAAAGGGCCTGTTTCCGCGTTGTATCTCTAAACTAAATGACCTTGTACCCTTCAATAAGGTCACCTGCTATGGGCAAAATGAAGAAGGTTCTGGTGAATGTTACCTGGACCCATCTGCACCCTTTCCAACTTGGTGACATCCCTCCTATAGCTGAGCAACCAAAACTGCACACAGTATTCCAACTGTGGTATCACCAATGCTTTGTACATGTTGTTCCAACTTTTGTACTCAATCACTTTCCCAATAAAGGCAAGGGTGCCAAAGGCCTTCTTCACTGCACTGTGGATCAGACTCACCACTTTCAGTGAACCATGCACCTGTACTCCCAAAATGTGCAGGACGAAACTGCAGGGCCTCGACCCAAAACTTCACCTGTCCATTTTCTCCAGAGATGTTGCCTGACCCGCTGAGTTACTCCAGCATTGTGTGTCTATCTTCACCTGTACTCCCAGATTTCTCTGTTCTGCAACACCATTCAGGGTCCGACCAGTAACTGTGCATGTCCTATCCTAGTTTGATGTACTGAAGTGCAACACCTCACACTTGTCAGGCTTAAATTCCATTTGCCATTCCTTGGCCCACTTTCCCAATTGATCTAGATCCTGTTGTAAACCTTCTGAAGATTTTAGGGAACAAAGCTAGATCTATATAACGGTAAAGGACAATAACCTGATATCTAACTGTGAGCCCTAAGCACTGCTAAGAAAACTACATTGAATCAGACTATCTGATGCAAGGAAGAAAGTCAGCCATTTTAACCCAGCTTGATCTGCATACGAGTCCAGACCAGGGATGGGGAACCTGCGGCCTTAAGGCTGCATGCGGCCTTCTAGGCCATTAAGTGCGGCCTTTTGAATGATCCAAATTTTGTAGAACAAATCCTTTTATTTTTATTAATATGTTTTTTATTCGTCTTTCATTATGTTTTATTTCAATCTAAAAATGAACGTATTTAAAATACCAAAGAGTAAAAGAAGATTCAACGAAATAATCCTCCCTGACTGACGGCCAGAATTAAGTCATGAGGGCTATTTTAACACTTGTTAACACTCATGATTTAGTTCTAATGCAACTCTAGACTCTAGAAAGAAGCCACAAAGTCATTAAAAGGTTTGTTAACTTTAGAATTAACAAAAAAAAATCATTTTCTTGAAGTTAGCACATGGTAGATTTTTACAAATTAATGTACATTTTGAAGTATATCTAATTGAAGTTTCTTCTATGCGGCCTTATTAGATTACAGCTAACTTAATGCGGCATTCCAACATGAAAAGGTTCCCCACCCCTGGTCCAGACTCATAGCTGGCAGATTAACTCTAAACTGTATACAGAAAGTGGCCTACCAAGCCATTTGGTTCAGTGGTCAAGAATGGATGTACTGCAAATGTGGGCTTTGTGAAGAATATTCCCAACCTGTGAACAAGTCAATAACAAGTGCACACATGGAACAGCTTCACAGTAAAGGAATTGGTTTATTAACAAGCCGCAAGATCAATCTGTGGTCTTGTCGATTAAAATACAAACAAAAACCATCCCAATGGAAAACTGTTTTGCTATTGTCAAAATAAAAGAACGTGCTTAGCAGTACTGTAATTCTGAAAACATTTGAAAACAATGCCAAAGAAATTAAATTAAGGAATCTGTTGCTAGAACTAGCATAACAGCAAGGTCCCTACCACAATCCCTGTAGTGTAACAGTGGTCATAGGCTTCCACTCACAAAAACAACCCTCCACTTATAGCTTTCTGCTACCAAGCCAATTATGCGTCAATTTGCCACTTTGCCTTGGGTCCTATGGGCTTTAACCTTTTGGGTCCGTTTCAAAGTAAAAGTGCAGAACAAACCGAGTTTTGGCTGCTGTTCAGGGATTTATTTGCTCCGTGTGAGGTGAGTGTGGGGGTTATGTGCTGGAGGTGGGAGTTGAAGTTCTGCAAGCTCAGAGGGAATGTGAGTACACAACTCGACGAGTGAATGGAAAAATAATAAGAAGGGGAACACAGGGATGCTCACATACACTGCAGCTGCAAAGAATCGTTTCTGTACTTTAATTTTCTCCAGATTAAAAGTGCCAGGCCATCAGTTGATGGAAAATCGGTGGTGTACCTGCATTTTGTTACATCTTCATAAAGTCCGATCAAAACTGTTCACACAGGATCTCTCTTTAACAAACCCCAAAGAGTACCTTTGATTAATCCCTGCCTATCCAAGTGTAGATTAAACCTGTCCTCATAAATGTTTCCAATGACTTCCCTGCCGCAGATGCTAGTTTCATCGTCACAGCAACATCCGACATTTGAAACAGACTCTTCAGTCCCTCAGTCCATGCTGACCATCAATCACCTAATTACACTAATCTTAGATTAATCTTACTTTTTATTCTCCCCACATCCTCATCATCTCTACCCTTCCTCCCAAACCTTTCCCCAAATCCTTCCACTCACTACACATAGAGCCAATTTACAGCGATCAATTAACCTATAAGTCTTTGGGATATGAAAAGAAACTGGAACACCCAGAGAAGATCCACATGGTTACAAAATACATGCAAACTGCACCCGAGGTCACAATTGAACCCAAATAACTGGCACCGCGAGGCATTCTTCTAACTGCACCACTGTGTATTCAGGTTATACTAACCTGTAAATTATCTATTTTACCATTTTATCCATTGTCCATTTTACCCTGCTGTCCTTCTTGAATAAAGGTACCACATTTGCTGTCACCCAGTCATCAGGCACCTCACTATGGCCTAGATTGGCAGGAGAATAAGATCCAATGTGGTAGTGAGGGAGATGGGAGGCTAGACCTCGGTAAATGGCAGCAAGGTCAATAGGACAGAGAGTAAGGGAAGATGAATGGATTAAATTGCATTTATTTCAATGCAAGAGGCCTGTCAGGTAACGCAGATGAACTCAGGGCATGAATAGTTATGTGCGACTGGCATCTTATGGCCATTACAGAAACCTGACTAAGGGAGAAACAGACCTGGTAGCTTAATGTTCCAGGATTCAGAGGCTACACACAAGATAGAGATAGGGATAAAACAGGAGAGGGAGTTGCTTTATTGATTAAGGAGAACTTAGTCCAAAATTCAAGAACAGCTTCTTTCCCATTGTTATCAGTTTCCTGATTGGATCTCTCACTTGCTTGGAGGAATTCCCTCTCTCCCGCTTGCGAACTTTGCATTTTTCTTATCTGCACTTTCTCTGTAGCTGCAACACTATATTCATTCCTTTCTCTGTCAGTTAAACCAGTTGATTAGAGTCATAAATGGTATGATTTGCCTGGATAGCACACAAAAACAAATGTTTTTCCGCTGTATCTCGGTGTAGTTTAGCTTAATTTAAATAAAAACAGCATGGAAACAGGCCCTTTGGCCCACCAGGTCCACGCCAACCTTTGATCACCCATTCACGCAGGTGCTATGTTATCCCACTGCCTACACATTAGTGACAATTTTACATAGAGGCCAATTAACCTACAAACCCACATGTTTTGGGATGTGGGAAGAAACCGGAGCAGTCACAGGGAGAACATGCAAACACCACACAGACAACACCTGAGGTCAGGATCAAACCCGGGTCTCTGGCACTGTGAGGCAGCAACACCACCAGCTGTGCCACTGTATCGCCCCCATGTGTCAATAATAAACCTGCATAGCCAGAGTTCATCGAATCCTTACGTTTCACCCGGATGGGAAGCATATGTCTAATAGTATGTTTATAACTTGAAATATTTTATAAAAATCCAGACATTGTTCAAGTAAATGAGGATGTCAGATAAGCTTAATGAAAGAGATTTAGAAAGTTGGAATTGGAAAGCTCAAAAATGTAGTGGTAGTTTGGGTATTTTTTTACTGTCGGGTTGCAACACAGCCTAGCTTGGGAACAGCTCTTCCCAAGACTATGAGAAATTGCAGAGAATTAGAGATATAGCCCAGCCCATCACACACACCAGACTCCCCACCATTGACTCCATCAACACTTCACGCTGGCATAGAAAATATGCCAACATAATCAAATACTTGTCCCATCCCGGTCGTTCCTTCTTTTCCTGCTCCTGTCAGGCAGAAGATACAAAAGCTTGAAAGCACGCACCATCAGACACAGAAACCAGCTTCTTCCCCTCTGTTATCAGGTTTCTGAACAGTCCTTCCATTTGCTAGGGTACTGTCCAATTCATCTCTAACCCATTGCAGACATTGGACTCTGTCTCTGAAACTGGTGAGTTACAATGCTGAGAACAATATTCTGCACTCTGTATATTTTCCTTGTCTCTACATCGTTTACTTGAGTATGGCTTAATTGCATTTATGTATAGTATTATCTGATATGATTGGTTGGACAGATGCAGAGGGGGTTGTTCTGGGACGCCAGAATGCACCGCTGAGCCTACTGGAGATGTCGTGGGTTCAATCAGCGAAACGACGATGAAAGTAGGTGCCCACTTGATAACCCCAATGACGTGTCTGCCTAGTCTTTCTCAACATCGGAGGAGCATAGGTGAGTGCAGAAGGCTGTAAGTTGATATTTGGTACTTTGGACTTTTAACATCTTGTCCTGTGTATTTGTAAACGTTAGCATGCAAAACTAACCTAAACCTTTTAAATAGCTGTTGCAGATGTTTGGCTGTGAATAGAAGGGGATTACATGCATTATCATTGACAATTGATGGTTTAATGTAATGAGTTCTTGGTGTTTACAATATCTCATAAATGCACGTTTGATCATTTAGATTAATTACATTGCATTAAAAGTTACCCTTTGCCATGATCACTGACCCCCAAATGCAAGATCACATCAATTCTAATATAATTAATAAAATTAAAATAAAAGTGATATTTCTGCACTCGCTTAGTTTAAGATACCTTTGGTTGTAATGCTGTGATAAGATGCTCTGGTGTTGGAATCAATAGTTTTCAATTAGGTTATTTAAAACAATTCAGTGAAAACTATAATTGGTAACATTCAGACACAATCACAATCAAGCAGACATATGCATGACCATACAATGACCTTGCCTTCCACATGGAGTTTTAATAAGTTGGGGATAAAACAAGATGAAGAATTAGTTGAGATCATCACCTAGTACACATAGACTTTAGAAATGAAATTCAGATCCCACGCTGATACTTCAGGTCTACAGCTTCTGCAAAATTCTGCATTCAAGTCATGACCAGAGGTGAACTCAATGCTTGTTGTACTAAATACTTACACATTGAAGGCTTCCCTGCTTACAGGCATTCTGAATTCACATAGGCTGCTATCTGTAGTTCCCTACAGTGTGACCTGTTGTTCTTTGAATGGGTGGATGAAGACTGAAAGGAGATTGAAATGAAATCCTGAGCGTTTCCAAGATGTTGAAATCAATGAAGCCGTGGGAATTGTTAGATGTAGGTGATGGAACTGGATAAAAGTTCTAAAAGCTGCAAAGTCCTACTTTATTTGTAACGTATTGAGGTCAGGAACTGAATGGGACAAATACATGGTTACGGGTATTTAGGAACAGTGTGAGTACTTTGGAAGATGGCAAAATCATGTTTCATAGTCAAGAGAATCAAGAGTGTTTTATTGTCATATGTCCCAGATAGAACAATGACATTCTTAATTGCAGCAGCACAACAGAATATGTAAGCACAGTACACTGTAAACAATATAATAAACAAGAGAGAAATATATATATAGTTCACACACACAGACATATATAATATATATATATATATACACACACACACACACATATATATATATATATATATATATATATATATATGTGTGTGTGTGTGTGTGTGTGTGTATATATATATATATATATATATATATATAATATATACACACACACACATACACACAAAAAACAAACAATAATAGTCTATCTAGTCCAGAGCATATACTTATGAGGTTGTCGTGTTTAATAGCCTAACGGCTGGAGGGGAAGTAGCTGTTCCTGAACCTGGACGTTACAGTTTTCAGGCTCCTGTACCTTCTTCCTAATGGCAGGGGTGAAATGAGTGTGTGGCCAGGGCGGTGTGGGTCTCGGATGATGTTGGCTGCCTTTTTGAGGCAGTGACTCCGATAAACCCCTTCGATGGTGGGGAGGTCAGAGCCGGTGATGGACTGGACAGTGTTCACAACTTTTTGCAGTCTTCTTTGCTCCTGGGCGTTCAAATTGCTGAACCAGGCTGTGATGCAACCAGTCCTGGTTCACTGAAGGTGATAGTTAACAGCAAGCAGTTTTGGTCAAGAACGCAGCATCACTTTGACGGTCAATGGGGGCTTGAGCGAATCACCAAAAGATTTCTAACAGCAGGTTCAGCAGATCAAACACAGGGGGAAGTGGATGGAATCAGCATCAATCAGAGTAAGAATGAACATGAATAATTCTGGCAAATCTGAGTTTGTTGATTTAACAAATGATAGGCAGCAGAGCAGTATAGCTGGGAATCACTACACATACAAAAGATAATCCTTTACTCTATTCACAACAGGGTTGTTGCAATGATAAATCTTATCAAGAGTCCCAGCTGTTAACAGGCAACTGAACCATCCTACTACCAGAGAGGTCCTGAACTACTATCTACCACATTGGTGACCCTCGGACGATCTTTGATCGGACATTATTGGCTTTACCTTGCACTAAACGTTATTCCCTTATCATGTATCTAAACACTGTAAATTAATCGATGGTAATCATTTATTGTCTTTCCGCTGACTGGTTAGCACGCAACAAAAGCTTTTCACTCTACCTCGGTACACGTGACAATAAACTAAACCGAGTCAAGATAGACGACAGCTTCAATTACAAAGAATATCATCGGTGGTTCAGACACAATAGCTGAGGATCATCTTCAACGAGTGCAGTGCAGTATCCATAGTCAGGAACAGTGATATGTGGTGAATGTTGGGGAGTGTTTACTTGGCAATCAGGAATTGCAAATCGGGTGACATTTTCACGGAACATCTTCATTCCATCCCTAAGGCATCCCTTGGGCTGCCGGTCACCTGTTACTTTAATTCCCCATCCCAGCCACTCTGACTTCTCTATCTTTGGGCTCCCTCACTATTCCAATGAAACCCAAAGTGGGCTCAAGGAACAGCACCTCATTATCCGTCCAAGCATATTGCACCCTGCGCGATGCAATACCGAGTTCAACATTTCAACCCTTTTCTCTTTATATCACAACTGGCCAATTCTGAAGCAAGGTCACCAGCCTGTAATATTAATTAGATGTCTCTCTTTCCTGCTCTCTTTCCACAGATATCACCTGACCTGAAAGCGCATTTGGAGTATTGTGAGCAATTCTTGGCACCATATCTGAGGAAGAATGTGCTGGCCCTGGAGAGGGTCCAGGATGTTTACAAGAATGATCCCAAAAATGAATGGGTTAACTCATGATGAGGGTTTAGATCTGATGGCACTGGGCTTGCACTTGCTGGAGTTTAGAAGAATGATGGGGTACCTCATGAAAACATACTGAATAATGAAAGGCTTGGATAGATTGGATGTGGAGAGAATGCGTCCACTAGTGAGAGAGTCGAGGACTAGAAGTCATAGCCTCAGAATTAAAGGACATTGCTTTAAGAAGGAGATGAGACGGAATTTCTTTAGTCAGAGGGTGGTGAATCTGTGGAATTATTTGCCAAAGAAGGCTGGGGAGGCCAAGTCAATGGATATTTTTAAAGTATAGATAGATTCTTGATTAGTACGGTTATCAGGGGTTATGGGGAGAAGGCAGGAGAATGGGGTTAGGGGGGAGAGATAGATCAGCCATGATTGAATGGTGGAGTAGACTTGATGGGCCGAATAGCCTAATTCTGCTCTTATCACTTATGATCTGGTATTTTATGCTTTTACTTGTGTTTCAGATTTCCAACAACTCCTGTGCTCTGCATCTCACAGATCCCCTATACCCCTTTGTTGTCATCCCTTTAACTGACCTCATTCATCTATTAACTAGATGGCTCCAAAAATATCACATTACCTCAATAGCCTTGGTCTTCACAACACCTTACATCTATTCTCTTTGTTCACTCAATTCTTCTTCCGTTCTCCAGGACTTCAAGCATATTTGTTCTCTTAATAGCTCAATTCTGACAAAGGGCCAATGATCTGAAACATTAACTCTGTTTTTCTCTTCACATGTGCTGCCGGACTTGGCGAACATTTCCACTCCTTTCTGTTCTTAAATCAGTTTCAAATATGAAAAGTCGGCAATTAAAAGTCATGTCCAACCATGGATTGAGGCAAATTTATGCTCTTGGATTGAACATAAATCGCATATTCAATTTAAAGGTGTCATTGTTAAATTAGCCTTACATCTCTCTGCTTGTTTCTTAAACTCAACATCTGGCTGCTGAAAGCAAAGAGTCTGCATATAACACAAAATGATATTTTACATAGAAGTGTATTGTGTTGCAGCTAAGCCATTTGATAGAACCAAGTGATTTTTTGTTTTTGGTGTGTGTGTGTGTGTGTGTGTGTGTGTGTGTGTGTGCGCGCGTGTGCATGTGCGTGTGCGCGCGCGCGTGTGCGTTTGCGTGTGTGTGTGTTATATTTTTAGTATTCGATTGCTCAGTTTAGATAAACAAATGTCACTGCATTAAAATCAGACACACAATCAGATTCTGTCATTTTACTCAAAATAAAATTGTTAAGACTATGTTTTTAATATGTAATTGCATTTCACCAAGACTGCTATTGAAGATCCTAATTTGCTCTCAGAAAGTGTTAATATAATCTGATTTTCATATTATAACAGAATACAGAGATGCGTTCATCATGACACAGATACATGGGAAATGTTGGGGGTAATTAAGTTGATTGTTTCAATCTTCATAAATTACTGTTGAAAATCAAAATTTAAAAAATGCTAAAATCATAATCCCAAATAAGAAATGCATTCTGGAGAGTATTTTGACCCTTCTCTGATGATCTTTAATGCATATTCTGTATATGGAATAAATGTACACATTTATGTTCAATATATTAATAACACACATGTATTGTTCACAAGGCAATCACTTCTGAAGATCATACTGGTAATCAAATGAGAAAGTAGTCAGTTTGTAACATGACCTGCAGTGCTAATAATATGTTTTAAATCTTAATTGGTTGGTTTAAATAGAACGTGTGCAGCAATAAAGTCAGAAAAAAAGTTCTGTTTTCTCAGGAGGCCGTGTAAATTTAGGGCACCACTCCGATTATATCACATTACACAGACAAACATAATAAACGATGGAAACTTGGCCAAAAATGTAGAGGGGGGCAAAATCTCACACACATTATATATCAATTAAAAGTATAACCTTCATTTCATTCATAAAATATATGAGTAAACAGACAAATGTAAAAATCATGTCATATTTATGTGAAATTGTATAAATGAGGAGGTGACAGAGAACAAAAAATTAAAATATATATTGGAGATTAAATGTTTAATTTTCAATTACACTCCTAAGAATATATTTAATGCATACAAAGAATTTAGTAATAACATAGTCCAATTCTAAGACAATCGTTGCAGGTCATCATCATAAAGTATTTAACTGATCAGGTTTTTTTCAGTGGTCTGCAAAGTCATGCATTGATATTAAACTCAGTGCAGTCTACTCATACTCAAATGCAATAACAGGCACATACACAGAACATTCTTGCTGCTGAACTTCCAAGAAATTCACCAGCACTTGATTTATTCCCCATTATTTATTTGTGTACAATGGATTCTGGAACGAATGACACCAGTGAGATTTCCAAAATGTGACAGCATTAAACTGTAGAACTTCCCCACAGATTCTTGTACAAAAAAAAATCATAAAATGACCTTTAGTTGTTAATCAAACAAGTGCTAATATCTATTTCCACTCTTTAATCCATCTGCCAAATTTTGATATGTAGGCTAAAGCCAGGTGTTACTTACTTATTAGTCTTTCTTACTAGTCTTACTAGTCATTCTTACTGGTTGACTTCCATTAATTGGAATAAAATAAGTCAATGTGAGAGGGAGGCACTCAAGGAAACCTGTCCTCAGAGAGGCATCGATGTGCACTAGGCCAATAAGCTAAAACTGGAGGTTATCTTACCTTCCGTCACCTTGTACAGCTGGCAAAACAAAAAGAGAACCGACAAAAGTTCCAAAGGATGTGAAAATCAATAGAGATGTTTTACACTTAAGAAAAATGAAGATGGTTAGGAGCAAAACTAACCTTCGACAAAAAAAATCGAAGAACAATGACACTGCAAATGTGAAGAAGAAAAAGGCAGACTAAGGGAATGATTGCTTTGCGTTGTTTACAAAGTGGAAGAGGATAACAATCCAGACATCCTGAGGAAGCTGATATTAAATCAGGCACAGGAACACACCAATGTTAATGGGACCAAAATAATGTAGGATGCAAATGGGTAGTTGATGATCAGCATAGGTCCCAATGGGCAGAAGGGTCAGTTTTCATGCTGTATCTCTCTATGACTATGAATAAAATGGAACCACTAATAGCACAAATAAATGACCAATCACCAAGACCAGAAGATTTATTTCCCAATGTTATAAAGGAAGCAAACAAGAATATTGCAAATGCCCTGCCTATGTTTTTCCAAAGCTCTCGGAACCTGTCCTTTGCTTTCGGAACCTGTCCTTTAGATTGGAAAATAGTGGGATTAAATGAGAACTTACCAGTTTGAAGTTTGATCTTTATTTTATCAGGCGTTGCGATGAGTGATTACGTGAAGAACCCGCCAGTCCGCATGCGTGTCAATCTTCAAAGCAGCGGTGTGAAATCACAGATAACAGTAATTGAAGTAACATAGTAAGATTAGAAACCTAGAACTACCAGATGACCTTTGTGATATGAGGGTTGGGAGTGGTGGGCACGTAATCACTCATCGCAACTCCACATAAAATAAAGATCAAACTTCAAACTGGTAAGTTCTCGTTTAATCTTACTATTTTACTTCGGAGTCACGTGAGTGATTCTGTGAAGATTTCAAAGCTCTGTGATTTCATGCCGTAGATACGAATCCATGCGTCTCACTGCAGCAATTGACTCAGGATGAGTGAATAATAACCAATTCATTTGAACCATGACATTGATTTGAATTTGTTAATGGTTTATTTAACAAAGAAAAACAATAACGACCCCTCTCTCCCAGGGGGAAGCTATGAAACAGAATTTAAACAGAACTTAAAACAGAATGGCAGAATGGACGAATACCCCCGGTTCGGTAAGCGGTTTGTTATAGAACCGTTGAAACGTTAGTTCACTTGACCATCCTGCGGCCGCGAGGATATGGTCGAGAGGGACGTCCATTGCCCTCGCTGCTGACGTTGATGCCGCCTTGGTGGAGTGAGATTTTAAAATGTCAGTGTCTACTCCTGCACAAACCAGAACCTGTTTCAGCCACCTTGAAAGGGTCTGAACCGACACTTTCATATGCGGCTTTTTGTGGCTAATAAATAATGCTGACTCCAAACCTCTGAGGCTGTTGGTGACCTTGATATAATATTGCAAGTACGACACTACACACAGTTGTAAATCCGAGGGGTATGCCGAAAAAATAAGCTTAAATCCTGACACCCCTGGTCTGCTCTGCTTAATTAAATCATAAATGTAAAATGTAATGTTATTTCCAGACGATACCAAACTGTCCAGTCGCAGCTTCTGCAACGTCTGGACCTGTTGCACTGAAACCAGCGCCATGAGCATGACCAATTTAAGGGTGATCTTGGGCAAAGACAGGGCTGTGGCTGGAGCCCACTGGCGAAGCAGCGTGAGTACCACGCTCACATCCCAGATTTCAGAATACCTGGGCCTGGGGGGATTGGAATTAAAAATACCCTTCATAAACCGGGATATTAAAGGGTGAGATCCAACAAACTGTTGTTCCGACCCCAGCCATAAGTATGATGACAGGGCACTCCTGGCACTATTGATGGCACTATAGCTCAACCCTTCATCAAAATATAGCATTGACAGAAATTCTAGCACATCTGAGATGCAAGCCATGTGATATGTAATGTTCCCCCGTACGCAGAACACCTCCCATTTCCTGACATGAGAGATGTACTGTTTTTTGGTACTATCCCTCCAGTGATCTCATCCACGCTTCGATCGGATAGTCCAAGCCCCAGGTATGGCCTCCTCAGAATCTGCAAATTAACAGATCAATACGGTCATATAATGGATGTTGATTCCCAGTTACAGAGTGCACCAGTAGGTCACTACGTTTCTGGACGGCCATAAAAGGCTGTGTTATTATGTCCAAAAGGAGAGGGAACCATGGTTGAGTAGGCCAGTCAGGTACCACCAACACTCCTGAGGCGGAGTCCTGCTTGATCTTGAGCAAGCACCGACTGATAAGGCAGAATGGGGGAAATGCATATAAAAACATTCCTCCCCAATGTAGCGAGAATGCATCTACTGCTATTGCCCCTCGGTCTGGTTCCCATAAAACATACTTAGGTAACTGGTGGTTGAGTCTGGATGCAAACAAATCGATATCTGGCATCCCATACCGAACAACAATATCATTAAATACATCATGATTCAACATCCATTCTGTGTTGTCATTGAATTTGCGTGACCTGGTGTCTGCAACCATATTGAATCTACCTGGTAGGTAGCTAGCTGAAACCCAAATGCTTCTTGTAATGCACCAGCGCCAAATAAGATTGCGACTTGATTCCACCCATGTGATTAACATATGGCACTGCCGTAGTGTTGTCAATCTGAAGCTGAACATGCAAGTGACGCTTAGTAGTACAATAAGCCTTAAGCCCATAAAATGCTCCCAATAACTCTAAATAGTTAATCCCATGTGATTGAAGAATAAATGCCTCATGCTTATTCCATCTGCCTCCACAGCTAGAGATGGTATCAGTAGCACCCCAACCTAGGGCACTAGCATCAGTCTGTAAGACAACTGAAGGTTCCTCAACCAAAATTTTGTTGGAGCAAGTTGAGATGTTCATAATCCACCAATGCACTTCAGCAGTGGCTTCAGCTGGTAATTGCATGTGCCTGTCGAAATGACCTGCATGCATCCTGAGTGCCTGTACCTTTGCTCGCTGTAAATTTTGGTAGTGCAAAGGTCCATATTGTGCAGCTGGAAAGGCAGCCACTAATTTGCCAATCAAGCTGGCCATGTGTCTAATTGAAGGTTGCTGCTCCACCATGAGCTTGTTACAGCTTTCAATTAACTCTAATCTCTTGCCCCTGGGCAAAGTCACTGACATGTGAGTTGAATTAATAGTGAATCCCAAATAATCAATAACTCTAACTGGTATCAATTTGGATTTAACTGGATGGATGAGAAACCCCAATCTCTCAAACATGAGTTTAACAACTGAAACAGATAATTCACCTGCTTTCCGAGTCTTCCCTATGATTAAGATATCATCCAAATAAGCCATTACAATATGACCCTGAGCCCGGAGTATCGCCAGTACCGGTTTTAACAGTTTTGTGAATAATCTAGGGGCCGAGGTTAACCCATTAGGTAGTGCTTTAAATTGCCATAATTGCGTCATCCAGCTAAATTTCAAATATCTCCGATAATCCCTATGAACAGGCACTGAGTAATATGCATCCTTAAGATCTATACATGCTCTGGAAATCAGTTGTTTGGCAGTAACAAATGTTTCCATTTTGAAAAGGATTAAGGCTCGTCAAGTCAAGGATGATTCGACAACCCCCATCCTTCTTTCACCTAGGAAAAATATTAGACACGAATTGGTGAGGTTGATAAACCGCCTTCTCAATTACCCCTTTTTTATATAATTTTTCAATTTCAGCTTGAACCTCTAAATTCTCTTTTTGTGAGAAAATGAGTACCCGACGGTGTATGCTGTGTGGGTGGACTCAAATTGGGACGGAATTCAATTCGAAACCCTTGTATGCTGTGCAGTCTAAACGAATCTGATGTTATTCCATACCATTCCTTCAGAAACAAGTGTAACCTCCCCCCAACTTGTAGGTGATTCGTACTTAATATGTTCTGACAAGAACCAGACCCACCTACCTCCATGGTTACCGGTGGAATTTTCTGTCGCCTGTTTCGGGTGAGAAAAGACATGTTCGCCCGTGTCCCTGTTGGAGTGCGCCAGCTGTGCATATTTGTGAATGGCCAGCTTGGTCCTTGACGGGACCCGGTTTCAGCAAACTGTTTGTAGGGATACTGCCACCGAATTGATCTGCTGTTCATCGGTGCTTTGATCAGCCCGACCGTTCTTGCCTCGTCGTCCAGATCCTTGACCCTTTTTGCGAGGTCTTCACCAAACAGCAGATTGGGTGGCTGGACATTGCTGGGTTTACACAAAGCGGCGAACTTCGGGTTGATGGTAGGGCAGATGGCGCTTTTCCTCAGAGTTTATTTCGAAATGCGCATTGCACATGAGTGCCAGAGCATCCTGCTGTACTTCAGACATGTGCCCTTCATCCACCGACCTGGCGAACGCTGTAAAGCCCGAGGCGAGCAGCTTCAGCACCCTCTGAAGCCTCATTTCTTGAGCTCTTATTCATACGCCCATATGACCCCAGATGGCGTGGTTCACCACCGACACTTTGAGCAGAACACAATTAGCCGGGGTGTCGTACTTTTTGGCCGTTTCATCCATCGTAAGTTCTTGAAGCTGGTGTGACGCCAAGTAATTAATACTTGCGGCCAACTCTTCACCCAGCGGTTCTCCGGAGTCTGTTGGGACGGCAAATTTTGCTGCCAGGAATGGTACCTCTGACTCGTGCCGTTCATCCCTTGGGGTACCCTCCACTGCTAAACCCACAGACTCAGCGTCAGAATACTGACCCCCTCATGCTCTCCTCCTCCAAGAGGGAGACATTAAGCAGCCCTGACACAGGTGCTGCTGGCGCTGGCTCTGGAAGAGGCTGGCGCTGACACAACTCCTCCTGTTGGAGTGTATTTTGGTGGAGCATCCTCTCACTTAGGAGCTCCATCCGGGACAGCCGTCCAAATATGTTATCCCAGGGAATCCACCCGGCCCGACTCGTCCGAGTCCACTGGCCGTGCAGACTTTTTAGTGGCTTTGTGCCCCAAAGGTGCAGCCACAGTGCTCTCAGACACCAAGTCTGCAGACGCTGGTCGTACCGCTAGCGACTCGGTAGGTGAGCTAGGCGGCCGCCCGCTACCCGCACTCCCGCGGCCTTCCAGAGCTACTTTCC
Source organism: Malacoraja senta (assembly GCA_038087875.1). Classification (NCBI taxonomy): domain Eukaryota; kingdom Metazoa; phylum Chordata; class Chondrichthyes; order Rajiformes; family Rajidae; genus Malacoraja; species Malacoraja senta. The sequence goes on along the minus strand of JAXLNO010002200.1, from coordinate 20,419 downwards.
CAGTGTCTCGCCTTGACTTCACCCTCGACGCTTTTTCCATACTTGAACTCGCTCCTGAAACAAGAATTACCAAGCGCAGAAAACGACCTCCAACTAAGTTTTAGACTTACCTGAGGGTTTATTTAATTTACCGGTGAAGGAGCGCTGCTCCTCCCAGCCGGTCGCTGCGCCATGCGTCAGACGTAATGACGCGTGTGAGGACTGGCGGGTTCTTCACGGAATCACTCACGTGACTCCGAAGTAAAATTATGCACGTCATTCAAAAAGCTAAGAAAGATAAAAGACAGCAACCACAATATTACAGACCAGTCTGCATAATATCTGCTCTCAGGAAATGATTGGAGATTGCAACTGGGGTAGAGATCAGAATTTGAAAACTTTCAGTGGATCAGAAAGAGCTGGCATTAAACTGCTTAGACCTGGTCAACCTCATCATTAAACTGTAGTACATAAGGAAATGTCTACACATCTTGTCTACGTGGACTTACAAATGGCATTTGATAAAGTCTCTCATGACAGATTGCTCGCAAACATTGACAACAAATTATTGATCTGCTTAAAAAATTGATAGACCAAGAGGAAAGAGAGTGGAGATTTACGACCGGTATTGTAATTAGGAGGGCAAATGTTTCTGCATTGCAGCCACAATTATTCATTATATTGAATTAGTCATCAAATGACTTAGATGATGAGACATTGAGACATTTATGCAATAATGATTGTGGGTTACACCATATTCAGCAACCTAAGACTGCAGTAGTTTCAGTGAAAAGCTGGAAGCAGGAATGCCCATGCATATTTAGATTGGGGAAGAGGCTCCACGTACACAAGCCTTTGACAAATGAAGGGTAAAGATGACAAATTAAAGCTAAGGAAATTAGGAAATGTTTCTGCAAGCAATGGGGAATTTGCAACTCTCTGCCACAATTGGCAATGGATGCTGAAAAACAATTAATTTAAAAATCTAAGATTAATAGATTTTGTTAACTGAAAATACAAGCCCAGAGAAAGATAAAAGGCAGTCAATGCCCCAGTTCACTCATTATCCCAATAAATGGCTTGGACATCCGGTGGCGCTGTTGAATGGCTGCCTCCGCCTACAGTCTGTTTATCTTTTTATCTTTTTTATTTTTAGTATGTTTAAAGTATGTTTTTGGGGGAGGGGGGGGATAGAGTAAGGGGGAAACCGTCCTTCAGTCACTTCCTGGCGAGGATGCGACTATTATCCGAGTCGCGCCCTCGCCCCCCTCCTCGCGCCCTACCAACTGGATTGGCGCGGCCTTTCCTGCCGGGACCGGACCAGAGCTTCAGCAGCGGCGGCGCAGCGCTGGATACATCCCGGAGCGGGCGATGCCTCACCTGGGATCGCCGTTTGAAGCTCCGGAGTGTTGGGCCTGCTGCATCGACATCGCGGAGCTGTGGTTTGCTGTGCTCCCAACGTGGGCGGCGCTGACCAACATCGCGGAGTCCTGGGACCCTTTGCCGGGGGCCGCCAGCGTTGAATCTCCGCCCAGCTCGGCCTGTGGACGTCGGGAGCTGCGGACTCCAGTGGGAGGTGGCCGATTCAGAGGTCCAGGCCGCTGAGGATGTTCTTCCGTTCGACGTCGGGGTTCCATCGTTCCCAGCGAGGGGCCTGAACATCGGGCCGCCCATAGCAGTGACTGCGGGGGGCTCGGGAGGCCCCGACCACGGGTGAACATCGGGGAACATCAGCGAGGAGGTTGACTGGACTTTGGTTCCTTCCTTCACAGTGGGGAACTTTGGTGCCGCTGTGGGGATGTTTGTGTTGTGGACTAACGTGTTCTGTGTTTTTTTATTTTTTTTATTTTTTTATTCGTATGACTGTATGGGAAATAGCATTTCGTTGTCTCTTACTTGAAGATAATGACAATAAATTGAATCAAATCAAATCAAACAAATCGTCTGTGTAGGAAGGAACTGCAGATGCTGGTTTACACTGAAGATAGACACAAAATGCTGGGGTAACTGGGGTAACTAAAAGGAAGCAGCAATACATGATTAAAATGTCTAGGTGGACATCTGATTAAGGAACGCAAGAACGATAGGATGCTGTTTAAGGTCTTGAGCCAGTCCTGCCATTCATAGACACAAAGTGCTGGAGTAACTCAGCGGGACAGGCAGCATCTCCGGAGAGAAGAAATGGGTGACGTTTTGGGTCGAGAGAAGGGTCTCATAGATCCAGGTCCGATCCTACTGTTCTAGAAGTTCCACCAGGTGCTTATGCCAATGGGTGGTTGTCAGAGTCGGATGTGTACGTTCTTCCCCGTGCAACCACCAGATGCCAAACGATGCCCCAACTCCTCTTCCAATCCTTACTTACCACACCACTCACAAAACTTTGAGCTTCCAGTCCCCACTTGCCCTATTACTTCCTGTAACCCCTCCAAACCTTGTACGTGACCATTTTCCCTCTTGAGCTCTGCAATAATACTGACCTTCATCTCGAGCCCATACAGTTGCACGATGCCTGGAGTTACTGAACTTTAAAGCAATGTTTCTGTAACCATAACAGTCAGTCACATACCCAACATGGTTCTGCAGGCACTGAATAACCTCCTGGCTTAATACTAAACAGCATCTCCTAACCTCACTCGTAAAATGGCCTACTCAAATTTACAAGCAACACTCCTCATCCAGAGATCGCTTAGTGCTACAAAATCGGAAGTTTCGGTACAATAGTCGGGACACTGTAGCCTCACTTTTTTAGTTTTTTTTTTATCACATAAAATCACTTGTTTGTGTTTTGTGTTTAGTGATAAGAGTAAAATGGACATACCAGCAAAAGTTCATAATTCAAAAACTCCCCCAATACCTAAAGACCTGGGACATGGACGCACCACAAGATTCAAAGGTACTATAATTATTCAAAATGCATGACACCACACAAAAGAACCTAGGAGGAATCTCATTTTGTAGTTGGAATATAAGAGGTATTAACGAACCTATCAAAAGGGGTAAGATATTAGCTCAGCTAAAAATGTACAATTCTGACATTACCTTCCTACAAGAAACACACCTAAAACCTCAGGATCAAGTTAGGCTGAGGGTGAAATGGATAGGTCAAACATACCACTCTTCATTTACTTCAAAATCTAGAGGCACGTCAATTATCATAAGAAAAGGTATACCATTTAAAGCAAAGAATATTATAACAGATATAGAAGGGAGATACCTAATAGTTAATGGAGAAATCCATGACACTCCACTTACTTTGGTAAATATATATGCCCCTAACTTTGATAACCCCCACTTTTTCAATAAAATCTTCAATATAATTGCAGAGTCAAACTATCAAAATGTTATAATAGGCGGAGACTTTAACTGTGTTTTAGATCCGTACTTAGATAAATCAAGTCAAAAACAGAGAGGGAATATGAAATCGAAAACTGGGGAACTCCTCAATACCTATATAAATAACACTAATATAGCAGATGTTTGGAGAATTGTGAATCCAACTGGCAGGGAATATTCGTTTTACTCAATGGTACATAAGACATACTCACGTATAGACTACTTTCTGCTGGATACAAAATTAATCCCCCAAACATCTAATGCAATATACCATACAAATTCAATTTCAGACCATTCTCCACTAACTTTCTTTTTAAAACTGGAAGGATTGTCTAAGAATAAATCATTCTGGAGATTTAACTCTCAAATTTTAAAAGATCCACAAGCGAGTATATATTTAAAAGAACAAATGGAGGTCTTTTTTCAAACAAATGATACTTCAGATATATCGCCTACTTTACTTTGGGAATCTTTTAAAGCATACATTAGGGGTATTATAATTTCATATCAAGCTTTTCAAAATAAAAAGAATAAGAATGAACAAAGACAGTTAGAAGAACTTATTAGACAAATGGATATAGATAATGCTAAAGATCCATCAATAGATAAACATAATAAAATAATAATTTTAAAATTTAAATTAAATAAATTATTATCTGCCAAACTTATAAGACTTTTTCAAATTACAAAACAAGAGCACTTTGAATTTGGGGATAAACCGCATAAACTTTTGGCTCGCCAGCTAAAAAAACGAGAAAAGGAACATACTATACCAAAGATCAAATCAGATAAAGGGGAATTATTAACAACACCGAAGGATATTAATAAAAGATTTGCGCAATTTTACGAGAATTTGTATACATCTAAAACGATAATTGATTCCAATAATATCACAAAGTTCTTGGATACCTGTAATCTTCCAAAGTTAGAGCTGAAGGAACAAGAGGAACTGGGTGCACAAATCTCAATTAAGGAATTAGAAGATACAATAAACTCATTAAAAAATGGAAAAACACCAGGCCCTGATGGATTTACTAATGAATTTTATAAAAGCTTTTATGATAAAATAATACCAAGATTACAAAAAATGTACCAATACGCTTTTAAAAAACGAATACTACCTGATACATTAGCGGAATCAACGATTACATTAATACCTAAGAAAAATAAAGATTTAGAAGAACCTGGCTCATATAGAGCTATAGCATTGTTAAACACAGATCAAAAAATATTAGCGAAAACATTAGCTAGAAGATTAAGTAAATACATTAGTAAATTAATAAACCCAGATCAGACAGGGTTTATCCCTAAGAGATACTCTTCTAATAATATGAGACGTCTACTCAACATAATGCACTCACACAAATCTGAAGATCAAGAATTATCAATTATTTCGCTGGATGCTGAAAAAGCATTTGATCAAGTAGAATGGAATTATATGGATAAAGTATTACAAAAATTTCAACTGGGAGAGAATTTTATTTTATGGATTAAGTTACTATATAACAAACCTACAGCTAGAATACTTACTAATAACATATTATCCTCGAAATTTCAACTATCAAGGGGAAATAGACAAGGATGCTCATTATCACCACAGCTGTTTGCTCTCATTATTGAACCGCTAGCAGAAAAAATTAGAATACACCCTGATATTCATGGATATAATACTAAAGACTCATATAATAAAATATCTTTATACGCGGATGATATATTATTGTATATTACAAAACCTCAAATCACTATACCAAATATATTAAATTTAATTGAAGACTTCGGATCTTTTTCTGGATATAGAATAAATTGGAATAAAAGTGAAATTATGTCAATAAAACCGAAAGATTCAACACATCTTTTAAAATTCCCTTTTAAAATAGCTACAGAAAAATTTAAATATTTGGGAATCGAAATTACCAGAACATATCAAGGTATGTTCAGGGCAAATTTTGACCCCCTACTTAATAAACTAAATACATTAATTAAATTCTGGAAAACGCTCCCGATGTCTTTAATAGGCCGAATAAACGCAATAAAAATGATCTTTTTACCACAAATTTTATACCTATTTCAATCAATTCCTATATACTTACCTAAGAAGTTTTTTAAAAAACTCGACTCAGATATCACTAATTTTATATGGGACTATAAATCACATAGAATACAAAAAACCCATCTGAATAAACCTAAAGTATTGGGGGGTCTAGCACTACCTAATTTTATGTATTATTATTGGTCAGTAAATATTAAAAACATGATTCAACTGATGGATAACTCCGCCCAGCAAGTAGACTGGATTGTAATGGAGAAAGAGGATTGCTCCTCTAGAAACATTGGAGCGATCCTCCTCTCTCCAATGAAACTGAATAACATAAACTATAATAAGAACCCAATTATTCATAGTACAATCCGTATTTGGAAACAAATAAAACAAAATTTAAAATTAAGAAACTTATCACTTTTATTACCTATAGTCAATAACCCTTCGTTTAGTCCTTCTATTATAGATAAAGCTTATACACAATGGGATAGACTAGGAATTAAAACGCTTGGTGACTTGTATGAAACTGGAAAATTACTTTCATTTCAACAATTACAAATAAAATATAAACTCGGAAATAATCAATATTTTAAATATTTTCAAATATGCGACTATTTGAAAAAATATACAAAAGATCATTATAATAATCCAGTAGATGTATTGGACGAGGCAATGCAGATAAAAGCGGAATCAGCAAACTTAATATCATATTTGTATAATATTATTTTAAATGTACAAATACCACCTACGGAGGGTATCAGAAGAGACTGGGAACAAGAGTTAGCTATTAAAATTTCAAAGGAAAGTTGGAATGAATACTTATTAAACGTGCATAAATGCTCGATTAATGTAAGACACACTTTAATACAATTTAAAATTTTACATAGATTATATTATTCGAAAACTAAAATTCATAAAATTTTCCCAAACGTATCATCTATTTGTGATAAATGTCAATCCCAAGAAGCAACTATAGCGCACTCATTTGTCTTCTGTACAAAAATTCAAAAATTTTGGAATGTAATTTTTGAAATCTTTACAAAGTTATTTAAAACAAGACTGATACCCAAAGCAGAATGGATTATCTTCGGAATAACGGAAGATGATCCAGAACTAAATGTGTTTCAAAAGAAATTAATGGACTATGGGTTAATAACTGGAAAAAAGCTAATTCTAAAATTTTGGAAGAAGGCTCCAATACCAACTATAAATATGTGGATTTCAAATATGTTTGAAACATTACACCTAGAAGAGATAAGACTCCTCCTAGCAGGTAAACCAGATCACTTCCACCTGACGTGGTCTGCATTTATAGAATTATTACAAACATAGGGTGCAAAAGTACTTTAAAAAAATAAAAAATTGAGGTCAGGTAAGGGGGGATGATAGTTGAAGAGTTGGTATGTCCTATTTACGTGATGCTCAAAAAAAAACATTTGTTTCTCTTTTTTTCTCTTTCTCTTTTCTTTTCTTAGGGCCTATTTCTTAACTCTTTTTCTTTTTGTTTTTAATTTCGCTCTTATAGGGTCTTCGTCCTTTTTTGTTGTTACATTTTCTACACTTTTCTACACTTGCACTTTTTCCTTCACTTTCTTCTTTCTTTCAATCTTTTCTTTTTCTAGTGTAAAAAAATAAATAAATAAAGGGAGTACATTAATTGTAAGAAGATATAAATGACGAGTATTAATGTATGTGGTTGTAATGTAATGTACTTCTAATAAATAAAAAAATAAAAAATAAAAAATAAAAAAAACAATAGTCGGGATTGTTAAATATAAGAGTTTGCAATGTAGGGCGGTTCAGTTCCAGAGGCAGCAAACTGGAATTGGAACCCAAAATTAAGTGCCATGGTCCACACTTGTGATTAACAAAGATTTGCAAAATCTGTAAAGGAAAAAAAATCAATCCTAACTACAGAGGTGGGAAAGGGAGGAAAAATGCAGGAAATTTTAAGGTTAAAACCATAAAGGCATCTAGAAAAGAGCAAATAGGAAAGGGTTCAGTTTAAAATAGTGGAAGTGAAATTAAGTTAGTTATCTGGCAGTTCATCTATCGGTCTCAATCTTAGCCAAGTGCAAAATGTGCTACTCAAAGACGAAGCAATCATATAATGTTTAACAATTCCATTTTTGAGATAATGATATTCTGAAAAGTCATTGAGAATCCATTTGCGTTTGTAATCATTTCTGCTGGGCCTCAAAACGCACACACATATCAACTTAGTGAAATGATTAAGCTACTGAGCTCTTTGAAACTATTCAGCATACAAAGGGATCTTTGCAAATCTGCCATTTAACTCCTTTCATCAGTCTTTGCCCCATAACATCTTTAATTAACTGAAATCTTATCAATCTCAGATGTAATATTAACAATGATACTGCATCAATTGTCATTTGCAGAGATAGCCTTTCATGTAGTAGGACAACATTAAGTTGATCTCAACTATGCAATACTTTCCCAGCTTTTAATGCCAGTACTGAGCCTATGATACAAATGTATTGACAGTCCTCGTATGTACTGGTGGTTAAATACTAAATTTGAATTCTTGTTGTTTAAGATTGCCACAGTACATGTCTACCAGGGCCCAGCAAAATTATACCAGTCTTGAAATATTCCTGTACCTAAAAATGCATTTAAAATTGAGTTGCAATTTGAGCTGCTGCCACATATGCATCATATCCATGGGCTTCAGTGTTCAACCACACAGGAATTTTGGCACAAATACATGGCACAAAGGGTTTTTTCCTTTCAATTCTCTGGCCATTGCAGAGGAGATTGTGGAAATAGATGCTAAAAAGAGGATCACGAGGAATGGGACATGTTGGAGTTTGGGGAGGGAGAAAGAAGACTGGGGCCATGGGAGAGACAATTCAACAAAGGGAGACATGGATGTGGAGATGGGGTTGGGGGGGGGGGGGTTGTTCCAAAGTTATATCAAAGAAATAGGAGTATGGGTTGTGGAACTGACCCGAGCATGGGTGGTGGTATGTAATAGAGATTACTAATGGGGCCAGTACACATTGGCAGGGTGTGGAGTGGCCAGGGTTGGTTTCCAGTGGTAATGGAGGCAGGATATGGGAGGTGAGGGGAAGTAATGGATTGAGACAACAGGGTGATCAGAAAATGTCTGAGAATTAAGAGGTAAATGAAAAACAAGCGTGGAGGAACTTCAGTCCAAATCTAGCCTTTCAGTCACTGACATCAGACCCTCCAGTCAACCTGCTCCAGTGTTTGTGGCCCACCCAGAATGGCATCACTTCAAGTGCCCAGAAACCTCTGGCAAAATAACTGATATGCATTATTGGGAGGCAAATTAATTCCTAATTGGAAGATTTGGTCTTCCTTTAAATATTCATTTCCTTCTTTATGCCTAACTGCAATTTAGCAGGCAACCCAACCGAGATCAAAAGGGCTCTTGTAATAATTATAGCCCTGACATACAACATCCCAATTTGACATAAAAACTATAGATTTACATAACGGAGGTGGTTTGCTTTGATAGCTGTTAGGCATTATTAGGGGTCAACAACAATAGATAGATAGTAATTTATTAACAATTACTATGATGTATTTTATTGCTGGCATCTTTTGTGGTATCATCCTCATCTTGACCTGATTTTTACCAGTGTTTCAATAGGCACAATTAAGTCAATTGCCTTTTGCCTAGATCATGAAGATATCTAAAAGTTATTATGTGACTGGAGATCAGGTAAATAAAACTCTCAAGATTTTGATACCAAGCTTAAGAAACACAAAAGATACCTCCATACGATCAGCTAGTACAAATGTAAACACCCCATTTCAAAAGGTATTAAATGGAAGTGACTATCTGGGAAAGCCATCTTTGGTGCCATTTGCCAAATATCAATACTCAACACCTTAAATAACTGATGTCCATATAATGTTAAGTACAAACGGCAACAAAAGGGAGAAGTCAATTCACCAAGTGTTATGAGGATGGTTGGGTGGTCCTGGGGATAAGTTGGCAGAAATTGAGAGTGTGGGTCAACAGATTGGCAAAGAGGGACAGTGGGGGGGGGGGGGGGGGGACATGGGATAACAGATAGGAGATGAGAGAAAGTGCATGGAAAAAGAAGGTTGAGCGTGCGAGTTGAGGAAAGAACGTGATGTTGGAACGTAGGAAGGAGAGTTGGGGAAGGAAGGAGAAGCACAACGGGTTGCAGAGATAAATAAGGCAGAAAGCAGAAGAACACTGACAAATGCACTGAATGAGCAAGGTTTTACCTATGGCCTGGTGTGGAATATGACCTAGAAGGACAAAGACATGGGCCAACGGGCAGCAATGAGCCACATGCAACGATGTCGAAAGATCAAATGCTTACAAGGCCCCAAAAATAACAGAATTTGTATCCAATTAACAGTAACCCAGAAACTGGGCCTGATCTGGATTTGTTGCCGGAGTGGATAAAGGACTGCAACAATGGCAGTATCACTTTCACGCTCTTTAGCCTCAGACTTAGTTTCAGCCTTAATATGCGATTTACATTTTCACACAGTTACAAAGCCAAACACACTGTGCACCAACCCTACGTGCCGCAAGGTTGTACAAGAATGGGAAAATACGGCTGAACTATTATTATTAAAACAGGTGTGCATAAAATTGTATCCTCAGTCAGTGGTCCTTAAATGTGTGATTAAAGTCACATCAGCACATCATTCTCTACTTCCAAAATTAATTTTCAAGTCACGGCACTGGGGGAGGTGAGCTGCAGTGTGGAAGAGGCGTTGGGATGCAGGAGGAGAAGAGAGACAACATTTGACGGAATCAATGTGAGAGTTAGGATGGGAAATCAAGAAGTGCAGAATCTATCGTAGGCATGGCTTTTCATGAGGAATCGGGGAGGGGAATCAATGGAGATGAAATCAGGTTGTTCTGAATGCCCAGCGATTATTCAGAATGCCCAGCAAATGTTGGTCCCCTCCAAGTTACCCTATAGCGATCCAAAAGGGAGCATTGCCTTTGTATTGACCATGTCATCCCAGGTGCTTCTAAAGCTGAGATCACTCTGGGTCACTAGCATGCCTGACACCAGCGCCTAGACCGATTTTCAGTTCTTAATATATTTCACTCCAGGAGAGGGCAAATTAGCAAATGAATTTTGCTGAAAAATATCAGCCAATTTTTCCAGCAACTTTTTCTTCACCTGAGAACAGTAAATTTATGTATTTGCAATCAAAGAAATTGAACCATATTCCTCTCATTGCAAATTTGCGAGTCGCAAGCAAAAAATTAATTAACCAATTGTTCATGCCTGACATAATAATACTGGCCTTTCTTTAGAATCTTGGTGAGGAGTCAAGAAAAGGAAAAAAAATCAAATAAATACGCTCCACATTTGCAGATGCCTCCACAATTGTCTTCTTACTTCAAATTTTGAGCATGCACAGTATTGTGCTTTGGTTTCAGGATTATTTATTCAGGTCTTTATGTATTTGTTTATCCCTGCTTGCTATTGAGAAATTTGCAATAACGTTACCAAAAGCTACAAAATAATGTAATCACAAAATGCAAAAAAAACAAAACAAAATCATCTGAAATGACTTGATGTAGTTTCCTTTAAATTAAAATCCATGCACAACTTCCCGGTACTTTTTAATTAATACATTTCCAGTTGTGCTATGTATTGGATTCCATTTGCACCATGACAAATATTGGTGAAATTATGATTTGGCAACAACATCCAGTTAATCTCATTGGAGATTGGTCACACCCACTATTCTACATAGATACATATACAATAGGTGCAGGAGTAGGCCATTCAGCCCTTCGAGTCAGCACCGCCATTCAATGTGTCATGGCTGATCATCCAGAATCAGTACCCCGTTCCTGCCTTCTCCCCATATCCCTTGATTCCGCTACCTCTACGAGCTCTATCTAACTCTCTTTTGAATGCATCCAGTGAATCGGCCTCCACTGCCGTCTGAGGCAGAGAATTCCACAAATTCACAACCCCCTGTGTGAAAAGTTTTTCCTCATCTCAATTCTAAATGGCCTATCCCTTATTCTTAAACTGTGGCCCCTGGTTCTGGACTCCCCCAACATCAGGAACATGTTTCCTGCATCTTGCAAGTCCAATCCCTTAATAATTTTGTGTTTCTATAAGATCCCTTCTCATCCTTCTAAATTCCAGTGAATACAAGCCCAGTCCCTCCATTCTTTCATCATGACAGTCCCGCCATCCCGGGAATTAGCCTTGTGAACCTACACTGCACTACCTCAATAGCAAGAATGTCCTTCCTCAAATTAGGAGACCAAAACTGCACACAATACTCCAGGTGTGGTCTCACCAGGACCCTGTACAACTGCAGAAGGACCACTTTGCTCCAAAACTCAACTCCTCTCGTTATGAAAGCCAACATGCCATGAGCTTCCTTCAATGCCTGCTGTACCTGCATGCTTATTTCCAGTGACTGATGTACAAGGACACCCAGGTCTCGTTCCATTATCCCCATTCCTAATCTGACATCATTCAGATTATAATCTGCTTTCTTGTTTTTGCCACCAAAGTGGATAACCTCACATTTATCCACATTAAACTGCATCTGCCATGCATCTGCCCACTCACCCAACCTGTCCAAGTCACCCTGCATCCTCAAAGCATCTCCTTCACAGTTCACACTGCCACCCAGCTTGGTGTCATCTGCAAATTTGCTCATGTTCCTTTTAATTCCTTCATCTAAATCATTAATGTATATTGTAAATGGCTGCGGTCCCAGCACCAGGCCTTGAGGCACCCCACTAGTCACTGCCTGCCATTCTGAAAGGGACTCGTTAATCCCTACTCTGTTTCCTGTCTGCCAACCAATTTTCTATCCATGTCAATCTCCTACCCCCAATACTGTGTGCTCTAATTTTGTCCACTAATCTCCTATGTGAGACCTTGTCAAAGGTTTTCTTGGGGCCCATTGACTCCCTTTCTTGGGGTCCAATGACTTTCCCAGTCTACCTGCATGTTGAAATCTCCCATAACCACTGTAGCATTACCTTTGTTACATGTCAATTTTAACTCCTGATGCAACTTGCACCCTATCTACAGGCTACTGTTTGGGGGCCTGTAGATAATTCCCATTAGGGTCTTTTTACCCATACAATTTCTCAGTTCTATCCACAATGACTCTTCATCTTCTGATTCTATGTCACCCCTCGCAAGGGACTGAATTTCATTCCTTACCAACAGAGCCACCCCACCCACCCCCTCTGCCCACCTGTCTGTCTTTTCGATAGGACCTATACCCCCTGAATATTCAGTTCCCAGCTCAGATCCTCTTGCAACCATGTCTCTGTAATTCCCACAACATTATACTTGCCAATTTCCAACTGAGCCTCAAGCTCATCCACTTTATTTCTTATACTTCGCGCATTCATATATAACACTTAATTCGGTATTCGCGTCCCCTCTCACACCAGTTCCTATTTCACCTGACCTTACTCTCTTATCCCTTCTTGAACTTTCCGTCCCATTAATTCAGGTGTCTTTCGTAACTTTTCCTGTACTTTCTTCCCCTTTAACTCCATCCTTATACTCCTGACCTGATCAGGTCCCGACGTGATCGGGACCTTATTGATCAGGTCGGGGGGAGTTCCCTCCACCACGGGTCGCCATATAATCCCGTGCTACCTGCTCCATGGTCGGATAGTCGGTGACTAAACCGTCTCCCAGTTTTGCCAGGTGAGGAGGGGGCTGTGGACCCCCAGCAGGACCAAAAACAAGACCTGTCAATGAGCGGATGAGCTCCTAGCGAGCCAACGGCCATCCACACTTCAGTAGAAGTTGCGATCACTGTCGTACATAGCATTGTAAGGAATGCCCGTCGGAAACCAGCACCACTGCGTCGCTAATGTTTTCAACGATTTAATAATAATAATAAATAATATACTCCCAATTTGTGAACCTATTTAGTTTAAACCCACCCGTGCAGCACTAGCAAAACTGCCCGCTAGCATGTTGGTCCCTCTCCAGTTAAGGTGTAACCTGTCCCTTTTGTACAGGACACCCCAGCCATACATTGACACCTGTGTTTATATTTAGTCATGCCCAGTGCTATGAAGTTCCCTTCCAAAACCATAGGACCATAAACTCTTTCCACCCCCTCTCCCAACCCCCTTATAAGCTCTCTTCAAAATATACTTATTCCACCAAGTCTTTGATCACACCTTCCATTAAGTTGATTTATCTCCTTGGACACAGCATCATATTTTTGGAGCTCCTCATCTAAGAAGCTCTTTTATATGGATGTCTGTGCTCTGAAACAAAATGTTAATATTAGGTTCAGGTGGTGGTGGGTATGTGGAACAAGCTGTCAGAGGAAGTGGTTGAGGCAGGTGCAATAACAACATTTAAAAGATATATATATATATATATATGTATATATATATGGCGAGATACATGGATAGTTTAGTTTAGAGATACAGCTCAGAAAGAGGCCCTTCAGCCCACCGTGTCCGTGCCGACCAGCGATCACCCGCACATTAACACTATCCTACACACACTAGGGACATTTTACGCATACAACAAGCCAATTAACCTACATACCTGTACGTCTTTGGAGTGTGGGAGGAAACGGAAGATCTAGGAGAAAACCCACGCGATCTCAATGATTACGTACAAACTCTGTACAGCAAGCACCCATAGTCGGGATCGAACCTGGGACTCCAGCGCTGCAAGGCAGCAACTCTACCACTGCGCCACCGTGCCGGAATATATAGAGGGATATGGGCCAAACACGAGCAAATGGGAATTGCTTAGATGGGGCAACTTGGTCAGCATGGACATGTGGAGTAAAAGATGGAAATGTTGGTTCCATGCTGTATGACTCTATGTTAATTCATTTTATGTGGCTTTAACCACCTGAAAAGCATGTTAACATAAAATACACCAACCCACTTTTATTTACCTTTATTAACATCTTACACTGTGGAATAATAAATATTTCAGTGAACCAATTAAAAAGAATTTAAAGAAAATGTGGGAAACAAAAACTGATGAATTTAAAAGGAGCCGGGGAACAAACAGCTGGTAAGTTTAAATGGAATAATTGGGTAGCAAAGTTTTGGTGCTTCATGACAAACAGTTGTTTGAAACACAAGATTTTAATTCAATAAAAAGACAGAATCTTTATATTAAAAGCCTTATTGTTACATGCTCTGAATTTATTAACAGAGTTATTCACGTACAAAAATTCATTTCTGCTGCACTGCTCTTGAATGAACGAAAACAAGTAAATATGGAGAGCAGAGGAGTGCAAGATTGGGGAACATAATAAGGGCGGCATTGCAGGCCCATGTTGAGAGAGGGATGGGACGAGAGTAAGACAATGAGAAAACGAGCGTTGTCAGAAGAGAGAAGAGGAAGAGAGGGAAAGATGGCAAGAGAATGCATGAGATAGGCAGGGTGATGGACTGCTCAAAGTGGAGAGGTGAGGGAAAGCATGTGAGCTGGTGGGCAAGCGAGCACGCGCGTGATGGAGGTGATTTCTGAGTGAATTTCAGAGTGCGAGTTTTGGTTAAGTCAAGGAATTCAATGAGGATGTTGATGCTGAATAACTACCAAGGTTGGGAGCTTCAGATTCCTTGGTGTTAATGTTACCAACAATCTGTTATGGATCAACCACATTGAAGCAACAGCCAAAATGCACACCCACGCCTCTGCTTACTCGCAGGACTGAGGAAACTCTGCATGGCTCCAATGACTCTTACAAACTTTTACAGATACACCAGACAAAGCAGACTCTCAGGTTGTATTGCAGCTTGATTTGGAAAAAGCTCTGCCCGAGACCACAAGGAAATGCAGAGAGTTGTGGATGTAACCCAGCCCATCACGAAGACCAGACTCGCTAATCTACACTTCATGCTGTCTCGGAAACGCAGCCAAAATAATCAAAGATCTTCCCCCACCCTGGTCATTCCTTCTTATCCCTGCTCCCATCGGACAGAAGATGCAAAAACTTGAAAGATCGCATGACCAGATTCAAGAGCAGCTTTTTTCCCCTTTGTTTTCAGGCTTCTGAATGGTCCTTGCAGAAGCAACAGTCTGATTCTCCTCGACCTCATTGCAAACGTTGGATTTTACCTCTGGAACTGTTATGCTACAGTGCTGAGAACTATATTCTGCAGGCTGTATCTTTTCCTTCATTCTGCTTATGGAGGTGGAGAGAAAAGAAGAAATTAGGAATGAGTGATGAAATGTTGGAGTTTCGGCAGAACGGGGGTGGAAAGCTTTGAGGACAACGGGAAGTGGGAAAGTGGGATGAGACGAGGTCAAGTGGCTGTCAAAAGGACAAGTGGGGTTGAGGAAGGGCTTGGGCAAGAGAAAGGGTGTGAATGGTATGTCGTGTGGGTGGGGAAGAGGAGAAGAGGTTAAAAAAAAGGGGAGAGGCAGGAAAGAGATTAGGAAAGAGAATAGAAAAAAGATGATTGGATAGATGAAAAGGAAAGAAAAATAAAGTAGAAGGAAAAAATAAACATTGGGATAAAATTCCTGTCAGCATGCCAATGTAAGAGAGTGTAATTCGCATTAAAGTCAGTACAGTGGCTACATTCAGCTTATAGTTCAGTCTGTTGTGCAATGTCAGAAACCTAATCAAACCAGTTTCCACAAGGTGGTTGCAATCAAATCTGGTTTAAGCCAGAGAATTACAGAGAGCTAGTCATCAAATACTAGTCGTAACAGTTCGGAAAGAGTCTTGCAAGTATTTTACCTGCCTGCACAGGCAACCTGTGAGCGCTGTTTTACAGTATACCCATGCACAGACTTAAGCTCCTGGCACAGAAATGATTTTTTTAGGTATCAATTGCTTTGAAGTCTACAGTCCCATACCATATGTCTCCACCAAGTTGTTGTTATTGAGCGGTGATCTTTTGGAACACGCTTTTTAGAAATCTACTAGTGATCTTTGGCAGCAGCATTAGTAAGCTAAAGGTTATCCTCATCTATGATATGTACGCACACATTTCCAGTGTAGGTTGCTACTTATCGAGTAGAAGCAGCAAACCCAACAAACCAGATTTGCAACAATGAGTCTGAAGAAGGGTTTCGGCCCGAAACGTGGCCTATTTCCTTCGCTCCATAGATGCTGCTGCACCCGCTGAGTTTCTCCAGCATTTTTGTGTACCTCAGATTTGCAACAACGCAGTCTGAGGCACCTCCTGAATTACTCACTGAACAAACTCACCCATCAGAAAGATGTAATTGTATGAAATGGCACAAACATATTCAATTCAGTGAATCACTGGAGTCAGGAAATGAAGCACCTGCCTTCTTTATATTCATTTTCATAACTGTAATCAGATGGATCTGGTCTTTTCATACAAAATTGGTTCAAGCTTTTATAAAAGTACCGAGAGAAAAGTTATTCCTTATTGTAAGTTGGAGAGCTACTACTTTCTTATTTTATGTTAATTTTCATATATTAAAACTCTGGAAATTTACTTCAACACTATTACAAGTTTGTGCAAGCTGGAACTGCAGATGCTAGTTTAAACCAAAGATAGACACAAAATGCTGGAGTAACACGGTAGGACAGGCAGCATCTCTGGAGATCAGAAATGGGTGACGTATCAGGTCGAGACCCTTCTTCAGACTGCGAGCCCGGAGAAAGGGAAATGGGAGATGTAAATGGTGATATAAATAGATATAGAACAAGATAATTAAAGATATGCAAAAAAGTAACAATGATAAAAGAAAAAGATCATTGTTGGCTGTGGACTAGGTGATAACGAGTTATGGACCAATTCCTTGAGCATCATTACTTTTTTGCATTTCTTTCATTCATTTGTTCTATATCTCTCTACATCACGACCTACATCTCTCCATTTCCTTTCCCCTGACTCTCAGTTTGAAGAAGGGTCTTGACCCGAAAGGCCACCTTGGCCTTGGCTTTTTCTTTTTTCCCCAGATATGCTGCCTGGCCCGCTGGGTTACTCTTGCTTTTTGTGATGATCACAAGTTTTCTGTGTTTGTGGAGATAGTGTCTGTGAGGCAGATTATCGATGCTCCCTTCTGTCCTTTCCCATGACGCTGTCTACATCCATCTTTACGAGAGCACACTGGCGACTTTGCTTGAAAGCCCCTCCCCCCCCCTCTGTGGAATGGCTGCTGAAAGGCCCAACAAAAGGTGGCATCCCATCTTGCGCCATTGATTTAATCAGTGCCCACAGGAGTTCCCAGAGATTCACAAGAGGCTAAAAATAAAAACTGTGCACAAAGCTTTCCACACGTACATAATAATTTCCCACATGAGCTTTGAAATAAAGATGTTAATGCAGAAACATTATTTACCTATGTGATAGAGTCCAATCCAATCAGTGGGGTCCACCTCTTCTTTAATATCCCAGTAGATGATTAGATTCTGTGTTTGTCCAAGTGTGTACTCATACATGCTAGCTGTCAGGCTGGAGCGACTGTCCGAAGTCACCAGGTCCGTATCACTGTTTGCCCTGTGCAAGTTCAAGTTCTCTGACCTGGTGCTCTGGGCAGCCAGGCTCTGCAAATTTTCAGGACTCAAGGTGTAGCGAAGCTGAGGGTTCCGCCGGCGTACGTATGACACGTGTTCCCTGGAGGAGCCTGCCATTTTGGCCGTGTCTTGAAGTCAACTCATCTGTTGTTAAACTCTGTGGCAGGAGAGAAAACAAAAGCAAGGCAAGAGTCAGTTCTGTTATGTGAAAGCCGGCCAGTCAAATGAATGTTAGAATACGTATTCCTATTAAACTTAGCAAGTAATCAAACTATCCAGTGCTTAGCTTATTAACATGCACAACACAGCAACCCTTTTTGTGGCTTTCAATATTACTTATTGGAGAAAGCAAAGTAATACAAGTCAAACCCGAAACGTTGCCCATTCCTTCTCTCCAGAGATGCTGCCTCACCTGCTGAGTTACTCCAGCATTTTGTGTCTACCTTCAATTTAAACCAGCATCAGCAGTTCTTTATAACACAAGTCAGATGAGGTTTTTGCCTTGTGACCCCGATGCAGCAACGTATGGCTGGACTACTCTGAGCACTTTTTAATGGCACAGATGCTGGTCCTAGGCGATGCAACATATAACAGATTTGAAGTGCACATAAACCAAAGAAATTCAATTGGTCCAGTCACAAAATCCTTTAATGTTGGAGGAACATTCATCTTTAAAGATTTTTCAACCACAATATCTATCTTTCGTTGGAAATGTATCAAAGCAATAACCATCTTCAACCAAATACATGATTTCAAACAGAATAGCTTCACTGTTTAGGTTGGCTGCAGAAAATAGAATGAGTCTTCCATTCCACTGCAATGTTTCTTGTAATTTCACCACATTTTATTGAAAAATTATTACAACATAATAAAATTATTAAAATTACAATTTACCAGGAATTATTGTGATAATGCCCTAGCATAAAGCTGGTGTGAACATCAAATGGGCATTAAAGCAATTGTACATTATTGTATTTTCACTGCTCACATTTCATGTGATAGGAGCAGAATTAGGCCATTCAGCCCATCAAGCCTACTCTACCATTCAATCATGGTTGATCTATCTCTCCCTCCAAACCCCATTCGCGTGCCTTCTCCCCATAACCCCTGACACCCGTAATAATCAAGAATCGGTCAATCTCTACCTTAAAATATCCATTGAATTGGCCTCCACATCATTCTGTGGTAATAAATTCCAGATTTACCACCCTCTGACTAAAGAAATTCCACCTCATCTCCTTCCTAAAGGAATGTCCTTTAATTCAGAAGCTATGACCTCTGGTCCTATACTCTCCCACTAGTGGAAACATCATCTCCACATCCACTCTATCCAGGCCTTTTTGATAACATTTGATAACTCAATAGACAGCAGTCTCTGGATATTCAACTCATTAATCATATTTCAGGGTAACCAAATCAAGACAGCCAAATAAGGACCTATCTTCAAGAGTCCATGCCCAACCAGTTAGTAGTCTTCCCATTCTCTCTAAGTATGCTTCAATACATTCAATACATTCAATACAATACAATGGCACAGCGGTAGAGTTGCTGCCTTACAGCTCTTGCAGCTGCAGAGGCCAGGGTTCTACAGGTGTTGTCTGTATGGAGTTTGTACATTCTCCCAGTGACCAGGTGGGTTTTCTCCAAGATCTTCGGTTTCCTCCCACACTCCAAAGACGTACGGGTATGCAGGTAAATTGGATTGGTAAATGTAAAAATTGTCCCTAGTGTGTGTAGGATAGTGTTAATATGCGGGGATCGCTGGTTGGTGCGGACCCGTTGGACCGAAGGGCCTGTTTCTGTGCTGTATCTCTAAACTAAGCTAAACATTTGAATTGAAATGAATTTCATGTGCCTCTATCATCTAATCGATAGGATTCTAAAAGAATGAAATTATCATAAAATTCCAATAGCTCCCACCCCATTCCTAAACTGCATGTTCCGTTTGATGTTTTTAAAATTTTAGATTTAATGAGTCGTGTACAGCAATGTCTTTTAGCTAATAAAACAGTGAATGGCTCCTCTGCTAAACAATATCAAATGTGCTAAAAAAAATAATTTTGAGTATATTTCAACAGAATGAAAGCCAGTCAATTATAGGCCAGCATAAAATTAAAGACAATTTGCATAAATATTTGATTTGGATAGCAAATTTCTGCAAAATTCATTTTTACCCTGTTATTTAAGTGTGCTTGAATGTTAGGGTTTAAAAGAACTATTAATGTCAACCGTCCTTTGACTCTTGTGCCTGGTAATTCACCATCATTAGAAATGTGTTTACGTGTTGTAATAAGCCAAGTAATCACCTGAGACAGGAATCCCAAGCGCTATCCAACCAATGATACAGATGGGTTGTAATTGTCCATTGATACCAGGTCAGGATCTTGGTTTCCCATATCTCTTTGACATCTCTTTCGGGTGGCACAGTGGCGGAGCAGTAAAGCTAAGGCCTCACAACGCCAGAGACCCGGGTTCGATCCTGGCTACAGGTGTTGTCTGTATGGAGTTTGTACGTTCTCCCTGTGTATGGTGTGAATTTTCCCCGGGTGTGGTTTCCTTCCACATCCCAAAGAAGTGTAGGTTTGTAGGTTAATT